>JACEVL010000682.1:0-215547 GCA_020284085.1 Aporrectodea caliginosa
TACGATACGATATATGAAGACTATTCTCAAAATCAATAGAATATAATGATAAAGATATATTTTACAATTACTCACATTTTTAAACAGTCGTGAAATCAATATTTCTATAGCGCTGCCGCAAATGTGAGCGAATGGCTCCAGTTTATTAACGAGCGCTGCATCGTATCAAAGTGGTTGTCCAGATAAACCAAAATGATCAACCAAATCCGGTTGCCAACAATAGAGATCAGAAAGAAATATTGAGCTGCTAAGGTTGGCGTCGTTTAAAACGAGAGAGATTGAAAGGTGAAGGACTTGATGGATCATGGTAGGAATTCTTGAAGGGCGAGAATTTTAATTGGAGTGCAAGCCTGAGTAATGTGGTGATGGAGGAGACTGAGGCTGATCATAGTGGCTGAGCGACGATATCAATGTAGGAACTGAGAATTTTCGGGATTCGGGAGGGAGATTGTTCCAGATTCAAGTTGCATCGTGGACTGAGCGTGGTATATGGATAGCGTGGCATATTGTACCGGCTTGCTATCAACCAGAACGATAAAGGCATTACTTGCATGAGCTTTAAACCTGTTTGCCTTGTTCCTACGTACTTCAATATTCCTGTGAGCCTGTAACAGTTCCTGCAAATAAACTGTCATAATTGTAATAAACTCTTATAATGTGTTACGCAATTTGTCCTATTAGTCCTTGGCTCTTTCTCGCTGCTCGCATATAACTTAACATCCTCACTCTGATCTTCAAGGCTCAGAGGGTCTTGCCCCGAAATATCTGGTTGACGTAATACCTCGGCCTCATTCAGCTTCTGCCCACCATCCACTTCGTTCCTGCAATAGACTTGACCTCTTGGTTCCCCGTACTAGAACTGCTATGGCTCAGTCTCGTTCCTTTGCTTCAATTGGTCCCTCTCTTTGGAATGCGCTTTCTCCTTCTGTTCGCTCTACAATTCTATCTAGCAGTCTCTATTCTTCCTTCGCTTTTATCGAAACCTGCTTATTTCGCGGGTCTTGCGCACTGGGAGCGCTTCTGAACGGTTCATCCTAATAGAGGCGCTTTGCAAATGCTTAACACACAATCTCTCTCTCTCTCTCTCTCTTCAACCGTCCTCGATACGAGGGTTGGTCGCATTGTAGACGATTCTTCTCCATCCTCTCCTGTCCTCGGTTTCTCGCAGCAACCTTTCCGTTGATAATTCCAACCATTCGCCCACATTGTCCATCCATCTCTTCCTTGGTTTCCCTCTTGCTCTTGCTCCCGGTACCGTTCCTTGCATAATTTCTTTCTCTAGACATTCACCTTGTTTCCTCATTATATGCCCAAAGTAAGACATCTTTCTTCTTTTGATTGATTCCAGTAAATTCCTTTCCACTCCCGCCGTCTCTAACACCCATTCATTTGTTTTTTCTCTATCCATGATATACCCAGTATTTTTCGTATGCATTTCATTTCAAATGCTTTTATTCTCTCCTCATCCCTCTTTTTGATTGTCCAGCTCTCGCAGCCATACATCATCACTGGCCATATAAGTGTCCTCATTAATTTAATCTTTGTGTTAATTTTTATGTTATGGCTTTTCCACAGTTTCATCAGATCTACTCCTATTCCAAGTCCTCTTGCAGTTCTTATTCTTATTTCCCTGCTGCAATCCACGTCTTCTGTTATGAGTGATCCTAAGTACACGAAGGTTTCCACTTGTTCTATCATACTGTCTTGTACTTTGATGTTGCATTGATTCCCATTTAGTGCCATACACTTTGTTTACCTATGTTGATCTCTAAGCCCTTTTTTCGCCCTTCCCTGTCCAATCGAGTCACCAGATCCTGTAGTTCCATTTCTGTGCTTGCCATTAACACTATGGCATCTGCATATCGTAGATTTGTTATCCTTCTTCCTCCAACTTGAATGCCTCCTTTGTTTCCTCTCAGTGCCTCTCTCATGACCATCTCTGAAAGTATGTTGAACAATGTTGGCGAGATCACACATCCCTGTCTGACTCCCCTTTTAATTCTAAACTCACTTGACAGTATCCCAGCAATTTTTACCTTTGCCGTCTGTTTTCTATACAGTTCTGTTATCAGGTTGATAATGTGTGTTGGGTACCCCATTTCACCATCAATATAAAACACAGTACAAGACAATATTATCAATAAATAAAAACCAAAACTGTTTCAGGGTCGATTTTCGAACGCAAACAGGACCGAGAAACCTCAAGCTATCTTCCTTTGAAACCAATACCATTCAGTGATCACGAGGAAATATAACCATGTTTCTATAGTCAGGATCCTGCATCTCCTTACAAAGGCCTCTGCCTTCACAGGTGGCTACTGCGCCGGAGGAAAGCTCCCATCGGGATTATTATTGGCCGTTGGTTGATTTGGTTCTATGTCTTAATTCGTCAGAAATTCTTATCTAAGTGATAACAACTTTTACTTTGTCAACTATAATCGGATAGAAATAACTCATTATTCGTAGAATAATATACGTAGGCTACTGACGTATTGTACTGATATTCTGTATATTAACCTTATTTGCGATTGCGGTTTGTTTAGTTCAGCCATCGGTTGATACCTTGTGTATTAGACAGCGACGCGGTCGACGTTATTAATTAAGAACTAATAATCACAAGCAGGCAAGCAGAGTAAAGAAATTAATTAGTAATTAAAAATCTCCGGCACCAAGAGCAGAAGATCAACATGGACGCGGGATCGATTCCCGCTAACCTCCAAAAGGTCCACTCAGCCTTCCATTCGCTAGGTGGCGGGGAAAAAATGAGCAATAAGTAAGATGGGCGCCTTGCATGGCTGGCAAACAGTTACATTCGGCTTCTGTAATAACTTGTAATCCTACGTTCATACTATGACTTGTAATCATACTCTGATGTGTCAGTTTGAATTAATAGTAAGGAAGAATATTTATGTAAGCATCTCAAAGAAGCACTGTATATATCACTTTGAGACAAAACTGTGAGTTGCTTTCGCGGTATTGAAGATTTGCTGTTAGGCAGACTTTGGTTGTTCAAAGACTGCGATCGCTGATCATCTGGAACTGCTTTTTGGCAGAGTAGTAGTAACAACAACAGCAACGACGACGACGACAAAAGCACAATGCTCATTTTCGAACTAATTATTTGCAACAGAGAGCATTGACCTAATCAAACAGAAGCAACATTCAGAATTTTGTCGACATAATATTATAATTGCTGCGAATCGTGCATTAAACTGTATCACATTGAACGTCCTTCACCTAATCTATATAGAGATTTATATAGCGCCAAACCATAACGCATGAAGCATTAATCAACGGTCGTTTCTGTTACCAACTCTTCTTTTTTAGTGACCTACATGTATCTCAAATACTTTTCCTTATTGCTAAGTATACTTGCTAAGTATAGATCGCTCAACTTTTGGTAGACTGTGACTATAATTAAATTGACATCGTCGTTTTGAATATTTCTTCTTATTCTTTCAAACACAACTTTTAAATTCACCACAAATTCAATTTAATGTAACTATAAAGCTTAACATTTCCTTCTCAATATATACAGCACAGAACTCTAACACATAATACATATAGACTTTAGACACAACTCTAACACATTATATATATATATATATAGACCTTTGTACCAACAGTAACCAACCCCACGTTATATATATATATATATATATATATATATATATATATATATATATATATATATATATATATATATATATATATATATATATATATATATATATATATATATATTAGGGTGTGTCTAAAATTTAAGTTTCAAAATTAATATCGGCCAGTTTGTTTTTGTGTTCCACCTTGAAAAACATTGTCATTTGTCAAATTATATGAAAATTGGAGAAGATTTAGAACTTGCTCAAAGCCCCGGAAGAATTATCACTTAGAGACCAACGTGATACATTGCAATTTTCAAAGATAAAAAACAAATTTCAGCACTTAAACATAAGTTATGAGGCAAAATCAAAGGAAATACTGTCAGTTATTTGTCATTTACTTATTCCCTTTAGTGCTTTTGGGAATTTGCTTCGATGGTACTCGACCAATTGCAGAACAAAACTGTTTCACTTCCTCGTTTCTGAGCAGAGCTTCATTGAAGGACTGCATGAGAGCCACTCCTTTCTCCGCCAAATCGTTCGTCACTCTTAGGGCGGATATGATGTCTTTTGCCTCACTGTACGATTGTTCTGACTCCCACTGTTGCGGGTCTCAATCAAGAAAAGAGTCATCCAATTCGAGGATCTGGGATATGTTGGTGGTTGAAGTGGTGAAGAAGTCGGGTAGTGCTTTTGTAGGTGGATTATGTATCGGAGGAAGACTCTTTGGAGGTTCATCAGATCCCTGATTGTTGCGCATGCTGTAGACCATGCGCTGCTTTTCGTCGACGGTGACTGAATCGTCAAAAAGGCTGAGGCCAACCAGGGTCTCCGACAAATACCAAAGGTGTCGGGAAAATGCTGTTAGGGCGACCCATGAGACTTCCTTGTCTTGGTAAGTATGGATTGCCTTCAAGAATTCCAGATCGTTCTTTGGGGCTTCATTGGGTGAGGTACAGGTGAACCAGTACTTCACGTAAGTTGTTGTCACAAAAAGTGACACTCGAAGTAAATGTTTCAAACCTTTGAGAGTAGGATTGTCGAGATGACCTCTCTGTGCTATGGCGTTGTTGAATGGGAAATTGATCTATGAAAAGCTACATCTTGATCGCATCTTGATCGCATATATCGCACGTGCCATCCAACGCGCGCTGTAAAATGCCTCTGGGTACCTGAACTTTATTCCTTTTGGTGGAATGTTAGCTCTAGTAGCTCATTGTAGTTGTCTCTGTGATATTCAGTACTCAGTTGCTGCAATGCAAAGGTTTCCAGCTTGATGCCTACGTCGCCCATACAACCCGTGTTACTTGCCGTTGTCTCAAAACACATGGCCACGAGTCTTTCTTCCAATCCCTCAACTTCTGATCTCGGCCCTCGTCCTGTCCCTGTAACATCTGGCATGATCTTGCCTTCCCAGTGAAGAGTAAGAGGAATCTTCGGATCGAAGGATTCGCTATTCTCTGCTGCTAGGGCTGCACGGTTATCTTTCCTAGCTCGGTGGATAGCTGAAGGACTGATCATCAGCTCACCAGCTGGTGCTGCATATAGATTGGATGCTGCAAGAGCAGACAAAATGTGAGAGGCCTTCCTGCTGCTGGTTTTGCTAGAGCTGGTGCAACATCACGCTTAACTACAGAGATTGTTCCCATTCGTTGCTTCGGTGGCCAAGCAGACGTCGAAGGTTCTGGCTCTTTTTCTGAGCTATCTGATGACGCCTATTCCTCAGATGACTTTTCCAACAGAAAAACCTCCGTAGCTACAGCTGTGCTAGCACGATAACATTCCTCGTGCTCTGCAAGTGCTGCTGATCTTGCCAGTGCTCTCTCGTCTTACTTTGCAAGTTTGACAGCAATGCCTGCCATGGAACCACGTTGTCCTTTCTCACGTTGTGCTTTCAAAAACTGTCGAACCTCTTCTATCTTAGTTATTGTCATGGCATCGTTATTCGCAATGTCAAAGAGGTCCTGCAGGGAATCCCTGAAAGAATCCCGTTTTCCGTCTTCAGTTTCTGACTTCCTCCAAATATTTTTTTGAGGTCTTGCCATTCCTTATGAAGATGTCTTAGCTGATCCCAAACATAATTCTTGGCCCTCGTTGGAATACGTGCTCTTTCCCAAATTGGAAGTACCATAGCTACCGTTTCTTTCACGCTGTCATCCAGAAAATGATTTCTTAGTGTATGGAAATTGAACAGCATCTTGAGAACCTCTCCTCGTGTAGGTAGTTTCGCATAACCGAAGTGATCTTCAGTACTGCCTATCAACCAAATCTCACCCTTTTTTCTAGTCAATTTGCCATCTCACCTGCGATGTGATGCACTAATGAAACCCACCATTACCCGCCATTTGCAACACGAGGTCAGTGACATAAACAACAAGAGATCAATTACGTCATCATCGTGAATATTTATTAGTTGGGAACCGGCCACTAAGAAGGGGTCTAAGGCTGGCATGTATTGAAATCGTGTATAGAATGCCTATAATCATAATGCAACCGGGTTCCTACAATTTCGGTCGCCTTGAGCAAGTCCTAAATACTCACCTATCAGGCTATAATTTCGGATATGGAGTTTATACATCAATTGGCATGATAAATTGAACTGGCCGATAAAAAATCTTTGAGTTGAAAATTTCACATGTACCTTAAAAACACACTAATATATATATATATATATATATATATATATATATATATATATATATATATATATATATATATATATATATATTAAACACGCTTGTTCACAATAATGAAATAAATTATCGTGGCTTGGAATATGCTATACTTATTATGGGTCTAGGACATTACCCCCTGGACATTACCCCCCTGCCATTACCCCCTGCCATTACCCCCGGCCAATTACCCCCCGTAGGATATTACCCCCTGCCATTACCCCCCGGCATTTAGTATACATAGTCTATACATACATGTATTTTACATGTATTATATTTATTATTTATATATAATATATATAAATTATATTAATATATTTGTTAGCTTGTATCTTGTGTGCCTGCGCTGCTGTTTATATCACTCTAAGTAGCTGACCCCGGCATTTAATATATATAGTATATAATATACATAGTCTATACATTTATTCACAATATACATATATATTACATGTATTATATTTATTATTTATTTATAATATTATATTAATATATTTGTTAGCTTGTATCTTGTGTGCCTGTCACGAAATAGAGCATCCCCATACATGAGCATCCCCCTTAGCGAAATGGAGTATTCGGTTTAATTTGCATTGTTGGCGGTTTCTAAGTGTATTCAGTCGTACTATTTGGATTTATTGTACACATAACATTTTTAAATTGCGTATCTTTAGTTTGTAAGTCGACCTGAAATCAATTTACTTCGTTTTTGGTGATTTTGACTGGATTTTCGCCGAGGCTATCGTGATGCATATACCGATGGGGATAGAATGGTTTACCCCCTCCGATACTTTAAACCGGTTTATTCCATCTGGGGATAAATTTACATCCCCCGGATAGCCCTAGGACGGATACTCTTTTCGTGATACCTGCACTTCTGTTTATACCAATCTGAAGTAGCTGACACAAATAAGTAGGCCTACACTTAAATTAATTTTGGGCCAGTAGGCTGCAGCACCGAGCCAGCACGATACTATGCAAATAAAATAATAAGTGTTAATTGGATCAATAATATTAACTTGTTATTTAGTTTAATTTCAGTTTACTTATTAGTTTATACAGCCTAATCTTTTCATACCGGTGTCCCGTGATATTCTATCCCCCTAAAGCATATTCCCCGGATGGAATAAACCGGTGTAGAGTATCCGCAGGATAAACTATTCAGCTAACTTAGAATGATATATACAGAAGTGCAGGCACACATGATACAAGCTAACAAATATACTAATATAATTTTATAAATAAATAATAAATAAAATACCTGTAATATATATGTATATTGTGAATAAATGTGTATAGACTATATATATTAAATTCCGTAGGTCAGCTACTTAGAGTGATATAAACAGCAGCACAGGCACACAAGATACAAGCTAACAAATATATTAATATAATTTATATATTATATATAAATAATAAATATAATTTACATGTAAAATACATGTATGTATAGACTATGTATACTAAATGCCGGGGGGTAATGGCAGGGGGGTAATATCCTACGGGGGGTAATTGGCCGGGGGGTAATGGCAGGGGGGTAATGGCAGGGGGGTAATGTCCAGGGGGGTAATGTCCTGCTCCCGTTCTCAGTATACGCGCTGTGAGCCTATCACAGTTGATTTTCATACTGGGGGAGGGGAATCCCCACCTTCCCAAGTGACATAACTGGCTGCAAATCTCGTGAAGATAAGTATATATATCTTCGTTTATTGATTATTCGGGATGTCACACCGCATCCAGGTACAAGTTAAATTAGAAGTGTTCGCAATAAGTTCTATTGGAATCCTTGCCCCTAAATATGTATGTTTAGACACTAAGATTACAATTCTAAGTGAAGCTGAGATATTGAAAAATCTCGATTTTAATCGTCCATTTTGGAAAATGGCTGCCATTGAGCCCAGAGGTCAAATCTGCGATGGCCCTATAACTAAAATGTTCCTCTGCTTATGTTGTTATCATGTAACAAATTTCAAGCTTCTATCATCAAGTTAGCAATTTTTTACACCAACCTGTTAAGTTAAATGGAAGTTTTAAGCCAGGAATATGACGTCATGCTAAGACGCCCGCTGGGGGCGCAAACCATGGAAGAAAAATTGGCAACAACATTTTTCTGGTTCAAAACTATCATATCATGAATTTGAGCTTCATTGTCATGATTCTACCCAAGATTTTAATAACCCTTGTTTTTGAAACATATGCCGACGGCGTAAAAGCTGGGGGCAATTACGAGGCTGTTTAAACAAAGATATGTGTAATAACTAGGCTTAAAACATCTGTAATCATTTGACATAATAGAGGAGTGTATCACGATCCAACCCATGTGGCCTGCATATCCTCCATAGCAAGCATTTGATGTGTATGCGGGCGTACATGTTAGAGAATGACGATAAGGCATGTGATCCGTCACAACAGAGGAATTTGATCTTTGATAGACTGACAGTTGAACAGGTTTCTCCCAGTTTCCAATAATAAGCCTAACGACACTGAATCGCATGACACAGTTTATCTCACAGGTCAAATTATATATATATTTTTTTATTTATTTATTATAATCATTCATTCGGGTATTTCAACTGGGAATGGTCGTGTTACTTTTAACTCCATTGCACTATTTTTGTTGGAATCGGCTTTAAACGTGTCAACTTAATATTTCAGGACAAAGGCTAGTATTTCAGTAGAGTATGAAATACACCGCTTCTAAGCTGGCACCTTCTACGGAGCTCTACTTGCAATTACAGCAATACGAAAAGTAGGCCCATCAGTCTGATTTGTCGTTGCTCTGAACTATCGTATGTTTACAGGGCTTATCCATAGGACTACATCCGTGATCTGTACGTTGTTAGGGTCTCATGACTGAGTCCTAACCGGTCCTGGGATGGGCATTCGTTACCCTTGGGTAGTTCCTTAGCCGAGGGGAGTAGCCTATATAAGGAAGTACGAAAAGGGGCGGTTAGAGAGAGTCTCCGATAACTCAGCCTTCGTGCTAGTCGGTTTGTCTGAGATCTCTCTGGGTTGCATGGTAGTCAAGTTAGTTCGTGGCTTGTGCCATTTTCAAGTCTTCTTACGGTGCTTCAGTTTGTGATGTTCGTCAGCCCATTGCTGAGTTGCAGACTTCTTGTTAGTTGGTCGTTCTTCGTCTTGAGAGCGAACCTTTCATCCACCGTCGTTGTACGGTTGGTAATGTATCGTTTGATTTGTTGTTTTGGCGAGAATTATACCTTTGAAAACTAGACTAGAGCTTTTGAGTGTTTGATTAGGAGTGAACTCGTTACAACGTCTATCCTCCGCCTCCATAATTCAGTCCCACCCAAAGTGTTGTAATTCGCAGTCGCTAAACTTGGAAAGATAAAATTGAGCCTCGATGCTGTACTGCCGTGGGCTCTCATGCATTCCGTTTTGCTGCCCTAAGGAATGGAATCAACTACAGAAGTTCAGCGAATTTATTCCGATATTTCGTACCTGAGTGTGAATGTCACAACGGCAGAAGCCTTCAGCAAGCAAAATTAGCAATCTCTGGATTTCTATAGCATCTAAGAATGCTTATTCGTCGGAACCAGCTTAATGATAAAAAATTTCTTTAGCGTCACTTGATAATGCTGAAAGCATTAATCGATTGTCACAACTAAGCAAAATGGTTTGTGTTTCCATGTTCCATGATAAATCCGACTAAAAACCAAAATGGAAATCCGAGAACATACTATTACCACGCCCCTTACGTTTTTATGCATAAATATGTTTTCATATGGAATCTAATTTTTACAATTTAGGTAGCTGTAGCAGATTCATTTGCGCGCATTTTGAAGTAAACCGCATGATGGTATCTCACGCCGTTCAAAAGTTATACTCGATATAATCCAGGTACCAGAGGGGTGGATAACACCCCCCCTTAGATTTTCGACCATAGCGTATTCAATTTTCTTCCTAGAAGAGAAACAAATATACCATTCTTTAGAGGGAATGCAGGGCTTCATTTGCTTGCTAAATTATTTGTCTTTTGAACACTGGAAGTGATAAAAATAAATAATAATACGTGAAAATGGCGGAATGCAGCATCACAAAGATGCCAAAACTGCTTTTTCTCTAATCATGTGAAACGTACATGTAGCGAATGTTTGACAATGTATGCAGTGCTATGCACCAGTATGTCACTTTGTGATAACTTCTAACCGTATGACAGTATTTAAGGCAGTCGGTGGCATGCATCAAGTTACAACACCTGTTCCACTGGTGACGGTGGTTTTCAGTCAGCTGCTACAGATCAAATGGCCTGGCTTGTGTTCCATATCCTTAGATCTGGCTGTAAAACAGTGTTCAGTTACCCTGCTTGGTAATGGAGAGACAGTTAACATCCTGCCGTTACAGATCCCCATGTTATTAGCACTCTACGCTTTACTTCATGATATCCGGCTTCTGTTGCAGTAGGTCACATGTCACAGAATGTTCACTGTTGTTATCTATTGTATAAAAAAAACTATATTTCTTCGTTGACTTCTGTCCACGTTTAGCAATTTGTTCAGCCCTTTACCCCTAGATGTCGACTTTTGACGAAACCCGCCATCAGTTTCGAAAGCGTTAAGGAGCCAGACAACAGCCCAGACGACCCATCCACAGATGCAATCTACCTTATATAGATAGAGTAGTTTCTACCGTCTCTGGATTTTATTAATTGCGGTAAAATAGAGATAAATCATAAGCGGCCTACTGTTGTTGTTACTTAAAGATCATATGTACCTCGAGTAAAATGATAACAAAAATAACAACAATATTGTATTCTATTGTATGTAACAATCTATAAAACGCCTCTCACATTGCACGCCAATCAGAGGCGCGCCTAGAGTTGATTCCATAGCAAAGGACCAATGCAGGCAAAAGCCCGGGACTGGGCTATGGCCGTTCTGACACGAGGAACAAAATGTCAAGACGATCCGAAGAGCGGCGCGGGCGAAGAGAAGTAGCTTAGATGGACCGACGTATTGAGTCACAGAGGTATTTTGAGGCTAGACCCAGGTAGGTAGGATCGGCAAATGATGACAAGTACCTTAACTGGATGCGTGCAGTAAGAGGAAGCCAATGTAGCTGTTTAAACAAGAATGTAGAGATATGGAAAATCGCGGGAGACGGGCAAAAGTCTGGCAGCTGCTTTAAAAACCAATGGCAGAGTGGAGAGGCACACTTTAATGAGGCCGACAAAGAGGGAATTACAATAGTCTATGCGAGAGCAGATAAAAGCATGAACTATTAAGGTAAAAACCAAAGAAGAAACAGATCTTCAGATAGCCTTCAGGTGTCGGAGATGGTAATAGCAGTAGCGAGTGAGATTAGTGATGTGATCAGAGAAGGAGAGAGAGCTATCAAGGGTGATACCCAGGTTACGAACAGAAGTTGAAAAGGCACAGGAAGGAAAACTTTCGTTCAAAAGGGAATAGTCAATCTTAGCAAGTTGTTGTAGGGTGCTAAGCCAGATCAATTTGGTCTTAGTTGGGGTTAAGGAGAGTAATAGCAAAATTACCAACAGCAGTGGTACTGGCAATAGCGTAGTAGTACAGTAGTAGTGTAGTATTAGTATTATTAGTATTATTATTATTAGTAGTAGTAGTAGTAGTAGCAGCAGCAGCAGCAGTAGTAGTAATCAAAATGAAACTAATATTCATTTTATGTTCCTGAGAGATAGTAAATACTGCGATGAAAATATTACTAGATTTGATTTCTTATTAACCCGTTTTTGCCCAAATTTTATTTTTTGCTTCATTTTGATTTATGTTACACAGTTTGATGCTAGAATAGCCATGCCACCTTAATTTTTCATTTATTTTAAGAAATTCCATGTAATTTTTGATTTTGTTCCTATGTTCCAATATTGGAACACTGGGCACAAGTGGGTTTGGACAATAACATAATCCACGCCAACACCACCAAGTGCAGTTATGATTATTTAAAGTGAAATAACCAAGCACAAATGTTCTAGCTGCTATCACAGTGCTGTATAGAAAGAGTTGGGTCCCATATTCAGTATACTTGTGCCTTAGTTCAGACAAAGAACAGAAAAATATTCAAAAATGACCATTTTACCTGCAAACAAGCGAAGAAAATTATCGTGGAAGGGAATGCCGGCCAGAACCACACTGACACTTGGAACCAAATCCTTGAAACCTATCGTTCGCTCAGAATGTTCAGGGTTTCACCAGTTTTTTCATCAGCATTATCTTCTTCGCTCTGGTGTGCATGATGTATGTATGTATGTATGTATGTATGTATGTATGTATGTATGTATGTATGTATGTATGTATGTATGTATGCATTATGTATGTATGTATGTATGTATGTATGTATGTATGTATGTATGTATGTATGTATGTATGTATGTATGTATGTATGTATGTATGTATGTATGTATGTATGTATGTATGTATGTATGTATGTATATGTATGTATGTATGTATGTATGTATGTATGTATGTATGTATGTATGTATGTATGTATGTATGTATGTATGTATGTATGTATGTATGTATGTATGTATGTATGTATGTATGTATGTATGTATGTATGTATGTAAGTATGTATGTATGTATGTATGTATGTATGTATGTATGTATGTATGTATGTATGTATGTATGTATGTATGTATGTATGTATGTATGTATGTATGTATGTATGTATGTATGTATGTATGTATGTATGTATGTATGTATGTATGTATGTATGTATGTATGTATGTATGTATGTATGTATGTATGTATGTATGTATGTATGTATGTATGTATGTATGTATGTATGTATGTATGTATGTATGTATGTATGTATGTATGTATGTATGTATGTATGTATGTATGTATGTATGTATGTATGTATGTATGTATGTATGTATGTATGTATGTATGTATGTATGTATGTATGTATGTATGTATGTATGTATGTATGTATGTATGTATGTATGTATGTATGTAACTATGTATGTATGTATGTATGTATGTATGTATGTATGTATGTATGTATGTATGTATGTATGTATGTATGTATGTATGTATGTATGTATGTATGTATGTATGTATGTATGTATGTATGTATGTATGTATGTATGTATGTATGTATGTATGTATGTATGTATGTATGTATGTATGTATGTATGTATGTATGTATGTATGTATGTATGTATGTATGTATGTATGTATGTATGTATGTATGTATGTATGTATGTATGTATGTATGTATGTATGTATGTATGTATGTATGTATGTATGTATGTATGTATGTATGTATGTATGTATGTATGTATGTATGTATGTATGTATGTATGTATGTATGTATGTATGTATGTATGTATGGTACACACGCACACACGCACGCACGCACGCACGCACGCACGCACGCACGCACGCACGCACGCACGCACGCACGCACGCACGCACGCACGCACGCACGCACGCACGCACGCACGCACGCACGCACGCACGCACGCACGCACGCACACACGCACGCACGCACGCACGCACGCAAGACACGTACGTACGTACTATTAGTTATTCAATGTAATAATTTGATTGATATGTTTATCTTAGAAATACTGTTTACAACGGCAGGTGATGAATTATATTCACTATATAGCGCTATATTACAAGTAAGTAAAGTATTTGCAAAATGTTCCAATAATGGAACACTGGGCAAAAACGGGTTAACATAACATAACATAACAAGGGTTTTAAGTGGTTCAGAAGACGTTTAGTCTGTGTTAGAACCACTGTAATTAACCTGGAACATGGTTAATAGCCCAATTTTCCTAGCTTCTTCTTAAAAGCTGTGATAGTGTCCACTGAGACAGTACTATCATCCAAACTATTCCACAAATCTACAACTCTTGCACTGAAGCATTTCTGCCCTAATGTCCCTTTTGGTTTCTTAAATAATTTATACCTATGTCCCCGAGTTGCCTTGTTTGGTGCTAATTCAAAAAACTTCTCCTTCTGCACTGCCTCCTTTCCAGTAATAATCTTGTAGGCTTCAATTAGGTCTCCTCTGCTCCTCCTTCTCTCCAATGTTGTTAGTCCACACCTTTTCAACCTTTCTTCATATCCCAAATCCTTGTAGCCCCGAATCATTTTTGTAGCTCTTCTTTGCACCTTCTCCAGCTTTTCCATGTCCTGTTTCAGGTAAGGACTTCACACCTGGATGCAGTATTCCAACTGTGGCCTAACCAGTGATTTGTATAGCCTCAATATTGTATCCTTATCTCGGGTGACTATTGTCCTTCTTATCATGCCTAAAGTAGAGTTAGCCTTTTTTGATGCTTCAGCACATTGCCTTGAGGGTTTTGCGCTCTTGTGCATAATCACTCCCAAGTCCCTTTCTTCCTCACTCACTTTCAACACCATACCCCCATTTCATATGAAAACTCGCTGTTTCTCTTCCCCATATGCATCACTGAGCACTTTTCCACATTAAAGAGCATCTGCCAGTCCTGTGACCATCTGAACATTCTTCTTAGATCTTCCCGTAGTATCTCCGCTTCTTTTAAGACCATCTAAGTAGGCTAGTAGACTTGAATAAGTATGCGAAGACACAAAAGCGTCAACTGACAGTAAAAGTGGAGCCATCTGCATGTCACTTTTCAGCTTCGCCGAAACTTCAATGACTTGTACTGAACAACATTCGCAATTAAAAATTGGGTTCATAAGGTCGAAAGTTTGGACCAAAGGTCTATTGCTGCATGTTTGTTTGCATGTTCTGGTGTGTATGTCCGAAAGTGTCTTTTAAATTAATGTAGGCCTATGTATACGTGACCCAATCGTATTTATAATCTAGAAAATTAGACGAGGAATCTAGCTCACATACAGGCCTAGTTAAATAGAAAATCTGCTGGCAGGCAGGATTGAGTTCAGTAAGTAATCATTTATGCATGTATGCGGGTATGTGTGCATGCACATGTGACCGCAACCATAATCCTCCAAGACTCAGTTTATTTGCCAGTACCACTAGTTGCCGTCCAGTGTCCGTCGGCAACTAGATAGTATTGATAGACTCCAGCTTGCTCGGGTCTTTCCTGAGATAACTTTCTCCCATACGGTCCGTGACCTGTTCGTCACCCTTGACCAGGAACTTAGTCTTTCCCAACATGCGAACTTGGTCCCTGGAAGCTGCCATTATCAGCTTCGCCAGCTTCGAGGGGTTTCTCGCTCTATTTCTCAATACGCACTAGTGGTCTTGTGCATGCTTTCGTTACTAGTCAAATTGACCACTGTTGCTCGATCCTCATTGGCCTCCTCCTTGAAGTTCTGGGGCGACTAGATCGAGTTCTGCGCTCCGCTGCTGGGCTCATTGGGCGAATTCCCATATTCGGCTCTGTCCCTGCTTACATGCGCGATGTGTTGCAATGGCTGCCTGTGGCCCAACGGATCTCAAACTGGATTGCTGCTTTGGTTTCACGATGCATCTTTGGCTGTGCTCCATGTTACCTGCGCGACCTCTGCCTCCCAGTGTCCGACATTGTCGAGCGTCGGGCGCTTCGCTCCGCGACGACGGGGCACCCTCCTAGTTCCACGGGTTCTAGGCAGTGCCGAGCTTTCTCTGTTGCAGGCCCCTCCATCTGGAATGACCTATCATCGAAGCAGCGTTTGCTACCTTTGACCAATCAACCTGGGTGATGTAAATCACTCAAGTCTTTTTTCTTTAGCCGTGGCTGGGCTGGGAACGCTCCTGAGTAGATTTCTTGAAGGGGTTCTATATAAATCTCCAGCATGAATTTATAAATGACAGAATAAACCAAAAATTGTATTACTTCAAGTATCATCATAACATCTCATGTACAGTAAACTATACATCAGCCGGCGGCGAGAGGGTGGACTGGCCATCCGCTCTCATAAACCGATGCCAAGAAAAATGAAGGAAGACACTTCATAAGTCATAGCCATGGTTTCTTCTCGGGATGGGGTTCAGGAACTGCTGTTCTTCTTCTATGGTCTGTGATTGCATCGCACATAGAAATCGAGATAGAACAGATCTCTATGGTTTCATTTCGAGTTAAAGACAGCTTTTAGTTTTATCACGTTAAATTCAAAATAAAATAAAATAAAATAAACTTTAAGAGCAATAAATTAAATAATTACTAAAATTCGAAATAAATGGAATCATTTAATATTCAATGTGGTCTTTTAAAGCGTGTTGCACAAAATTTTAGTGTGATAGGAATGTGAATGTTTTAGGTGCTCATAAACGCTGCCTATATTATTATTATTAAATAAATTTATAACGCGCGCAATGTCACACCGAAATGTGAATCTGAGGCGCGGATAGTCAGCCGCCAGGTGAAGATGCACTTAGATTTCTAAATCCTTGAAAGCCAAGGAGAAATAGTGAGTTTTGAGCCGCTTTTGAAGGAAGGAAGTGAAGTTGAGCTACGAAGAGAAAGTGGTAGTCGATTCCATTCCCTTGGAGCAGAGGCGTGGAATGCACGAGAGCCCATATCTGTTCTGCATCGTGGCTCAGCTAGAAGACCCGTACTTGATGATCGCAGGCAACGAGGAGGGATGTAAGGAGTTAGTAGTGCATGAATATAGGTAGGTGTGCTGGTACTGAGGGCTTTGTAGGTCAAACAGGCCAATTTAAATTTTATTCTGAATTCAACAGGAAGCCAATGCAGATCGTGGAGTAGGACTGAGGAGCATGTTCGTAGTGGGACACGCATCACTACACGAGCTAAGGAGTTTTGGATTCGTTGCAGCCTTTTGAGTTCAAGGTTTGAGACACCCACAAAAAGGGAATTAGCATAATCAAGACGAGAGGATACAAGTGAACAGGCTATAGTTTGAGACATATTCTTTGTTAGAGCCGACCTGATGTGACGTATTGCCCTGATGTGATAGAAACAAGATTTACAAAGGTTTGTTATGTGTGGTCGGAATGTGAGCTTACTGTCCAGGGTTACCCCAAGTGTTTTGACAGTATCTAAAAGAGACACAGCAGTGCCTGCGAGGTCGACGCTAGAAAGTGAAGGGAAAAAACGCAGGCGTTGGCCTGAACCGAACAGAATTGCCTCAGACTTGTTTGGGTTTATGGTTTATGTTTATATAGGGTAGAGTAGGGCAAAACGCCCCTTAACGGGTTTTGCTCAATTACAACGTGAGTAACAACATTTTCAGCATGAAATTATTGTAAGACCTTGTACTGAATGTCCCAAGTAAAGTAAAATTATGTCCGATAAAATGCCCCAAAAGATTACATAAAAAATAATAAAATACAGAGTGCTTCAAAAGGGGGCGTTTTGCCCCTCACCTGGGCAAAACGCCCCCCGTGATTTGACCCCCGCTACCTGAAAAGTCGATGCACATAATCAACTGCAATCACTGCCATGATGCAACAATAACTATAAGAAGTAAAGAGATCTAGAATTTTTTTAAAAGATGTCATAAAAAAATAATTAAATAAAAAAATATGCTTTGCTTCAGGTGACTCTGAGGTGAGGGGGGCGTTTTGCCCCATGTCAGCATTTTCCATAGGGGGCGTTTTGCCCCGCTTGGTGCTACCTTGTGAGATTGCCCATATAATAAAAAATTGATATGTTAAAGCCCCATTTATTGTGCACAGTTATTCGATATAGGGTATACTTTAGACCTATATTTGTATTATTGGCTATATCTAGCATTTTGGCACCATTAATGATACAGAATTGGCGGCTGACTCTTATAAGGAAACACGAAAAAATCAATTTTTCTAAAATAAAAATAAGCAAAGCATCTAAAGATAAATAACTGACGATTATCTCATTAGGGTACAACTAAGAAACCCCAGAACATTCAAAAATTTCATTACATGGCACAGGGGGGACAGGGCCGGGAGGGGGCGTTTTGCCCCACTCTACCCTAATGTATATAATATGCGTAATGTGTGTCAATCAATCAATCAATTCTTTTTATTGAAGCCACTGAGTAGCGAAACAAATGTAACATGATTATTTGCCATTGTTAGCATCACAACACAATAGTAGCATGATTATATTCCATCATTAGCAACAAAAGGGGAACCCGAAGGAACAATAGTCCCGCTTGATAGCCTATGGTCATCAAGAAATTACTGGAGAAGAAAGAGCCGTAGTTTTCATCGTTGAATTAGTCGAAAATTATCTTGGTTGCTGTGTTAGATGGGCGTGTATTTGCCTGTGTGTTTTATGTCTGAGTGTACGTGTGCATGTTTTAAAAGTAGGCCTGCGCATGCGTGGGAAATTTGGGACGAACTTATCTGCGGGTGTTGTGGTCCCATTGTATTGGTCATGTGAGATGATTTTCTGGCGTTTGTCAATGCGTTCATGTTTCGCATCTGTTCAGGTATAAGATTACAATAACAATCCGTTTTCTGGCACTTAGCATGTGTCATGTGAAACAAACAGTAATTCAATGCGTAGTCATGTTCCTCACAGGAAATTCCTTCAAGTGACGAACAAAGCCTGTGTTTAGATGACATTTTGTTTATAAATACGCAAGTGGAATAACAGCCAAATTAAATTTTACGTCTACAATAGACATACATACACACATACTCACATACATGATACACGGTATCAGATTGGTTAGAGTGCTCTATTTGCACTTCCTTAATTAGATAGCCTTTGAATGGCTATAAATATATATATATCCATTCATGTATATATATATATATATATATATAATTATATATATATATATAGGAATGGATATATATATATATGCATTCATTCAAAATATCTTGAACTCTAAATATAAATAAATAAATATATAGTGGGCTGCGGTGTCTCATTGTTTGGAGCGTTCGCCTTGTTACACGAAGAGTATTGGTTCGATTCTCTTCGGCGACGGTAAGGACCTTGAGTAAGTCCTTTACTCGCAGTTGGTCAGCGCCATCGATTGATGCTTAATTATTACATAGCGGCTCTTAATAATTGCATACCAATGCATCATAAATAAATCAATAACGAAAAAGCGATAAAGAAAGCTGTTATTTTTAGGCTCAGTTCGATTCCAACTCACCTTGTGCCGTCGATTCGCTGAATCCTAGCGACCGTCATAGTCAGCCTTCTCCATGTGTTCCGATCTCTCGTCGCCTCTCTCAGCTCCGGAATGTTCATCATCATCGTCTCGTGTATCTCCTCCATCCATCTCTTTCTTGGTCGTCCTCTTCCTCGTCTTCCCTCCCCACACGCCAGCATCATCTCCTTTTCCATGCCGTCCGCCCGCATCACATGGCCAAATACTTAACTTTTTGTCTCGCCGCTCTTTGTCTCAATGTCATCTCTCCTCTTAAGTGTCCTATCTCTTCCAGTATATGTTCATTTGTTCTCTTCTCAGTCCAGGGGACCCTCAGCATTTTCCTCCAAATCCACATTTCGCATGCTTCGATTTTCTTCTCTAGTGCTTTGGTTTTTGTGCATGCCTCGCACCCGTACAGCACCACTGGTATTATCATTGCTTTAACAATTCTTGTTTTCGTTTCCAGGCTCACCGCTTTATCCTTCCATATCTTTTCCAATCCCTGCATTGCTCCTTTTCCCAGAGTAATTCTTCGGCGTATCTCTCTCTCGCATCCCCCCTCCCTATCTATTGTAGCTCCCTGGAAACAGAAGCTCGATACCACCTCAATCTCTTCTCCATCTACTCCGAAGCTTCTCCAGCTCTCTGTGGTCATAATTTTTAGTCTTTTTTATGTTGAAGTACAATCCTGTTTTCTCACTTTCAAGCCTTAGTTTCCTGATGTTTCCTGATTCCAACTAAGCATTATAAATTATGCACGAATGAGTTTTAACTGTTCAGGAAGCTATATTTGCTCTGAAGAAATACAACGACTGTCTTTTACGGAGAGTAATACATTATACATATGCATATATATATGCATATATATATATTATATTAATTCAAACCGACACACCGCAGTATGATTACAAGTCATAGCATGAACGGAAGATTAAAAATTATTACAGGAGTCGAATTCAACTCTTTGGCAGCGATGAAAGGTGCCCATCTGTATTGCTGCTCATTTTATCAACGCCATCTAGCGAATGGAAGGCTGCGTCGACCTTTGGGAGGGAAGTGGGAATCGATCCCACGTCCATGCTGATCTTCTGCTCTTCTTGTCAGAGTGTTACCATTCACCTAAACCCCCCATCCCCATGACTTCGACTCTTCCTTTGTCTCGGCAGAAATTAATTGCACTGCCCAAACTAAACAGACGAGCCACGCGGTTTCTAGGCCTTCTGCGACTACCATTGGCCATCTGTAAAAGATAATTAACATGAAGCCTTTCGTATGGAGTTTGATGAGCCTAGCCTACGTCAACAGTAACGCATCCTGGCATCCAAGACCCTATAATTGTCGAGTAGTTTCGAACATTTCTGTTTAGCTACCGGGTGCGCCTATATACGGCAGGGGTGACGTGTAATAGGTCTACACATCAAAACTCTTCTAAGACAGAAATAATGCGTATTGTAATAAGGACTTGATAGGTGTTGTTAAAAGTAATTGAAAACTAGTTGTTTAACTATTTCCAGACGCCGTAGGCCTATGTCTTGCGCTGCAGAGGCGGCGAATTGCGCCATATTGTCTTAAATCGTTGATTGATATTGAAGAGAAACAATAGAATAGTGAAAGTTGGATAAGGCGCTTCAAGGACACAGTCAACGATGCGGGCTCTGCTTCATTTGACGATGTTTGTCGTTTTCGTGATGCACCAAGTCGCAACCGAACAGAACGGTTAGAGTTACTTACTTATGAAACATCTATGCAACACTTAACCGATAGGCGCATTGTCCGTCAGAAATGTTATTAAGTGATGCTTAACATGCACCACCATGTGGAGCGATTATTACAATTAGGCAAGCACCATTTTGGGAATAATCTAAAAACCAATGTAATTTCATTGTACAGAAAAAGATGGCTATTTGACCAACGGCGCTTAAAATATTATTAATTCAACGGCACCGCCATTGATGAAAGTGGCAGGTGACAGTTTGTCCAAACCAGCCATATATATTTTACTTTGAACCTTGGCCCCTAGAGAACATTAATTCGTGACCCAGACTCAGCTTTTTACTTTCGAAGCCTAACAACTATTGCTTCAAACAACATTTAATTTAATCAACATTTAGGCCTATACTACATTCAGTGACATTATAGGCTGTAGATAAAACTCACTCATGCAAAGCTTCTGTCTGTACGTCCAATGTAGACTGTGGCAACACTTCGTTCTCTGGGAGTAATGGCGTCGTTACATCTCCGAACTTTCCTCTTCCGTATCCGCACAACTTGAGCTGCACATATTCCATCGATGTTGGTCGCAATAATTCTGTTCGACTCAAGTTCCTCGACTTCGATTTGGAATTGCCGGTTTCAGCTGACAACTGTACGCGTGACTGGCTAATGGTGAGTAGAAGCTATGACTACTGGCTCATGGTCAATTTACTAATAGATCTAAAATGTATCGTTACTTGTTAGCAAATAAATGCCATTTGTTTGTCAATAGGCCTAAGTGTAAAAAGCAATTTGAAAACAAAATTAATAAATTTAAAAAGTAACTTGTTAATAAATAAATGTATATTTTGAAACCAATTCATGTAAAATAACAAATAATGTAAATCGTATTAAAATAAATATAAACTGTGTAAAGTGAAAATGTACAGATAGGACCCAAACACATTTGTAAACAGTACTTTTAATCTAATTTTTAGCAATTCACATTTGATACTGATTTGTTAACACGGGTAGATAACGTGCAATGAAACGGATGATGAGAACCTTGATTTTGGAAAGAGATACTGTGGCACGGATCTTCCAAGGACGTCGTTGCGGTTCTTCAACTGTCCCGTTGTTCAGCTGAAATTCTTCGCAGACTCTTCCATTAACGGTGGAGGCTTTGAGATAGAGTACACAGTGCTCGGTTGGTATATTAAATTCCTTTTTTTATTACCAGGAAAACTGTGTAGAGTGTCTCGCATAATTATGTTCAGCTGCAGGCAAATAATTGGACTTTTTGGCTACATTATAAAATTATAGTTGCATTTCCATACTTACACTGTGATCAATCAATCAATCAATTCAATCAGTCAATTCTTTTTTATTTTGAAACAGCAATAGAATTCACAGTGCAATGCAATAACACGAATGACTTGTATGGTTTCAAAAAAGGAGGCCCTGAAGGGATCATTAGATCCCGCTAAATAGGGACACCTAATTACGAAGTCATGTTGCATTAAGAGTGATGGCAGCAAATCATGTTCTTAAATCGCTGGATGAGTAGAATCCACAAAAGTACTAAGTTTCATATAATATTATACTAAATAAACCTTAACTAACTTAACTACTTCAACAATCACATGAAAAGAAAAGACCTAAGAGGAAACACCTTCAATAAATGACCGTACGTTAGGCTATGTTCTTCATCAATGATAGGCCCTATTATTAGGCTACAGCAGGATGAGTGATGTTTTTAAGAGTACTGCATTGCATTTGTATCATTATAAACCTTAACTAACAATCGCAAGAAAGGAAAAAGACAAGAAAAACACTCCATTTAGGAAAAGACTATTGATTAACCTCCATAACAAGATCGGTGCGCAGTTTTCTTTTAAATACAGACAAACTAGGTGACTGTCGGATTTCAGGTGGAATTTTTCCCCAGATTAAAACGCCAGATAGTTTGGTTGAGAATAGGCGGGTGTTAGTGCGGGCATAGATACAGCGATAAGAGCTGGAATTTCTCGTAAGGTGGGAATGCACTTCGGAGTTAAGACAGAAAAGTCCTTTAAATACTGGGGGAGAAGGTCTCTATCATAACGGTACATAAACTCCCCCACTTGTAAGGTTCTTATCTGTTCCACTTTTAGAAGGTTAAATTGAGAGAATAATTGACTAGTGTGGGAGCCGTAAGGGGCCCCTGCCACTATACGAACAGCTCGCTTTTGCAGGACATTTAATCTACGTAGCCTTGAACAATAGGTGGCTGCCCAAACCATATTGCAGTATGTCAAATAGGGATACACAAGGGAATAGTACAGCTTAATTCTGATAGTTGTGGGCAAGATATGCGAGGTGCGGGCTAATATTCCGATATTTTTGCGATTTTTGACGAGATGTTATATATATGCTCCTTCCATGTTAGGTGATTATCTACGTAGACTCCCAGAAATTTAGTCGAGCTGACTGATGACAATTCTATGTTGTTGATACACTTTATTTTGTTTCCAAGCGAGGCTCTTTTTCTATGGGATTTAAATAGGATGTAATTTGTTTTATCTAGGTTGATCGTTAATCTGTTGGCACAAAACCAATCTGCGATTTGGGATAATTCTTCATTCACTATTTGAAAAAGGGTGTCTATAGAGTGATGGGGAAAAAATACGTTCGTGTCGTCCGCGAACAGGATAAAGTACAGGCAGGGGAGACGTTAGGGAGGTCATTGATGTAAATAAGGAACAGCAAAGGGCCCAAATTAGAGCCCTGGGGTACCCCAAATTTTACGTCTCTTAGGGCTGAAAGAGACCCGTGACAGCTGACACACTGAAGACGTCTTTCAAAGTAACTGGCGAACCAATTAAGTTGTGTGCCGCGTATACCATAGTTATTTAATTTATTTAGTAGGATACCTTGGTCGACAGTGTCAAAGGCCTTAGCCAAGTCGAAGAAAATGCCTAGGGAATATTCGTTGTTTTCAATCGCATTCGAGATCTTGTCCTGCATACTTAGCAAGGACATGTATGGGGAGTGTCCGGATTGGAAGCCATGCTGGGAGGGGAATATGATATCGGTTTTTTAACGTAATTGTAAAGTGATGCAAATAATCAACTGTTTTACCTTTGCCTTTGTTTCTGAGTGGTTTAAGCAAAAGCTTGTAAAGAGGTGTGAGGTGTGCTATCTACTTTTACCAGTACTAGCTATTATGTCTGCCTTAACACAACATAAAAATTACTGTCGAGTAATAAAATGTGCGCGTTGGCTAAGTTCTCGTCTTGACAGTGCTCAATCGTTATTTTAGTTTGAGTCACCCAAGATAGTCACGTGTAAATGTCTACATTACTTCTGCCATCATTTATGCACTGAATACCAATGAAACTAGAGAAGCAGAAGTTTGTAAATGTACGCATTGTAATTAAAAGGTGCATCTGATCAAGTTTTAAGTCGAAATGAAATGGTTACATGCATCTTCGCAGAGATATTTACCAATAATTTTCATTGTTTCTTTCGGCCACGTTGTTTGTCCTACCTGGTTTATAAGTTTTATTTGTGTTTGCAGAGAATTCAACCTCTGCGGATAGTATCACCGGTAAGATTTTATTTATAGATAGCCACTGTACTAAAGTAGCTTCTCTCAAGTTTGGAAAAGGGTCATGAACCGCTATTGCCACCTATGTCACATGCTAATTAAATTGTCATTTGCAAGACATCGCGCTTCAGGGCTGCGCTTAGCAAATGTTAGTCTACATTTACGATTTGAACCAACGATTACGATTGCAGAGTGTAACCGCGATTAAGTTACAAATCAGATAAAATTCAACAGAAATTCAATCACAGTTCGTTTAGAAATAAAACGATACGTCTACTATGTGCTATTAGTGAAGGCTACAGTCGTCAGATTTGAAGTTTAGGCTATAAGAATCCTGCAACAGATTGCAACCACAGCATTAATGGAAAACAACTGTTTCCACTCATTCAAATCAAACTCGATTAGAGTCTATGGCTACAATATTAATTACATAGCCAATATTAATTACAAAATAGTGTCATTACTGCAACAACTACGGTACCACTACTACTAAATCCACTACTATTACAACCACTACTGCAACTGCTACATACTGCTAGGCCAACTACCACTGCTACTAATGATAATAAAAATGATAATCATAATAATATGAATAAAAAATAATATTTATAATTCCAGAATTATAATGATAATAATTATAATAATTATTATTTATTCTTATTTGGTATACTGCTGCAGTTATTATCACATTAAAAGTTTTGGAAATGAAGAAAATAGTTGAGTTTACCATAGGTTATTTAGGGTTCTAGTTGCATAAACTCACTCATGAATTTCACAAATAGATGTAGCCTGCGTTTATTTTCCTCTTCAGATCTGGACTGTGGCGATACCTTATTCACCAGTTCTTCGGGATTCATTCGCTTACCATCAAATCCGACCGAATATTCAGCGACTGTCAACTGCACCTACACAATTTCCACAGATAATACGAGCACTTTCTCTCTCGGCGTCTTATCCTTACAACAGCCGCAGCTGTTGGATTCAATAGCAGACTGCGACAGAGATTACATCATGGTATGAGTTGTAATGCATTCAGTAAATTCATTCCGATTATTATTTTACAGTCCTCTGGAGCAATCTGGGTTTACATTTACTATTAATAAAACGGATCAGGGGATCAACTTAGACTGACCGCTTCAAGAAAACGAACTTGTTATCGTTCGATATGACTTCATTTGTCGAAGTTAATAGGGTGTTCTGGTGGATTTTATCTGCCATGTTCACTCTCTCACGCTGAGATGCTTGGACGATTGCGACACAGTCCTTGCAAACTTTCATAATATCGGATACGTCGAGTTCTATGCCCCAAATTTAGGTCAAACTGTTGAAATGCTCGCATGTACTGAAAGAGAAACGCTGTGCTGCCTATGATTAAATTGCACGATCCTGGCGTTTGAAATAACGCAAAACTCATAGGCCTATCAACTTCCAGGTATAATCTGTTTTCTTGTCTTAGTTCTATACTCCTCCCTCCCTCTCTCTCTTTCAACCTCTCCTCCTCGTTAGGTCGCCTCTCTCGCTTTACAATTTCACTACACGACACTTACATACCTGCAATAGTAAGTGCATGCTGCACAGTGTGCATTTATGCCTGTCTTTCACTGTAGGTCGGCTGTGTATTGGACGGAGAGACTGAACTAAATCCGAAAACAAGAAACAAATACTGTCGCAATTCATTCGATGACGCTCCTGACCAACCGAGTCGTATCGTTTTCTCCAGCTGTCGCACAGTGAAGATATCCATTCGCTCCTCTGACTACAACCTCCGAGAAGCTAATGGCTTTCCGTTTGCAGTTCGCGTCAATGGTATGATCCGAGGAACTTATCAGTACTGTGTGTATTATAATCCAGTACGTGGCCTGATGGCCCGTTTGAAAAATGGTGTTGGGGTAGTTTCTCACTTCCATTTAATTAGTGGGACCCTAGACATGAAAGATCACCGAGGTGCTTGTCGGTCGTGACGCCACGAATGACGTAATGGCCAAATCCAATAAGAAACAAGAAAGGTGATTTGCGGGTTCGATACCCGCTAGCCCGAAAGGTTAACTCAGGCTTCCATTCGCTAGGTGGCATTGGTAAAATGAGCAGCAGGACAGATGGGTGCCTTGCAGGCTTTCATACAGTTAAATTCGACTCCTGTTAGACTTGCTAGCTATCATCTGTTACTACTATGTAATGTGATCTTACTGCGTACTTGTCAGTTTTGATTAATAAGCGATTATTATTATTATTATTTATTATTATTATTATTATTATTATTATTATTATTATTATTATTATTATTATTATTATTATTATTATTAAAACACGGTAAGGCTTAGTGTTGTTGAGGTGGTCGCTCCTCAGCGCCGGGCAACCTCGACATGGTGCCCTGGAAGGCAACCGCGTTGAAACGCTGGACCGTAACCGACAGGCGCTGGAGGATGAATCCTGTCTCTCGGGTGTCTCCGGATATTTTCGTCAGGCGGCGACCCATCTCGGAGATGAAGGCGAGACCCTCTCTGTTGAGAGGGCCAAGGGTCTCCAGGGCTACAGGGACGAAGGTGTACCTCCTCTGTAGATCTGCGTATTTGGCGTGTTTCCTTGTGGCAGCCAACTCCGCCGCCCTTCCAGCTTCGATCGCCGTCTCAGGGATGTATGAGGCGGCCACGGTATCCACCACCGTCGCGTCCCATATCAAGGTCCGCCCGTTGCCCCACGGTATCAGGGTCAGGCCATCAGGCCTCCTCCCTGTCCGATCTGGTGAGGCCAGACGGCTCCTTAACCGCAGGGTGCCGGCGCAGGAGGCAGAGGGTGGACTCTAGGCACATATTTGTACTCTAGAGTCCATGGTACCTATAGGCACCGTGGACTCTAGAGTACAGCATCCCCAAACACGACAGTAGGAGGCAGGGTGGACTCTAGGCACATTGTGTACTCTAGAGTCCATGGTACCTATAGGAACCGTGGACTCTAGAGTGCAATTAAATTAAATTAATCGTAATCGTAATCATTCAAACTTATATAGCGCCACTTGAAAGCCAAACGCAGGAAGCCAGCTTATTCACGAGCGCTGCGTCTAGTCAGAGGGGTTGTCCAAAAGAGTAGTCCGGTTTCCAGAGGATCAGAGAGGGCACAGCAGATGTTAAGGTGGGTGCCTTTTAGGTCGAGGATTGGAATGTACAAGAAGAAACGATAGTTTAAACAACATTTTATAAACTTGTTATTGCACGAGCGGGACGCGGGACGCTTATTATTTTATTGAACATACCATTGAACAAGAAATGCCTCATTTAGCAACCCTCATCAAGCTGTTAATGAGTGTTGCATGTCGTGTTTCGAATTGTTATCATTATCCATTGTGTATAATATGTTAGTTTATTTTTAATATTATTATTAAATAAAATTGTATTAACGTTTAGGCCTAATGCAGAAGTAAACTCTAAACCGAAGTAGCTAAATCGGAAGTTTGCAATAATAAGAGTTCTGAGGAAACTAGAGTAGGCCTACGCAATGCCTGGGCTAGTGTGGAATCTAGAGTACAAATCACCTGCATAAAGTACGTTGTGCCTAGGAATAATTTAGCCTCTACACTATGATTAGATGAATAATTGCTTCATTTTTGATAAATTTAATTATAAAAGTTCATAAGGTATTTAACTGATGTCTTGTATGTTTGTTATTTAAAAAATATAGCTACTGTCAATTTCGCTACCATTTTAGAGTCTTTAATTTTTTAAATACGCAATTTCTATGGCCAACCTAAAGTATGCAAAGCTTGAAGTCGTGTGGATCTAGGGCACAAATTACCTATGTACAGAGAGTACGCTGTACCTAAGTATAATGTACTCTAGAGTACGTTGAGCCTAGGTATGATGTATGTACTCTAGAGTATTACGTTGTGCCTACGTATGATGTTCTCTAAAGTACGTTGTGCCTAGGTATGATGTACTCTAGAGTACGTTTTGCCTAGGTATGATGTACTCTAGAGTACGTTTTGCCTAGGTATGGTGTACTCTAGAGTACGTTGTGCCTAGGTATTATATGTACTCTAGAGTACGTTGTGCCTAGGTATGATGTACTCTAAGGTACATTGAGCCTAGGTATGATGTACTCTAGAGTACGTTGTGCCTAGGTATGATGTACTCTAGAATACGTTGTGCCTAGGTATTGTATGTACCATAGAGTACGTTTTGCCTAGGTAAGGTGTACTCTAGAGTACGTTGTGCCTAGGTATTATATGTACTCTAGAGTACGTTTTGCCTAGGTATTATGTACTCTAGAGTACGCTGTGGCTAGGTATGATGTTCTCTAGAGTACGTTGTGCCTAGGTATGATGTACTCTAGAGTACATTGAGCCTAGGTATGATGTACTCTAGAGTACGTTGTGCCTAGGTATGATGTACTCTAGAATACGTTGTGCCTAGGTATTGTATGTACTCTATAGTACGTTTTGCCTAGGTATTATGTACTGTAGAGTACGTTTTGCCTAGGTATGATGTACTCTAGAGTACATTGAGCCTAGGTATGATGTACTCTAGAGTACGTTGTGCGTTGTACCTAAGTATAATGTACTCTAGAGTACGTTGAGCCTAGGTATGATGTACTCTAGAGTACGTTGTGCCTAGGTAAGGTGTACTCTAGAGTAAGTTTTGCCTAGGTAAGGTGTACTCTAGAGTACGTTTTGCCTAGGTATGGTGTACTCTAGAATACGTTGTGCCTAGGTATTATATGTACTCTAGAGTACATTGAGCCTAGGTATGATGTACTCTAGAGTCTAGAGTACGTTGTGCCTAGGTTTGATGTACTCTAGAATACGTTGTGCCTAGGTATTGTATGTACTATAGAGTACGTTTTGCCTAGGTAAGGTGTACTCTAGAGTACGTTGTGCCTAGGTATTATATGTACTCTAGAGTACGTTTTGCCTAGGTATTATGTACTCTAGAGTACATTGAGCCTAGGTATGATGTACTCTAGAGTACGTTGTGCCTAGGTATGATGTACTCTAGAATACGTTGTGCCTAGGTATTGTATGTACTCTAGAGTACGTTTTGCCTAGGTATTATGTACTGTAGAGTACGTTTTGCCTAGGTATGATGTACTCTAGAGTACATTGAGCCTAGGTATGATGTACTCTAGAGTACGTTGTACGTTGTACCTAAGTATAATGTACTCTAGAGTACGTTGAGCCTAGGTATGATGTACTCTAGAGTACGTTGTGCCTAGGTAAGGTGTACTCTAGAGTAAGTTTTGCCTAGGTAAGGTGTACTCTAGAGTACGTTTTGCCTAGGTATGGTGTACTCTAGAATACGTTGTGCCTAGGTATTATATGTACTCTAGAGTACATTGAGCCTAGGTATGATGTACTCTAGGGTACGTTGTGCCTAGGTATGATGTACTCTACACTAGGATTTGCTTCACCTCCGATAAATTAAATTATAAAATTTTCATAAAGTAATTAATTGTTTTTTATATTTAATATTAAAAATCAGTTACTGTTAATTTCGCTACCATTTGAAAGTCTTTATTTTTTTAAATACGTTACTTCTATAGCTTAACTAGAGTACGCAATGCCCGCAGTATACAGTGTAGAATCTGGGGTACTTACATGTAATGTTCTCGACAGTACGTTGAGCTTAGAGTACACCTTACCTGAATAGAGTACGTTATGCCTGGATGTCGGCTAGGTATTTCGTACTCTAGAGTCCGAGGTACCTGTAGGCGCGGTGGACTCTAGAGAACGTTGTGCCTAGGTATGATGTACTCTAGAGTACGTTGTGCCTAGGTATGATGTACTCTAGAGTACGTTTTAGCCTAGAGTCCTCCTTACCTGCCACACCGGCTCTGTTGAGGCTGCGGTAGATGATATCGTTGACGACGCAGTGTCTAGCCTGACGTCCAAATTCCAAATGGCAGGAGAGGCCATGTGAGCCTCTGGACGACACCGGAGCACCGCAAGCGCACGTGTGCGCCGCTGTGCGGCTCGCAAATGGCCAGGCCCAAGCGCAAACCGGCCGCAACTCTCACGGCCTCGTCGCTCATCCTCAGATCATATGCGGTCAACGGGAGGGCATGTAGCCAGTCGGAGGCATGAGGGAACTGCACCGCTCTTAGTCTGGCCTGGTCGTAAGGGTCCTGCAGTGCGCCACTAACCGACGATAAGACCTCCTGCAGCAACGGCCCATCCCATTGTGATTGTTTGTGACTGGGGACGGCCGTTGGGTCGGAAATCCTGGCGAGTTGCATCCATTGCGAACGCGCTGAAGAGTAGGCCGTGTCTGCGTTCTCGAGTGTTGTTCCCAAGATGAGGGACTGAGTGGGGAGGGTGCCCGCGGCCGAAGCCAAAAAGGCGGGCAGTGCCAGCGATGACACCCTCCTGATTCCCAGTCCTCCCATCTTAATCGGGAGGGATGCCTGCGCCCACTGGTAATATTAGTATTATTATTAGTAGTAGTATTGGTATTATTAGTATTATTATTATTATTATTATTATTATTATTATTATTATTATTATTATTATTATTATTATTATTATTATTATTATTATTATTGTTATTCTAGTATTAAACGAGAGAAACGTTTGCTTCTGACAATCTTCTCTGAAAAATAATAACGACCGGTTTAATAGACAGCAATATAAATTCCACAACAAATCAACATGATTTTCGTTACAATCTCTGACAGATTTAGGCAGAGTCTCTCCTATCTGGTTTTGCGCTGGCAATTGGAATTAAACTGTCAACCGTTGTTATTGTTTTTGCTGCGGGCGCTGGAAGTAACGACTACGATGGCAGAAGTTTTATGAGATAAGACGTTGCATGCTATTTTATGTATTCCAGATGAAGATTGTGGCAGTACGTTTTTCACTGGTCCAACTGGTAACCTGACCTCTCCCCAATTCCCTCTCTCCCATCCACACAGTTTAGACTGCGTCTACTTTGTCGATGTCGATCGAACGAAAACAGTCACCATCTATTTCCTTTCATTCAATCTTCAAGGAACATCGCGATCTCCATATACGGACGTTTGCAGTCAATCTTGGTTAACGGTTAGTTATTTAACGGTATTTATTGCTAGAAGCCTAGGAAATTATTTTTGGATCTTCATAATAGCGAGATAAATCTCAATACCCAAGGCAGATATCTTACACAATTCCAACAGTAATAAATTATTGTCACAATAAATTGGTTTTTCATTAGAGCAATAAATCTAGGTATGGTCGAATCAACGAAATATGAATCAATGATTGACCAATTTAGCCAGTTCACCAGCGAACTAATCGCTCGGTCCCTTTCATTCATTTATTCATTCATTCATTTCAGATATTTATATAGCGCCCCTTCAAGATTTCTACTCAGAGGCGCTCCCGACTGCAGCGCGGACACTGAATCGGAGTTTCACGCAGATGCGCATGAGCAATTGCGAGTGAAGGACTTGCCCAGGGTCCCTACGCGGCAGCTTGAAGTGGATTCGAACCCGCAACCCTCCGGTTTGCAAGGCACCGAATATGATTCGAACCCGCAACCCTCCGGCTGCAAGGCACCGAACATACCTCTACACCACCGCGCCCCACAATTACAATGTAAGATCAATTCATTAGTCGTGCCCGTTTTTGTTTTATTTTCACAGGTAAGCTGTTTGTTGGACAGTGGTTCTGTTTTGGCAAACCCAAATCAGAACAGCAAATACTGCGGAGAAAAACTAAAGCCAATGTTACTAAACTATTCCAATTGTGATTCTCTGGCTGTAAACTTCTTCTCCAACTCTTCCGTCAGCAAAGGAGAATTTCAACTCCGGTACACAATAACGTCGCCAGGCAAGTGGCCAGGTTTGCTTCTTAAAACCCGAAAGTTTGCTTTTTGTCATCCATCCATCGCTCTATCCACTCACAAATAGCATTCATGGTGTTCATCCATCCAAGCATCCATCTATGCATCCATGCATAAATCCATCCATTCATCAATCAATCCGGTCAGTCAGCCAGCCAGTCAATGTATCTGTCCGAAAGTCAGTTGAACAAAACGAATATGTCTGCGGAAGTTTGGATGCATGTTTGCCACTGAGTGTAAGTAAATTCAGTATGAAGGTCTCCCATTGTCTCCTGTATGTGTTTGTAGTTTTCAAAAATAAATGCACTCCCGAAACTGTGTGCATGTTTAGATTCTGATTGTCTAGGTGAATATCTATCATAAAGCTACTGTCGTACATCATACAATTCTTGTTATAGGAAATACAACACATTCTACGCCAGGTATGATGCTGTTTTTCTTTCATGTCTTGTTCTGAAGATACAATTTAAGGCCTCCATTATATAGTAGGTAGGCCCTACGTAAAGTACATAGTCCCAACTTCCAACTGATTCGGCGCAGACCTGAAATTCTTACTTAGCCTACGAAGAGCAACATAATTTGGGTGCTTTTCAATTACTTTGAAATGTTTTAAAACTTTAATTGATAAATTGCTATTTATAGTTGTTATTGCATCAAATCCAATATACGAACACTCGAACATAATAGTTGTAATCAACCAAGAATACTTAAACCAGGAATCAATTCAACTACTTGTATAGTTGGTCCCGATTACAGCACAATGACATTATTGCATGCCTGATTACTAGTGATTACACTGATTAGTGCTTTAAATTATTTATTACAGTCATTATTATTGCTACTGAGGTACTTAGACAATGTCATTGTGGCCTTGATCGCTTGACGGCACTCTCCTTTGTTGGTGCCGAGAAACATCGTTGCTTGGACTGCAGAGAAGCAAACGAGCCAGAAGCATAAGAACCAGAAGCAGAGGCGCTAGTGGCGGAAGAACCAGAACCAGCAGAAGAAGAACCAGAAGCAGAACCATCAGCACAAGAACTAGAAGCAGAAGAACCAGAATCAGAAAAATCACAAGAGGAACCAGCAACAAAAGAATAAATAGCAGAGGAACCACAAGCAGAAGAAGCAGAACCAGCAACAGAAGAGTGCCATACAGTGGAGTGTGACACCAGCTGCCATTGTTCTTACAGCAGAGAGCTTTACATCGACCAACCAGAAGAAACGTGGATTCAATGCTTAACAGGCATGCAATTACTGGTGCCACTAAAGCTGCGCCCCTATTGAGCCCGGTGACAAGCAACTTTGAATGTAATTACTTTCGTAAACAATTTTTCTTACTTAAGATTGACGAAGCTGGTAGTAGCAACTACGAGTGATAGAATTAATATGCTGTGAGAAATTGAGCTCTTGATCCAAAGTGACTCCGACGTCTCGAACTGTGAGAGAGAAAGAGATATGAGGGACAAATCTATATATATATAAATTATATTCGTTTAATAGTGAATCACTAGGTTGACACTCCGCAACCCATTACCGAAAGTCGTATTGCCAGATAAAAGAAGAATAGAAATGATTAATAGTTTTTAAGTATCTGTTCCAGCAAAGGGCGACTTTGTCAACGGGGCAGCATCAAACTCTTAAATAAAATCCTTGGGATATAATTCCTGTCATCTTTAAGCGGTAGGACAAAGTCATGTGGTCTCGGTCGAAGGTCATGGTGGCGGTCAACAGTTGGAGGGAAGATCTCCGCTAGTAGGTGCAGGTCAATGGATGCCAATTGTGTGCAGGTACCAAGCCAGATGAATTGGGTTTTAGAGGGGTTCAGAAGTAAACGATTTGAGGCCATCCATGATGATAGAGCATCAATGGCATGAGACATTAACGATACAGAAGAAATTGCATCAGCAGCGTGGCAGTGAACATAGGCCTGCACATCATCAGCATAGAGTTGGTGCAGGAGGCCACAGGTAGATAGCAAGGAACGAATACCATCTGTGTAGAGAATATACAGTAAAGGGCCCAACACTGAGCCCCGTGGTACACCAACGGGACCAAGAAGCCCCCACAACCACAGTTAGTGCGCTCAGACAGAAAGGAGCGAAGCCATTCTAAGAGAGTGTCTGCCAACCCAAAGGAGATAGAGAGACGTTGGAGCAAGATAGAATGATCAACTGACTCCAAAGCGGCACTAACGTCAAATAGGCTAGAGCTAAGAGTACATGTGACCTATATCTGTATATCTGTTAGCTTTATGAGTTGCCAACATGCCTATGAAAAATTGTGGCATTATGTTATATATTTTTGAAAATATAAAATGTGTTCTAAAAAGGGCCTCTCTTACCCTGGTGTCCCTATTATGTAAGGTGTTGTTGATTTCAATTTGACCAATGAACAATAGAGCTTGTTCAAGTGGTGAAGATAAAGCACATGTTAACGAGCTGATGCTCAAGGAAGGAAGAGCGGTAGGCCTATAGTCACCCCTGAAACTAAAAAGAGATTGTAATTCAGAACAGAAACTTTTTATATGAAAACTTCGCACCTGTATAGTATATAATTGTATATTTTTTATAATGTATTATATATTACATAATATATGTGACACTATGTGCGTAGTGTGTATTGTCATGCATTGAAGATTTAAGTTAGACCTAACATTGTGTATGCTTGCTTGGATAGATTTGTGGTCATCGGTCTCAGGAACTCACGGATCAAATACCACTAAAATGCTAATAAAAATAAACAGTAAACAATCAAACGAGAACACCAACATCGTAGAAATTAGGCTACCTTTTAGTTGTGCCTAAGTAAAATCATCCTGTCTTTCTTTTGAAAACTAAGCATATGTCCAAAATGCGAATCAAATACTTATAAAAAAAGGCGACGGTTTTTGTAAACTTAAAAACTTCAAAGACGTTGTACAAGTCCTAGATAATTATTAGATCTTGATAAAAAAAAGTATTGTTTTGCTACATCACTTTTATACCAATTGGCACGGAATGCCGGGTTGTCGAAAGAAAACAACTTAAGTTGAAAATTTTCCATTAGAGATGCATATGGACCAACCTAATATATATATATATACTCTTTTAGAAGTAGAATTGAAATTACATAAGCTTCGTTTATCTTGCGAACCAGATAAACAACAACCACCACCGTCTCGGTGGTCTCACCATCGTCTCCATGGTGGTAGTGGTAAGAATTTAGATGGTAGAAAACTTTTGAAGCTGTAGGCTATGTCATATGTTCCAGTTAAAGTTCGTGGTAATACGTCTTTCACTGATCCCAATGGATTCATAACGTCACCGCAATTCCCTTTCTCCTATCCGCACAACTTAGACCACGTCTACTCTATCGATGGGGTCAATCGATCGAAAACGGTTGGACTCTATTTCTATTCATTCAACATAGAAGGAACATCCCATGGCTCATATTATATGGACGACTGCCACCACGATTGGCTATTGGTTAGTAATTTTCAGATACTCACAGTTGTAGAATTTTTCAGTGGTTTCGGTAATGGTTTTGTCTCATAGAACAGTGTCGTAGCTTTTTAGAGGAAACTGTGAAGAATGGGCCATTGAGCATTCAATATTAACTTGCACTTATTCTAACACATATCCAATGTCTTCTGAACCACTTAAAACTCCGTTATGTTACATTATTCAGTATATAAATATTATATGACTCTCTAAGTGCTGTGGTCCGCAAGCTGGTGCGCTTTGGCTTCCTACCCAAATCTTTCCCTACTTTTGAGGAACTCTGTAAAAAGGCCGACAAAGACCTTTTTAGAAATATCTTAAATAATCGTGGACATATCCTTCATTACCTTCTACCCTCTGTCCTATATACTGGTCACGATCTGCGCCCACGCTCACATAACCGTGTTCTTTCTAGATTTGATTCCCTCACCTGCAGGCGCGGTTTCCTGGCTAGGGTGTTGCACAGCTAGCCCATAGTGTTTTTTAGTTTACTATTAACTAACTTTTCCGCTACTTTTTGATAACTTTGTATAACTTTGTATGTACAGCGCCGTGCGTTTGCCAGCGTTTAATAAAGAACACACTTACTTACTTACTTATCAGCATAGATCTACTTATTTCGCAAGTCTCATCCTCCATCAAATTCTGCAACCGCTCCTTAATCTAGTTTGCGCCTGCTCTTTCGAAAGACCTCCATATACATGTAAAGCTCGACCAGCTTGCTCATCTCATTTCTCGCCTATCAATCTGAACTCTCTCTTGTGCTAGCTTTCTCTCCTGTTGCATTTTACTTAAGACTGGCCACAGAGTTTTACAAGCCATCAGCTTCTACTTCCGTGCCTTCACGATCCCATGGCCGCCATCATCAACGACTTCTTCCGTATCATCACGTTGTTTCTCCGGCATCGCGTCTCCCGGACTCTGACCTGTCGCCAACACTCAGATCAAACAAACTGACTCTTGCGGACTTAGCTTCATAGAGCCCCGGTGCTTAATCTGATTTAGACTGACGCAGCTTTTGTGTGACGCTGAAAAGTGTTCAATTACATATAAATATAAAATTCAATTAATCACTAGAAATAATTAGCATATGGATTAATAGATGAACGCATAATTCACTCAGTCAATCACTCTAATCATGATAACACTGGTCATCCGATTGGGCAACCAATCATTATTCATTCACTCGACAACCATTCAGTGAGCCTGTTTATTAAAACAGTCAATCAGTTAATTACTTATTTTAGACATGCATGCTGAGTCTCTTTGATTTAATGTTATTCTGTGACAGATAAGCTGTTTTCCTGGGTCGTCATATTATTATCATTATGATTATCGTCGGAACAGAAAATTCTGCGGAGAGAAAACGACGCCTCTGATTCTGAGCTATTCCAATTGTGATTCTCTGACACTGAACTTCGTCACTGACTCTTCCATCACCAGTGGAGGATTCAAAATCTGGTACATGACAACAACGCCAGGCAAGTGTCTAGTTTTCCTTAGGGTGGTGATGGGACAAAAGTCTTGAATCTGTCTTCGTCTACTAACAACTCAGAACTTCGGCTCTGACAGACCAACACGCTAAACGAAACTTAACGCTTTCACCAATTACAAGTACATTGAAAAAATATTTGAATATGGGTTTTCATTCTGGCGCTCCTGTTCATGACCTTCACTTATTCATGTGGCGCATTTGTTTTAGGCGTTCAGCGACACGCGAGCGCTAATATCCAGTGTGTAACCATTGGCCAACGAGCGAAAAAGTGTTTGGGATGTGATTCGCAAACACTCACTAGCGGTGCCAGGAGCTAAACAATTTCGCGCCATGTCTGATTTTTAATTTAATCTGTAATAATTAAGAAAATTGTGTGAACACTTCAAGAGTCCTCGCTCGACAATTGGCCTACATTTAGTTTTACAAGGCGCAGTTAAAGTGGCATATTTTTAATTAATTAAATTTGTTATGTGTTGATCCTATTTGATGAATTCTTCTATATAAGTTATTTATGTTGATGACTGCTCAGGCCAGTCAAACTGTGGCAACTCTTCGTACTCTGGTCCGAACGGTTTCATTACATCCCCAAACTTTCCTCTTCCGTATCCAAGCAATATGGGCTGCACTTATTCAATCGATGTTGCTCGTAACAGTTTTGTTGAACTCAAGTTTAAACACTTTGAGTTGGAAGCGCCAAATTCAGCGGGTTACTGCGCAAACGATTGGTTAAAGGTCAGTGGTAAAAATGTCAATCCTTTTCATTAATATTATATCACAGCCATTGCAAAGCACGACGTTGCTATCAATTCTGTTTCAAAAGGTTTGTTTAGTTTTGAAGCTGTGAAGCTGTGCGTAATAAAGAAGTACAGAAATTATTCTGCAAATCTTTGTTCTGTTTGAAACGATACAACATAATCATAGAATCTGCACAAAACAGTAAATCAAATTCACAGTAGAGAAGTGAAAATTAACAGATGAGAACCGAATTCGGAAGTCAGAACTTGAATAAGGAAAGGTGTTAAGTAAAGGTAACATTGAAAGCCATTATAGTATATTCCGCGGTAGATTTTCCCAAATCGTTATCATCATTATCGTCATCATCATCATCATCATCATCAATCATCATTATCATTATCATCATCATCATCATCATCATCATCAATCATCATCATTATCATCATCATCATCATCATCATCATCATCATCATCATCATCGTCATCATCATGGGGCCCGATAGCGCATTGGATAACACACTGGCATAGAGAGCGAGAGGTACCGAGATCGAGTCCGTAGGCGGACATGCTTTGTAGGGTGCTATTAGCGCCGGGTATTGCAGTCTGTCTGTTCTGTTAGTAGTTAAGATTTATGTCTTCTGTCATTTGTGTTCTTGTGAATTGTCTCAATTGAATAACTGTACACTGTAACCGGCTGCGGTTTGTCAACCGGACTGTTTCAATAAAGAATATTATTATTTATCATCATCATTTATGGCGGAGGTTTTAAACCCTGACCTGTGTATTTGGAATGAAGTACACTAACCAGTAGACTGTCGCCTAAACTTATAAATGCGTCACGTTTAAATTGGTTACGTATAAATTTGGTTTTCATCTTTGAATATAATATTTAGATCACTTGTAACGAAACAACGAAAACGAATCCGTACAATAACAGGAAATACTGTGGCGCTATACAATGGACTTCTGCACTGCGGTTTGTCGACTGTAGCTCTCTGGTGTTAGAATTCTTTTCTGGCTCGTCCTACAGCGGCGCCGGATTTATGATAGAATACACCGTGGCCGGTTAGTTGGTAACTGTTTGTTTCATATAATATTTCATGCAGTAATAATATCTGTTTTGAGAAATCCACACTTAAATGCTGACAATGGCCAAACGATTTTTCAGCTGACCTTAAGACTCGCTCTTTTTTCATTAGCCACTTGCCACTGTTTAACAAAACATAAAAAAATTTCACAATTATATTGATATAAAGTGTTCTGTTTTAAGCATACAGTATGATCATTGACAGCCTTAATGCATTCTTTTCAGAGAACATTTTACGTTACATTGCATAGGCGACCGTTTAGCACTATACTAATTTTTTGTTTTTAATAAAACATATTAGATTTTTCGTCTAAAAACAAACTTGTAAAAATCGCACCAAATGTTTATTATTTCAGTTCCAACGGCGGTGCATTTGATGTTGATTTTCTATGTTTAATTTTACATTCTCATTCACAGGAGGCTGTTGTAGATATTGGGTTCATATGCGCGAAAACTAGACATGATTGTGTCGATTTAGACAGTCTGTAGTAGAGAAAATTTAAGAGGATCGAAGAGATCATGTCAAGTTCTGAAGTCACCAGTGGAGACACTGGTAGCTCCATCATATTTCGGGCGATATAAAAATTGTGAAAAGTTATTAGATTTTATAAAAGTGTTGAAGATTGGCGACACAGTTTACTGATTTGTGAATGCAATTACTAAACATGTATCACCTGTGCCTTACCTGTGTGTGGTTTGTTTATAGAGAATTCGAACTCCACGGATGATAACGCTGGTATAAACTCATTAGATTAGAGATTTCGAATTTACCGTTGGTCATTTAACTCCGTTACTTTAACTAAAAGCAAGTGACTGTGGTTGCCCTGGAATTTAAGATAGGCCTACAATGATTGTATTGTAACCTGTATACTTTAGGTCTCGACCCGTGTACCACAAATTTATTTTCGGAATGTTCATTTTATAAAACTGTTGAAGATTGGCGACACAGTTTACTGATTTGTGAATGCAATTACTAAACATGTATCACCTGTGCCTTACCTGTGTGTGGTTTGTTTACAGAGAATTCGAACTCCACGGATGATAACGCTGGTATAAACTCATTTTGTAATTCGAAATGTTCACTAGAATTATGTGTAAATAACTCGGACTCTACAGTGAGAAATAACTTGAAATTTTAGTTCAATTTAGACAGACGTAATACCGAACTAAACTGTACTAATTACAGTTGCTTATATAACCAAATTCTCATGAAATATCAATGAGTGATAAAACGTAAAACTAAATCTGTGTGAGGAGATACTGTATGCAACCTTTGGCATGCACCGTGGCATTTGAAGAACAGATCCTCCAGCACACTTGCAAAGTTACATAACTTCGAACCTAAAGTTTTCATGCTCTTTTACAACGACAGCCCTCAGACTGTGACTTCTACCTCAGCTAGAGCGCAAACCACATCAGATCATTTTAAATCCAACTCAATGCATCCGGGCACACGTGCTCTCTAACCGCATCACACTTTAAAATAATTATGTTGATGTCATTCTAGAGCTCGACTGTGGTGCTACGCTGTTCACCGATACCTCGGGAAACATCAGCTTACCACTAAATCCAACGAACTATCTGGCGACAGTCAACTGTACTTATACTATCTCGACAAATCGTACGAGTGTTATTTGGCTCAACACCTATTTCACTCAAACGACGCAGTTGCTACAATCATTCCAAGACTGTGACAAAGAAAGTCTGATGGTTGGCTACTTGCATTCTACTGTGAATTTTAAAACTGGAGCAACATCAATCGGCTGCCCTGTAGGATACGGCAGCCGATTGGTTAAAGCCTTCTTACGCGCAAGTACTGGTTTGAGCTCTCCTGAGATGGGAACTGTGTTGGGACCTTGAACAATTCACCCAAAATTGTTCAGCGCTATCCATTGATGCTTAGTCATTAGATAGTGGCGCTTAATAAATGCACACTGATAATGTCACCGAACATCAGTCTACTAACTGCATTACAGACACTGAAAGTTTAAAACACGACGCGCCAAAGCCAGTCTTGCGTTAAAATCATCCTATTATTCCAAATACAGCTCAGTTTGCGTTTTGAAACTATCTTTAATCACACCTAATCAGATCTTTTAAACATGTATATTGTATAACCGTGTTTAACGCCTTGCGATCTTCCCAAAAAGGCGCTGAACAATAATCAGATACATGCATACATATACCCTTATATAAATGCATACAGACACATAGCAAGAAGTTAATGAAACCACTAAAGATCGAGGACGTCGACTTGTGTGTTCCGCTGCAGGTCGGCTGCGTATCAGAAGGGGAGACGGAAATGAATCCTAACACAACCAGGGTATTCTGTCATCGCGGTCCATCAGCGTATTATAGTCAATGGAGTCCCCTGGTATTTGCCGACTGTCGTACGCTGAAGTTGTCCATCCGCTCAAACATCTACGACTACCGAGACACGTTCCGTATTCCTTTTCTTGCTGTCGGACAAAGTATGGCCTAAAGTCTCTTTTTCGCTTAAAATCTAATATTTATTCGTTCATTCATTCATAATGAACGAGTGAACGAACGAACGAATGAATCAGTCATTCGTTCGTTCACTCATTCATTCACTCGGAAAACTTATATAGATCCTCTCTCACTCATCTACCCAAAGGCGCTCCCAGAACAATGAAAGATACTGTTTTGTAAATGCTTGTGACGGTCTATGCAGTGGGTTTGAATGGTTAAAAGAATATGCAGATCTGAAGGAAGGTTATTATTGCTTCCTCCAAGTGCTTTGTATAGCAAAGTACAATCAGTACAATAAGTTCACTTCGAGACGTGGAACGGAGATTTTCACGGCCATCCAGACAGTAGAGCTCTTGTAAGTATTCAAGGACACTACCTCAGCTGGCACCAACAGAATCACACCGAACTCATAAAAGGTATGGTAAAATGGTGGTAGTTTACGAGGTGATGGTTATGGTGGCGTCGGTAGCAGAGTTTATGGTGGCGGCGGTAGCCGAGGTGACGGAAGTGTTGCTTATTTGTTGGTTGTGGTGTCAGTGCTGGTAGCGGTGGTAACTTTTGTGCTCATTGGCAAATCTAGCCAAACACGATCACAATAGCGAGTAAGAAATAGAGCCTTGTGGAAAGTATGAGAAACCATTGTTGTTCTTTTTTCAATTCATTCAATTCATTTCTGCCAGATGAGATATGCGGAAATACGTCATTCTCAGCTCCAACTGGAATCGTCTCCACTCTGCGATTACCTTTTCATTATCCAAAAAGCGTCAACTGTCTGTCCACCATCGATAACGACCACGTCGAATCTTTCGCTCTCAGCATAGATTATCTATACCTTAGTTCCGGGTACCGGGATAGATCCTGTGAGAGAGGTTCGTTGACAGTAAGTAGTCAAACATATTTCACTTGCACTTCTGGGTTATCATCAAAAATCATTGTCAATAATCTGTTGTGGACTCTTAAACAATTGTGGAAAAAAATTCTACGAAAACATGAAGCTTAGAGCTAGACATAGTGAGAGAAATGAATAACTTCTGTAGAGCGACCTCGTCGACCTGTAGAGCGACCACCACTGAGCACCGGCGTTACTGCTTCTCTATAGTTCGTATTCTCCTTTTGTCCATGCGATGTGTTCTACCGGAGAGGAGTATATGCAGGTTTACATTATGTCATTTCGTATATTGGATCTACGAGGGTCTCATTAGGGGTCAAACGAATGTGTGATACTTGGAAAAATATTCAGATATTCAATCTGAATATCGACATATTCAGATGGGAAGGGATAAATAATTATGCAACGCTTGTCGAGCACACCGCATAATTAGAACATCATCGATTAACCTGATAGTTAAAAATGCAGTTGTAATTGCGAAAATTTGTGATCATAGCTTTAAAACCCGATTCATATAGCCCCTCTTGAAAAGAGAGTTACCTGCACACTTACGATTAAACTTTCAACTTCCTAGTTGCAGCAGCTCATTAAATCATAAAGCATTTGAGCCATTGAGACATTTTAAATTTTTATTTTCGCGTGATCCGTTATAGGGCCTTTTGGGTCACTGACCCGTATGCGTTAACCCACCTTTGGGCATCTGTTCAGAGGACTGAAAATGTTCACATTTAAAAAAATTGAAATTCTACCTTTTATATAACTATTATTATTTTAGTTCTAAACCTAAATTGTAAAGAAACCTAGAGGTCATTTCAATGTCTACTCTAATCTGTTGAAGAATAGTTTACATCAGTGCGCCTTCAACATGCTAGCGTTTTCTCACAAAATTACAATAAGAGATAACAGGTCAATCTACGTAGGCCTAATTGCCGCAATTAGGCTAGTGCATTAAATATTAGGAGGTCGTATCATGTGGCGTAATTACCGTGGGAACTCAATTAATGAGACATCTTAACTAAGGCACATTAAATCGATTTAAAAAACATTTAAATTGTCACAATTAAGTGTTTTAACGTTCCTTATCTATCAAACCGTTCATCGTTAAATTGCCGTATTGAAGCTAACTGATTGTACGTTGTACAGATAACTTGCTTGGTCAACGGAACATCAATGGCTCATACCCTTGCAAACAGAAAACTATGCGCAGCGATGTATTATATCAAAGGAAGATTCTCCGCCTGTACCAGCGTCTTCTTTAATTTCTCCACGAACGCTATTTCCTCATATGACGGATTTACCATACGCTACAGGATAGGAGATTATGGTACGCCGCAGTATTTATCAGCGACTTATTTTCATCTTTAAAAATTAACTGTTAACTATAAATATTAGTATCTAAAAATTACCTCTTAACTTTAAAATGACCAATGACGCTATTCAAGAGTGAACAAACGGTATTGTTCAAGGTCAATAAAGAGTAACAGTTTCAAGGGAGGCTCGAACCCGTACTATCCCTGTTACCAGACGAGCGACCTAACCAATTGGGTAATATGTCTGACTCATCCATCAGTTAGGGCAATTCGCAATAAGATCACTCAATACCCTACTTCGTGCAACCGACCACAAGTGCATTTTAAGTCTCAACTCGCAATAAAAGCTCACCCAGACTGTTTTAGCAATTGTGATTATTGCTGGACAACCACAGATGCAGTCAGGGAGAATATGGGATGAATAAATTTATCAGAATCGTAAAACAGAAATATAAATCTGTCATTCTAGAGCTCGACTGTGGTGCTACGCTGTTCACCAATTCTTCGGGATACATCATCTTACCAAGAAATCCAACGAACTATCTGGCGACAGTCAACTGCACTTACACCATCTCGGCCAATAACTTGAGTTACATATGGCTCAACACCTATATATCGACGCAATTCCTTCAGTCATTCCAGGACTGCGGCAGAGAAAGTCTGACGGTAGGCTGGGCGAATTCTTTCGTGAAAATTATTGTAAAACCAAAGTCAAGATATAGCCTATGTGTTAGCTAGCTGCTTACATAAACATTTAATGTCGCGCCTTTAGGTATCACAAAAATGGCGTTTCTTGAAAAGCTTAAATGATGCCAAGTGCAATTAAGAACAGATTGTAGGAGTCACCTTCTTTTTCTTTTCTCTCTTCCGTCAGGTGTGTGCCGATGATGAGATTTTTACAAGAGGGCTCCATTTCTTTCTGTCTCTGATGGTGTCCAGGGCCGTTCGCATGTCCATTCCTTTTTCTGCAAGATCTTGTCTCACGTTTTCCATCCATGTCTTAGTTTGTCTTCTTCGACTCCGTGTTCCCTCCACGTGACAATGTAATATCCTCGCTGGTAATCTCTTTTCATCCATTCTTACTACATGGCCGAACCATGTCAGTCTTCTTTTTCTGATCTTGTCTACCAGTGTTTCCGTCTGCCCAAACTCCATCCCTGTTACCTCATTACGAATCCTGTCTCGTCTGGTCCTCCCCGCTGTTCTTCTTAGCCAGCTCATTTCCGCCACTAGAATCCTCCTTTCGTCCTCCTTCCGTATACTGTTAGAAATCCTGCCGTAAAATTACGGTCAAATCCTGGCAGCTTTGAAAAAAGTAAATTACCGTAAAATAACGGCGGCACCGTCATTTTTATACTAGACCGCAATATCTACATTATATTACCGTAGACTTTCACGGTAATTGCCCGAGGTTTGAATGTATTTCACCCTAATTTCCACAGTCATTTCTCGTAATTTTAATGTTTTTTAATGTTTTTTACCGTAATTTCTACAGTCATGTCTTGTAATTTTAATGTTTTAAAGATGTTTTTCACAAGTAATTTCAACGGTCACGTCTCGTATTTTTAATGTTTTTTAAATGTATTTCACCGTAATTTCTATGGTCACATCTCATATTTTTAATTATTTGGACAGTAATTCGCCCTAACATCTATGATCATGCCTCGTATTTTTTGTTTTGGAACATTCTCACAGTAGGAACCTTAGCTCTAAAATCCGAAGATTGGTAGTTCAAATCTTCCATAAGTGAATGCCAGACATCTCTTCCATCCTTTCACTTGACATTAGGAAAGCAGAGCTGCAAACTATTCAGGGACTTTGACTAGCCCAGAACACATCATTGTTGAAACCAATATTCTGTCATATATTACCTAAGACACGCTCTTTACAAAAACTTAAAATGGCTTCACTATTCAGTTTAAGAAACTTTTTATTCATAGAACAGCATTTTAAAGTAAACAATCCCATTAGAAGCTTACTATAAACTGCACAAACACTTACACACAATCCCATGCACAAAAAACTAAATTTTTACTTCTCAAGTCATTCTACTGTTTAAAAGAAAACACTAACATACACAACTTAAACAAAAACCTTTCAAAACTTAATTTTCTGTTAATAAACTACAGGAAATTCATAACAAATTTCAATTACTGAATGCAAATTTCAAAAAAATAATAATCCGATTAAAAATTTAATTTTGAAAAAACAGCATTTTTAAAGCAATCACTTCATATCACTTTAAAATCCTAGAAAAAAAACTGCACAAACACTTTACCATCTGCCAAACACTTACAAACAATCCCATGCAAAAAAATCTAAATTTTTACTTCTCAAGTCATTCTACTGTTTAAAAGAACTTAAACAAAACCTTTCAAAACTTAATTTACTGTAAATAAACTACAGGAAATACATAGCAACTCTCAATTACTGAATGCAAATTTAAAAATAATAATCGAGTCAAAACATTTCTTTTAGAAAAAACAGCATTTTTAAAGCAAACGATCACTTTACATCACTTTAAGATCCTAGAAAAACTGCACACTTTACCATCCGCCAAGCACAAACACAGAATTCACACTGATTAAAAGAAAACACTAATGTACACAACATTAAAGGTAAACATTAAAGGTAAAGGTTCCCAAACCCAATCTTCTATAAAAACTACAGGAAGCACTTTAAAAATCTCAATAACCAAAAGCAATTTAATAATAATCAAGTTTTAAAATACTTTTAATTTACCAAAACAGCATTTTTAAAGTAACAAACACTTCAAATTCCTAGCTTCAAAGGGACGCGGATGTCGGGGTGAACAGACGAGCGAGCGAAATAAGGCAAGGAGGCATAAACTGGTTCAAATCATCTCTAACTCCACACACGCAATCTGTCTTCATCAATGAAAGATATCGGACCGAGTACTACTTACCTGTGGAGTCCCTAAAGGCCCTGTTCTTGGCCTCTTACTTTTTCTTTACTACACCACTCCACTTAGTGTTTTACTGAATCAAACTAGTCTGAAACACGATCTATATACGCTGATGACACTCAATTCTACATTTCCTTTGATAATTTCTCCTCCTCTAACTCTCATTCTGTCATCCAACGTCTTTGACCAAATCCAGTCTTGGATGACAGAAAACAGATTGCTCGTAAATCGACGAAGAACTGAGATTCGCTCTTTGGGACTCCACAACAACTTAAAATGTATTTGTTAAAATTCTATTCGTCTTGGCGCTTCTGCCATGTAACACAGCTGTTCAGGCCGCAATTTGGGCGTCACGTTTGACTCTATTAAACCTGTCTTTCAATGAACACTTTAACTCAGTCTGCAAATCTTCCCACTACCACATCCGTGATATCCTCAGGAGTCAGGATTAGATGCAACACTGCCTTTTCTGCTTTGATTTGCTTGGCCAACGCCCTAGTCTCAAGCCGTCTCTCCTTCTGCAACTCGTCTCTTACTGGCATTTCAAAGGCAAACTTCATGACTCTTTTAAGAGTCCAAAACACTTTGGCAAGAGCGATAACTAAAACTACAAAATACATGCAGGAGAACATATCACCTATACTCAGCGTCGTTCAGTAATTGAAATACATGTAATTGAATTACTAGTTCTGTAATTGTCATTACAATTGAATTATATTTTAAGTCCGGTAATTGTAATTGTATTTCGATAACAATATTGCATGTAATTTCTAATTGAATGAAGTGTAAATTAGGAATTACTTTGATAAAGTCAGCAACAATACCAGCCTGCCGGGTTGACCCGGGCCACCCCTTTAATTGAATAAACTGCTCTGCATCATGACTGCATAGCAATATAATAATTGTCAACATTGCTCTATCTTACAATCTTACAGCACACTTTGATAGATCCTATTGCCGGGGCTGACCATCATTATCAGACTATCCATGCAGTCATACATTCATTCTTAGTTAGCCTACTGCGGCTACCTACTGATAACAGAGCTTAGATTGTCAGCTCCAGTTGAACGTCTCGTTAGCACTGCTGAACAAATTGACTCACCCAAGAGCAATCAACTAACGGACAATCATTTGAAAAACTTCTACTCTTAAAGTCAAATAAACTCTATTGTTTACTTGTTTTAATGGATCACAACTGTAAACCGTATTTCAGATTCTTGACAAACTTACAACACATTTGAATTTAGATTAAAATTTAATTTACAGGCCGTTGGCCCATTGGATGTTTTAGTTTAAAAATAGAGTAAATTAAAAATTATAGAAAAAAATTCTTCATCATTTGCAATTTTAAAGGAATAATTAAAAATTAATTGGTAATTGAATTACAATCAAAATGTAATTGTAATTCAATTTCTTCCACAATCAAGTAATTGTAATTATAATTCAAATAGATTGGCAGGCATGTAATTGCAATTATAATTGAATTACATTTGCAATGGAATTGATACATCACTGCCTATAGGGCCTACTTAAATCACTACATTGGCTTCCCTTAGAAAAGCGATTGTATATGCAACAAGACTCTGCATTTCAGTCAACCTGATTACTTTTAGTTCTTGCTAACTCTAAAGACTTCTCTGTACACAGCCATGTCCGCTGACTATCTCCTTCTCAACATAACATGGACCTTTTCTAATGCTGGGCCGTAGACTCTGGAACTATCTTCCGACAAAAGTTCGTTCTGCCCTTCAGATTCCAACTAAAATCTCCTCATTTCCCGGACTAATTTCCTCCGTAGATTGTTCTGTGTCCTCTTAGACTCCTAATTGGGTTTCGACTTGACTCGCCCTTATCTGTAGAATTGAGCCGTTTCGACCATCCACCTGGAAGTCCATCCCTCCTCATGCAGTCGTCAACGCTAAGATGAAATGCGAGTAAGGATATGATGCAAAGACATTTGCACTAAATGCATTAAATGAAATTTAAATAAAACATAATACGACAACGTCGACAAAAATAAATACGTGACAAACACATGCTAGTTCTCAACTTGTGTCTGTCGCTACAGGTCGGTTGCGTATCAGAAGGAGAAACAGAACTGAATCCTAGCACAACCAGGGTAATCTGTCAACAGTTGTATGATTATAATCCCTTGGTGTTTGCCGACTGTCGAACGCTGAAGTTTTCCATCCGTTCAAGCACTTACGACATTCCAGAGACGTTACGTATTCCTTTCCTTGTTCTCGGACCAGGTAAGGCCAGAAGAACAAGCGTCATATCTAATCTGGTATTCATTCATTAATTCATTCAGAGCACCTCTACAGTGCCTGTCCAACGCACTAACTCAGAGTCTTACCCTGCAGCACAATCCCTGTGAAAGAGAATAGTTTAAAATGTCTCGTAAAGAGTAATGCGGAGGACTTGATTAAAAGAGTTTGCAGATCTGAGGGAACGCTATTCCAGGTGGGCGTACCAACTTCTGAAAAGGCACGAAGCTGCTTTCTCCAAGTGCATGCACAGAATAAATGAGTTCAGCCGATGACTCAGAACGGAGATTTTAATGGCCAACTACACCTTAGATAGAGGCGCAGAGCTCCCGTATATAACCAAAGGCACATATTCAGTTTGCACTGCAAGGATCAGACCGAACTCTTAAATTATATGGTAAAATGATGGTGTGGTTGTGGTGGTGGTGGTGGTGGTGGTGGTGGCAGAGTTCATGGTGAAGGTAGCAGCGCAGATGGCGTCAGTGTTGTGGCTGTTGTTGGCTGTGGTGATTGTGCTGGTTGTGGCTGCGGTGGTTACTGTGTTGGACGTGGTTGTGACTGTTGTGCTGTCTGATGGTGGGTGACTGAACGAAGATGACATCTGCGAATTAGGAAGAAAGTTTATCAGCGAATAACAGAAAACCATGTTATTCTGACAGAGGAGATATGCGGAAATACGTCTTTCTCAACTCCAACTGGAATCGTCTCCTTTCCTCAGCGATTTGGATTTCGGGTTTCCAAACGTATCACCTGTCTGTACACCATCAATATTGGCCATGTCAATTCAGTAGTCCTCAGTCTAGACCGTCTAAACTTTGGATACGACTCGTACGAGAACTATTATAGGGTAGATTCCTGTCGTAACGGTTGGTTGACAGTAAGTAGTCAAACATACATTCATTTGAACTTTCGTGTTATCATCGAATATTACAATTAATCTAGAAGTGGTGACATTCAGGTTTACATGATGCCATTTAGTAAATTGAATTTGCTAGTGTCTCGTATGGCGTCAAATGAATGAGATGCCTGAAAATATATTCAGATATTCAATCTGAATATAAAAATATTCAAATGTGAAGGGTTTAAGCCTAGAACCTGGGATTTGACACGTATTGGGAATAGGCTAATGTTATGCAGCGCTTGTCTAGCACACTGCATATTTAGAACATCATCGATAAGCCTAATTGCTAAAAAATTGCAGTTGTAATTGTGATCAAAGATTTTTATATCCGATTTATATAGCACTTCTTGGATAGGCGCTTATTTTTCACTTACAATTGCACTTACAACTTTCTGGTTACAGCAGCTCATTAAATCAAAAAGCACTTGAACCATTGAGACTTTTAAAATCTAACTTTACACGTTTATAGGGTCTTTTGGGTCACTGACCAGTACGCATGGAATAACCTTTTGGCATCTTTTCAGAAGACCGAAGGTGTTCACGTGCTAAAAGAATTGAAATGCTATCCTTTATATCGCTATTAGTCCTTCCGTTGTACACCTAAATTGTAAAGAAACGTAGAAGTAGATCCCTGCGCAAGGCTTCTTAAACATTGTGCCATTCCAAAGTCTCCTCTAATCTGTTGAAGCATAGTTCACATAACTACACCTCTAACGTGCCACTGTTACTCGCAAATGACTGCTCGAATTACAAATAACTGTTACAACTGCGTAATTCCGACAATTAGTCTTAGTGTTGATGACATCTCGCATCAGATAGGCTACTTCTTTACGCTCGTTTCTTGTGGTATAACTCGTGGGAACTCAATTATTGAGACATCTTAACTAAAGCACATTAACTTGATTTTTTTTAAACACAAAACTGTCACAATAGAATGTGTTAACGTTCCCTATCTATCAAACCGTTCATCAATAATTACCGTATCAAAACGAACTGATTGTCCGCTGTACAGATAACTTGCTTGGTCAACGGAACATCAATGGCTCATCCCCTTGCAAACAGAAAGCTATGCGAAGTGGGGCAACCAAGCAGAACAAGATTCCCCGCTTGTCACAGGGTCATCTTTAATTTCTCCAGCAACGAAATTTCCTCCGATAAAGGATTTACCATACGCTACAGGATAGGAGATCATGGTAAGCCGTAGTGTTTATTTTATGCGCCTTATTTTCACTGTCCAAATATTAACTGTTAACTATAAAACCGTTCTTTTTGGCCGTGCTGGAGTCGGGAGCGCCTCTGAGTAGTTTCCTTGAAGGGGCGTTTTACAAATGTTCGATATGAATGAATGAATGAATAAATATTAGTATATAAAAATTACCTCTTAACTTTAAAATGACCAATGACGCTATTCAAGAGTGAACAAACGGTATTGTTCAAGGCCAATAAAGAGTAACAGTTTCAAGGGAGACTCGAACCCGTACTATCCCTGTTACAGGACGAGCATTCTAACCAATTGGGTAATATGTCTGTCTCATCTTTCAGCTAGAGCACTTCGCAATCAGATAACTCTAAATCCTACTTCGTGCAACCGGACACAGGTGCATTTTAAGTCTCAACTCGCAATTAAAGCTCCACCCAGACTGTTTTAGCGATTGTGCCTATTTCTGGACAACCACAGAAGATGCAGTCAGAGGGAATAAAGCATGAGAAAATGTATCAGAATCGTACAACTTAAATATATCTGTCATTCTAGAGCTCGACTGTGGTGCTACGTTGTTCAACAATTCTTCGGGAATCATCAGCTTACCAAGAAATCCAACGAACTATCTGGCGACAGTCAACTGCACTTACACCATCTCGGCAAAGAACTTGAGTTACATATGGCTCAACACCTATTTATATTCATCGATGCAATTCCTTCGGTCATTCCAAGACTGCGGCAGAGAAAGTCTGAAGGTAGGATGGGCGCATTCTTTTGTGAATTGTAGATCCAAAGTCAAGATACACAAGTTTGCTAGTTACTTACCTAGAAATTTTTAGTCGCGTCTTTAAGTACCACACAAAGACACTTCTTACAGTGCTTAAATGATGCTAAGTGCAATTAAGAACAGAGAGTAAGAGTCACCTATCGTAGGTCCAATCACACACGTGGAATCCAACCAACGGATTCCTATTATAGAGAGTTGAGAGTTTAAAGTTCCTGGCCTAAGTTGCGGTCGTAAGCGTAGAGCCCATAGGAACCCAATTGATCATATACGACGCAGAGTCCAGAAAAATTCTTCGATCCGTTGATCCTGGGCAGTAATGTCAGTTATTGACTGCCGGTCGGTCGATAGGTCGAAGAACCAACCGTGAATGACGTGACCTGCATCGCTACTCCCGGGTCAAGACACAAATTACGGAAAGCTTATTATAATTATACGACATAGGAATTTGTTGATTTCAATTCTAAATAATCAAATTTCCGATGTCTGTTTATTTCATTTTTTTTCGCTGAGAGGTAAGTTATTTGTAACTCGTTTATGTTGAGAATTGTGCAATTACCGTGCCATCACCCTTATTTCCGTTATTTCTAAAGTGTTTGAAAATTTGCTTCTTTTAATTTGTGATGAGTTTCTCAGTAGGCCTACTGATGAATTGCAGTTTGGTTTAAAACGTGGGATGGGTTGTACTGAAGCTATATTTGCTCTAAGGACAACTGTCGACCATTAATTTTCACCAATAATGGTAGTTCTGTATTTATGGCTTCTTTAGATATTAAAAAAGCTTTTGACAGTGTTCTACATAACAAACTGTTCGACTCTGTTACAAGCGGGTTTACCATCTCCCATAGTATCTGTCTTAGAAACTTGGTATAGTAAATTATTGGTTAAGGTGCGCTGGGGCAGTTGCTTTTCATACTGCTTCTCAGTGACATCTGGTGTGAGACAAGAGAGCGTTTTATCGCCCTCCTTGTTTAACATTTTCATTAATTCATTAATTTGTTTGTTGTGCGATTGCGCCAACTTGATATAGGATGTCACATCAACTCGTTATTGAGACGATCTTTCTTCTCTGCCTGTAATTTTATCTACGCTCGTGCCAAAAACCTTAATGAGTTGGTTCATCTATCTTTACAAGAAAGCTACTGCTTGCCAATATTAACTTACGCCTCAGCTGTAGTTAAACGCACAGGAAGATGAACTGAATGCATGTTGGAACTCTGTTTATAGAAAGTTATTTGGATTTAATAAATGGGAATCTGTTAAAGGCTTCATTTGTGGCCTTGGTAGACTAGTGTTGTATTAGTTTTGCCTTGAGTTTTAGTTTTAGTTATTATTAGTTTTACATGCTAGGTGTTTTAGTTATTATTAGTTTTAGTTATTTCGCCAAGTTTTAGTTTTAGTTATTATTAGTTTTACATGCTAGGGGTTTTAGTTATTATTAGTTTTAGTTATTAAGCCGAGTCTGGCAATATTTTTCCCGCATACAGCTTTTAGCACCAAAAAGGATTCACTCGTTACAATCTGTTTCTAATCGATACTTAAAACAGTCTCATACACCACTAGTTTTAGGTCTACCCCCTAAATTTAGTTCGGACATCTTATAAAATTCCAAAGATCGGAAGATTACCGAACGAAGTGCTGATTATAAAACGCGTATATACAAAAACATTGAATATCCTAAGACGCTAGGTTTTCGTTATGTGTTTTCGTTTTGGTTTTCGTTATGTGTTTTCGTTATTATTAGTTTTGACTGGTTGAGTTTTAGTTTTTATTTCGTTATCGTTTTTCCTCTAGTTTTAGTTTTAGTTTTAGTTTTAGTTAACTATAACCTTTTGTTTTCGTTAACGAAGGTTTTCGTTTTAGTTATCGTTAACGAAAACAACACTATGGTAGACTAGACTTACATCACATTATTAAGAAATGTCGCATGATGTTCTATAGGCGACTAGTTCATTCGACATCTAATTTTCTCCAGGATACTTTCTGGTGTTACATTGTTGAGCACTTTCTTTATGGCTCTGAACTTGCCGGTATCTTGAACGGTAAATTTAGTTTCATAAATGACCTTCACGATCATTTTCAAGGTCTGTGCGTTTGACTTTATGTTTGTTCAGATTTGTGCATGTACATGTATGTTATGACGTCTGATTTGTTTCTGCCTTCGGGCGTAATAAAGTACTGATTTTGGCCGTTCTGCTGATGTTGACTATAACACACACTACTGCCTATAAGCGGATTCGACCAATGAGTGTCCCTCCACTCTGTAGGTTCTTTTTTTTGAAAATGTTATGCACTGACTAACACGCTGGCCTTCTTTTAGGTTTCCTAGAACTGGTGAGTCACCCATCAGCTTAAGGCCGTGCTGTATGGATTATATCCTAGCTTTTTCATAACTCAGTGTGGGGTTTACGTGTTTTGCGGTTTTCTGTGTTCTCAAGTGGTTCTGGTCATTTATGAGCCTTTTGATAAACATCACTGATTGCCGATTGGTACCTCATTTTCTTGACTACTCTTTGTCTGCCGTTTGTTCACCGTCTCAGCACCTCTTGTTAGTCATCTAGCGGTCTTTCGTTAGTCTTTTAATGTTTTCAAGGGCACTAATGATGCATTTTCTTTCCACTGTGTTCCCTCTTCTAAAACCTGATTGTCTCTCAATAGTGGCTTACCTGGCATGGTACAAAGTTTCAGTTGTCATCTAAAACATTCATGGTTAGGCCTATCTATTATAAATCAATCAATCAATCAAAACTCTTTTATTGAAGCCATGTCAAATAAAATCACATAACATTTCAACATAAAATATCAGGATTGGCCGCAAGAGGAGTCCCAAAAGGGATCAAGATCCCGCTAGGCGCTAACTAGGGACACCTAAAACAACATTTCAGAAATCTGAATTAGTGATAGCTAAATCCTTGATAAACAGTGTAACATCAAGTTTCATACAGCAATGCAAACAGTATAGCACATAGTACACAGTACATGATTAACACAATTCAAAACACTATGAAAATAAAAGTATATATCCTCATTCTCATACTTCTTACTTTCGGGCCTGTTGCACCTAAAAACCTTAAGCTTTGGCCATCTGAACATTGCCTCTATTGGGTTTAAGGCCCCTACTCTTACAAACTACCACACTGAACAACATATTCATGAAATCTGGCTACGTCATGATAACACAAGTTCTTCCTTTCAGGTATAATCCTTCTATGTATTCACTGCTGCAGGAACCTCGACCTAGATGAAATGGTGGTAGATTAGCTTTACTTTGCAAATCCTACTTGTCTTCGTCTAAATCTATTGAACTTATATATCTCCACCTTTCTATTTTGAAGTATGATTGCAACTCTGACCTCGGCAACAAACACATAAAATTCATAAATATATCTATACCTCCGTGTCTTTTAATGAACGGTTATCATTACTGAATTTCAATCGCTTTTGGAGTCTTTAATCTCATCTCCAACTGACCGACTCATTGCTGGTAACTCTGATATCATTTCAATTTTTCATGCAAGCGGTCACTCTTCTAATACCTTTTGTGAACTGTCGACTTCTTTTGAACTTAACCAACACACGGTAAAGGCCACACGCTTGGTCTCCTATTGCCGTATAGGCCCTAATTGAAGTTATCTTGATTAAGGAAACTTATCTTTCTTATCACCTTTCCGCTGCAACCCACATTTAATTTCCGACCAAACACTGTTAGCACCTTCCGATCCTAGAATAAACAAGATATCCAGACTTTCAAAATTGATATCTGCTCCTCACTTTCGCTTTTGATGAAAACCTATCTGCGACTGATGCTCTCTGTCATCAACTCCAATCTGTTCTAACTGAACTGCTTGATAAGAATATTTCAATAAAGTCAAAGAAGGTTGTCGTTCGTGACCCAAAGCCTTGATTTAACTCTGAAATTGCCAACATTCGACGCCATAGCAGCCAACTTTTACGCGTTACCGACGCTCACGACTTTCTATCACGTGCGTTAGAAAGAACAGTGCAAAGTTCTTCGTAACCTTATTTTCGAGATATTACCTGACAAAACTTAGTTTTTGAAGAGTCATCTTGCTCAAGCTTCCTTTGGAAGGTCCCCAATCGGAAACACCATCCGCACTGCCCAATACCTCTTCAAAATACGCTTTGGCTGAGTCTCGGTCGATCATACTCTCTTGGTCAGTCGCGCTGGTTTGGTCTATCTGGCCCCTCCCTAAACTGGCTCCACTCATAGCTAACTCCACACGCGCAATCTTTCTTCATCAGTGGTAAAATATCGGACCGAGTACCACTTACCTGTGGAGTCCTTCAAGGCTCTCTTCTTGGCCTCTTCTTTTTTGAGCACACCCCTCCACTTAGTGTTTTACCGAATCAAACTAGTCTGAAACACTCAATTCTACATTTCTTTCGGTAATTCCTCCTCATTGAACTGTCATTCTGTTATGCAACGTCTTTGACCAAATACAGTCTTGGATGACAGAAAAAAGATTGCTCTTAAATCCGTCAAGAACTGAGATTCTGTCTTTAGAACTCCGCAACATCTAAAAATTTAATTCTTTGAATTCTATTCGTCTTGCCACTTCTGTCATGCAAAGCAACTGATGAAATGCGAGTAAAGACACGATGCAAAGTAACTTGCCCACTAACTGCCTTAAAAGAAATAAAAATCCTTTGCTGTCCTCATTCCAAAACACGACAAGACTAAAACACGTGACAAACACATGCTAGACCTCAACTTGTGTCTGTCACTACAGGTCGGTTGCGTATCAGACGGAGGGACAGAACTTAACCCTAGCACAACCAAGGTATTCTGTCGCCAGGAGAGACAATCGTATGATTATAATATTATTCCTTTGGCGTTTGCCGACTGCCGATCATTGAAGTTGTCCATCATTTCAAGCACTTACGACAATCGACAGACGTTCATTATTCCTTTCTCTGTTCTCGAACCAGGTATGGCGAGAAGAACAATGGCCATATCTAATCTGGTATTCATTCATTAATTCATTCAGAGCATCTCTATAGTGCCTTTCTTACGCGCTTACTCAGAGTCTGTCCCGGTGAAAGAGAATAGTTTTAAAATGTTTCTTTAAGGGCAATGCGTCGGTCTGAATTAATTAAAAGAGTGTGCAGATCTGAAGGAACGCTATCCCAGGTGGGCGGCCCAACTTATGAAAAGGCAAGACGCTGCTTCTTCCAAGTGCGTGCACAGAGAAAAATGAGTTCAACCCATGACGCAGAACGGAGATTTTCGTGGTCAGCCAAACCTGAGATAGGAGCGCAGAGCTGTCGTCAGTAACCAAGGGCACTACATCAATTTTGATCGCAAGGATCAGACCGAACTCCTAAATTACATGGTAAAATGATGGTGGTTCATGTGGTGGTGTTTGTGGTGGCGGCGGTGGATAGGTTCATGGTGGCGGTAGCAGCGCAGATGGCGTCTGTGTTGTGGCTGTTGATGGCTGTGGTGATTGTGCTGATTGTGGTTGCGATGGTTCACTGTGTTGGATGCGGTTGTGACTTTTGTGCTGTCTGGATGGTGGGTGACTGAAGGAAGACGATTATTATTAGCGAATTATGAAGAAAGCTTCTCAGCGAGTAAGAGAAAACCATGTTATTCTGCCAGAGGAGATATGCGGAAATACGTCTTTCTCAACTCCAACTGGAATCGTCTCCTCTCCTCCGGGAGTACAATTTCGGATTTCCAAACGTGTCAACTGCCTGTATACCATCGATATTGGCCACGTCAATTCGGTAGTCCTCAGTCTAGACCGTCTAAACTTTGGAAATGAGTACTATTACAGGGATCACGGATCCTGTTCTACCGGTTGGTTGACGGTAAGTAGTCAAACAGATTACGTTTGCACTCCCACTTATCATCGAATACCGTTGCAATTAATCTATTTTGGAATTCTTTAAACGATTTTGTGAAATTGGTAATTTTAATAAAATATGGGTTCTAGAGTCAGACAGAAATGAATGAGAAATGTTCAGCTTCTGACAACCACTGGCTATGCCGAAAAAGTGACTCTTCGCTTTGCGGCTTTGGTTAGTGTTCTTCTTTTCTTCATGCTTTGTGTTCTACCGCAGTGGTTAACTGCAGGTTTACATGTATGCCATTTCGTATATTGGATTTATTAGGGTCTCATTTGGGGCCAATCGAATGTATGATGGTACAAATACAAATATATTCAGATATTCAATCTGAATATATATATATATATTCAGATAGGAATGGTTATGTAGCGCTTCTCGTGCACACCGCATATTTAGAACATCATGGATAAACCTGATAGTTAAAAATGCAGGTGTAACTGTGATTACAGGTTTTATTCAAGATTTATTTAGCACTTTTTGGAAAGATACTTATTTGTATACTTACTATTTACACTTACAACCTCCTACGTGCAGTAACTCATTAAATCGTTAAGCACTTATTGCATTATATATATGCATAGACTAACCTTTCGGCAAATGTTCAGAGGACAAATATTCGCGTTTTAAAAACAATTGAAATTCTACCTTTTACATAGCTATCTGTACTTCCGTTGTAAACCTAAATTGTACGTAAATCTAGAAATATCTCGCTGCGGATGGCGCTTTTAAAATTGTGGTAATTCCAATATAATATACTCTAATCTGATGAAGTATAGTTCACATAATAAGCATTTAAACGTGCTATTGTAATCTTGAAAATTACAGTACGAGATAACAGTCACACCTGCGTATTTGTGACAATTAGTCTTAGTGTTGATGACATCTTGCATCAGATCCGATTTGGCGCTCATTTCATGTGTCATGACTCTCGTTGGAAGCTCGATTAATGAGACATATTAACCAAAGTCGAAACAATCGATTGATAAGCGCCTACATGTTCCTAATTACGTACATAAATGACCGTTCAGTTATTTGAAAAAATCATTTTCTATCTTTCCTTTCCTAATATTTTACCATTCAATGCAAAAACAGATTGTCCGTTGTAGATAATTTGCTTCGTCAACGGAACATCAATGGCTCATCCCATTGCAAACAGAAAACTCTGCCAAACCATGTATAGTTCCATCACAGCAAGATTCCCCGCTTGTGACAGCGTCCTCTTTAATTTCTCCAGCAACGAAATTTCCCCCGATAAAGGATTTACCATACGCTACAGGATCGGAGATCATGGTAAGCCGTAGTGTTTATTATGCGCCTTATTTTCGTCGTCGAAATATTACCTCTTAGTTAGCCTACTTATTATCATCTAACAATTACCTCTCGGCTGTATCTATCAGGCTAATTATTGCTAATGGATTACAGTTTTAAAGCCATCTGATTTTTAAAACCATGCGATCCGTTCTACTCTTTTTAACTATTTCTTCGATTCCTGAAAATTTTAATTTCAAAACAGTCGTCACCGAAATGTTCTCAGGTGTCTCTCGATGGACGCTTCCATATCAGAATGGCGCTCTATAAGTCACAGTCCCATGTCGATCAGGTTTCTTCGCTGGACTATGACCTTCATTACGCTTTCAGTTGAAGAATCATTCTTTTGAGGCCTTGTGCTATATAATAACGGCGCTATAAAAGTCACTAGATTAGATTAGATTGACATTAGATTAGATTAGATTAGATTAGAGTAGATTATATTAGGATATTCTCTACCTAAGATGATTTAGTCCATAGCTGGACATCTACCGATGCAGTCGTAGAGAATTTATCCATGAGAAGTATTCCCCAAATGGTAAAACACTGAAAGAAATGTACGTGGGTATTATATTCTAGAGCTCGACTGTGGCGCTACTCTGTTCACCAATTCTTCTGGGTTCATCAACTTACCAAGAAATCCAACGAACAATCTGGCGACAGTCAACTGCACTTACACCATTTCGGCAAATAACTTGAGTTACATATGGCTCAACACCTATTTCAATTTACATCGATGACATTGTTTCAGTCGTTCCGAGACTGCGACAGAGAAAGTCTGACGGTAGGCTGCGTGCATTCTTTCGTGAATTTTAAGACCAATTTTAAGACAGACGACTTAGCCAGTGCTCACCCTATGCCCTTTAATATCGCACCCTTTAAGTGCTTCACAGAAACGTTGCCTGCACGAGCTTAAACATGCTAATTGTAATTGAGAACCGAGAGTACAAAGAAAGAAAAACATACAGAGTCGTGAGTTCAGGCACACAAGGCTAGCCCAACCAACGGATTCCTAAACACACTTGAGAGAGGTCGGAGTTCCTGGATGAAGTTGCATCGGTAGCGTGCAGCGCCGGCATCGCCCATCGTAACCCCATTGATCATAGATCTAGGTTAAGGAATAAGAAAGTGTCCGGAAAATTACTCGATCCGTCGGGTCTGCGCATCAGTAGCATTCGTCGCCTTCCAATCGGTAGGAGGAAGAGACAACCGTGACTGAGTCCTATGCCGCTCCTCCTCCGCCGAGACGAACACTACCAGGGTACACACGACGTAGCATTAAGTCTCGACCGTCGACCGGAGGGCCATTCCTCCTCATGCAGTCCTGAACACCAAGTCGAAATGTGTGTAAGGACGTGTTGCCAAAATCACTTGAACTAACCGCATTCAGTTGAATCAAAATAAAACAAAACACAAAAAGAATAGACCCGTAATAGACATAACGTCACATAACCCTATAATAGTTGTGTAAACAAGTCATTTGAAGAAGTATAAGCCTAATGAATAAGTAAAAATAAATAGGGATAATGCAATATATAGGCTATGTCTATTTGTGTCTTTCACTGCAGATCGGTTGCGTATCAGAAGGAGAAACAGAACTGAATCCTAACCCAACCAAAGTATTGTGTCGTCGCGAGTCATCATTGTTTTCATATTTCAGCGCATGATTTGGTGTTTTATGACTGTCCTACGCTGAAGTTATCCATCCGTTCAAACACTTACGACTATCGAGGGACGTTTCGTATTCCTTTTACCGTTTTTGAACCAAGTATGTCCAAAAGTGCATGTTTCGTATCTACAGTAATCTAATTTGGGACAATAATGGTTTCGGTATAGACATAAGTATAATTGTGGTGGTGATGTTGTCGTTGTGGGTGTTGCTGTGGTGTGAATTGTGGTGCTGGTTGTTGAGGTATATAGGAGGCGTGTATTGCGTGCGAGTGTTGCATTGGTGGTAGTGTTCGTGTTGACTCAGATGGTGAAACAGAACTGAAGACGATGACAATATTAGCGAGTATTCGTCATCCTTCCCGTAAACCTCTATTTTTCAGTAAATCAGTTGGTGTTTTATGACTGTCCTACGCTGAAGTTATCCATCCGTTCAAAACTGAGATATCGAGACACGATGGGCATTCCTTTTGCTTTTGGCTGTATGTATACAGTTAAATCTAATTTCGACTAGCTGTAATAAGCGATTGTGGTTGTGGAGTGGTGATCAGTTGTACTGAATTGGTGATGAGGTAGCTGCGGATGTATTTGCTTGCGAGTGTTGCAGTGATGGTAGTGAACTGACTGTGATATTAGGCTCTCATTCTTCAAATGAAGACGATGACAATATTAGCGAAAGAGAAAGCTTTTTGGAAAGTATGAGAAACCATTGTTGTTCTGCCAGATTTGATTTGCGGAAATACGTCATTCTCAGCTCCAACCGGAATCGTCTCCACTCTGCAATTACCTTTTCATTATCCAAAAGGTGTCAAATGTCTGTACACCATCGATAGCGGTCATGTCAATTCTGTGGCTCTCAGCGTAGACCGTCTAAACCTTGGATATGTGCACACTGTGAATGGACCCTGTTACGGCGGATGGCTGACGGTTAGTGGCCTAACATAATACTTCTGGTTTTTATTGAACTAGACAACAAAGATGTTTTTCCCTAAACACTTCTGCATGTGATATATAAATTTTTGGCTACTGATCACGAAAATCACATTCAAATATTGTTATCACGTTTCTTTTTTAAATCGCCGATTGTTTTAATTTTCTCTTACATTTCAGTCGACTAGTATTCCTTTGTTCCTGTGCTCAAGGCTGACGTATTGATAACGCTGAGCCAAACAACTTTAGGCCTGTTGCAAATGTTACATTTTTTGTCTAAGATAAGAAGATCGTTGCTGCCGCAGCTTATGCACTATCTTGACAAGAATGACCTTATCCCTACTTTTCAATCAGGTTTCCGCAAGAGCTATTCCACAGAAACTTTGCTCGCCTGCCTCCTTTCTGACATTTACGGGGCCATTGACAGATCCCAGGTCACGCTCTCGCTGTTTGACGTAAGCACTGCATTTGACACTGTCGATCACGACATTCTCTTGCAGCGCTTATCGATTTGCTTTGGTCTTTCTGGCATCCTAGGCATCCAAGATCAGATCGAAAATCCCAGAAACTACCACACACCTATCCTACAACTCCTCGCCTCTCACTTTTAACTCCAACTTCCCGTAGCGTCTCCTCCAATAACATCTCGAAACTCTTGCGCAACGGCTTCATGCATATCAGTTACCTCTGCCGCATTCGGTCCACGCTTATCTTTAAAACTGCTTCCACTATCTCTACTTCCATTGTCCATTCCAATCTTGATAACTGTAATTTCCCCAAACTCGAATCCACCCAAATGAAGCTGGCTGCATCTCATCTATAACTCACTGGTACCAGGACACACAGGCATCACCATATCATTCCTTAGAATAAACCCCTCCACTGGCTGAAAATCCCAGATTGCTTCCACTTCAAAGTCCTATCGCTAACTACATCTGCCAACAATTATACTGCAGTGCCAGTCCAAGAACCTTGGCGAACTCTTCCGACTTCCATCCACACAGCCTAACCCGATCGTTCTCCTATCTCAATCTCTACGTCCACAGCCATTCCTTCCGTCTCCACTTCTCCAGCTGATTCCTAAGTATTTAGCGAAGGACGCTAATCTTCCACCGAACTATCTAACCGTTCCTAATTAATTACCTTATGAAAGCTAATTATTGTCCGTTGTACAGATAACTTGCTTGGCCAACGGAACATCGATGGCTCATCCCCTTGCAGACAGACAACTGTGCGGAAACATAAATCCAATTGTTGCAAGATTCCCTGCTTGTCGCAGTGTCTTACTTAATTTCTCCAGCGACCACACTTCCCACGGAACAGGATTTTTCATACGCTACAGGATTGGAGATTATGGTAAGCGGCGTTGTTCATCAGCGCCTTATTACAATCATCTAAAATTATCTCTTAACTACAATTATTTTTATCTAAAAATTCCTCTTTCCTATGCTCATTATATATTATGTCCAAAAAGTAAAGTATATTCTTTATTAAAACCGGTTGCAGTAGAGCCGCACTCCGGTGTTCAAACATCATAGGACAAACACAAAATCAATAAGAGTACAGCATTCTTCCTTAAAATGGTTTCCTCATATTGTTGTCGATAAGAGTCAAGGCCCTGTCATGAGACCGTGGGTGAAAGGCATATTTAGTTGATCACGTGGTCACTTGGTTGTTCCGCGGGTGCGTAGACTACTTCTACGGCCTAAGAGTTTCGCTATTGTTTGTTCCAATAGCTGGAACAGGTAACCTCAGTCCCTCAGGGCCGACCTTTCTCTACTTCTTTTGACCTGTTCCGCCAGCGCCTGAAAACCTCTCTCTTTTCCAATGAAGACACTGGCCCAGGTCGGGAACGCCTCTGTTTTGATCAGGTCAATATGAGGCATTCGAGACCTGAAGACAGCCTACATGGCATTGAAAAACTCAAATGCTTTTCGCAATTGACAAGCATTTTTCATTGTATGCCTATAGCGCCATTTGATTTACCTAAAAACAGTGATCATGAATGTTTTACTGTGAAAAATTAATGTTCTATACTTGTCGATGTTTGTTCTTGTTATATATCAGATCCGGAATGTGGTAATACATCCTTCAGTGGTCCAGATGGATTCATCGCCTCACCTCGGTTCCCTCTGTCCTATCCGCACAATCTGAACTGCTTGTATTCTATAACTGGCGGTCAGAGGAATAAGATTTCTCTCTCTTTCTTCTCATTCAGACTTGACGGAACATCGTACACGCCTCCTTATATGGACTACTGCTATAGAGACTGGCTGACGGTAAGTTGGGTTTAAGGTATAAGCGTCAGGTAATGTGGTAAGGGTTACATAGGCAAAGCTAGACATGGCTATTTGCACAACTGCTGAATACTTAGAGTCTTTAATCAAGCAAGCAATCAAATAATCAATGAATCAATTGATGAATTCGTGAATGGATCATTCAAACAATCAATTAAGCATTCATTCAAATCATTCATTCAATCATTCATGCATTCAAGAATTCGAGCATTCTTGCATTCTAGAATTCTCATGTACAGTCAGTCAGTCAGTCAGTCAGTCAGCCAATCCACCATTCGTACGTTAATTAGAAACGCCTAAATAATCGATTGATTAATTAAAGTGTTTTTTAAATTTTTGCACAGGTAAGCTGTTTATCGGATGAATCTGTTGTGGCGAATTTATCTTCAAGCAGAAAATACTGTGGAACAAAATGGACGCCTCTGACATTTTCATTTCCCAGTTGCGCGGCTGTGGTGCTGAACTTTCGAAGTGATTCGTCCGTCAGCGAGGGAGGATTCAAAGTCCATTATACAGTTAGAGACTTAGGTAAATGGCATGTCACGAAATGCATTTCTATATGCCAATATGTCAATTGGAATCTAGTGGGCTCTGCCTCTCTGTTTTGTTTGTAAATCTGAAGTATAATAGAGTTAAAGAAATACATTCAGACAGACAGATCTGATGGCTACGATTAGACTATACTTCTGCGTCTTATTTTAGCTACCGTCTGCGGTGTTACTGCTTTTGGTCGTCCTTCCGGTACGATCAGTTTTCCGTGGAATTACACAGAATATGACGGTGCACTCGACTGCAACTGCAACGTCATTAACGCCAGGGAACCCAGTTCAATATCGCTCACGATTTGGTCGATCAGTCTTCAAAGTTCAGTCGGAGAAAACTGCCAACGTGACTGGTTGTTGGTGAGTACTATCTGAATTAGCTCAAACCTCCCATGGCACTGATATTTCTTTCGCGACCTGTCAGTAAGAACAATTTCAAGCTAAAACATGTCGATGAAATAATTATGATAAATCTACTGTGTGAATGGGAAAGCAAGCTTCATATAACGCATTTAAATTAAATAACAATTAAATTTTCTATGGTATTTGACGCAATAATTAACGAGGGACCGTCTAAATTTTGCAAAATTCTTAACCATTGCAGTCAAGATTTATATTCGTTTATTTCCAGAAAACAACAGGCAAAGCGCTGTAGGTGAACAGTAACAATTAACAGTATGTCTACTTATGGTTGAGTTTGTTAGTACATGTCCATAATCTATAGCATAGATAAAAATCCATTTGAAATTACCTTACATTGATGAACTCTGCCAATGCCCGCAATGCCGCTAGTGCTAGTCCTAAGCCTGGATAAGGGAGGAAGGCGTATCAACGACGCCGGAAGCAATAAGATCTCGCTAACAACTGGAGACTACTACTACTTGCATTGATGATTATTTCGTAAAATTAAAAAAAAATTACAAATGTTGTGGACCTAGGTAGCCTAGTCGCTTTTTCCACTCATATTGTTAAGTGCAACATCTTTGGCGTTCTTGTATTATAAAACTGGGAATTTTGGGTGATTTACATTACATTAATGGCACCGTTCCTAAGTCTGTAGCCCTACTCATACCAACCCGCAAGTCCGGTTAAGGTAGGCTAAAGAAAAGTAAGGTCAGGAAATATAAGGTTAGGTTATGAAAGGTAAGCTAATGTACCCCTTATCGCCTAGAGAAACATTCCAAAATACTGCAACACATTATTTAATTAGATCTAATAATTGTATTGATTTGTGCAAAGCGAACTTCTAAATCTTTAAATGGCGCTTAGCATAAAGAAGTGGTTAACTTAACTTTGTAGTTCATACTGCGCTCCATCTCACTTCAGTCTTTCTATTCAAAATAGCGCTATAAGTTACTTTCAGCCTTTGCTCTGTGTTGTGCTTTCTGCTTAGATCACCTGTATTGACGGCCAGCTTGCACTGAGTCTCAACGTAACCCACATAACCTGCGATTATCTCAACTCGAGCATGCAGCTAATCTTTCCAGGCTGCGCAGCCACACAAATAGTCTTCCACCGAGATGTTGAGGTCACTGGGAAAACATTTCGCATCGAATACACGGTCACCAGCAACGGTAATACTATTCTGAATTAAAATCTTAATCTCCACCAGTTATCAGAAATCTGAATCAGGATCTGAAACTGTAGTCAGAAGCAGGAAAATCAATGACCCGATGCGAATACAATCGCCATTAAGGTCATTTGCACAAATAGTTCAAGTTCAGTTTTATTAAGCGACGATTCCAGATTATGGCCTAAAAACTCCAGCGTATCCAATATGGGATGCGTTATTTGCACTTTCTTTAACTTGCATGATTGGAGTCATATTATGTCTATTGCTCCATAGGCCTACAAGCAATTCAACCGCATTGTTTGGTGTAGTAAAAAAGAGCAACCAGAGTCAGCAAACTGCGCACGAGATTTAGTCTCTTTATGCTGATCGAATTCCTTACCAGAGTGACAACTATGACATGTTTCATATCCTCCATTATTTACTAAGAGTACTACAGGGTCGTACAATATCTTCCATTTCTGTCCGCAATTTGTATACTCTGCAGAAAATTTCTTCGCATTCTAGGCTTTCCTCTGTTAAATGTGCTCGCTCTTGTTCCGCAACGAAATAGAACAAGTACTCCGAGTCTACGGTACTTCGATTTTTTCTCCCGAAGTTGTTATAGAACAGTCATTTAGCCCTTAACGAGAAACATAATTTGGCAGTACTCGTTTGAGCAGGTGACAAAGTACCTACAACTGAAATGCCAAAGACTTCAATCTCAGCTACTGAGCCAGTTGGAACAGGCAAGAGCTGCGCAACAGGATGCAAGCTTAGTTCCGACTCGACCAAGTGCGAATGTCTCCCAGGTCAGTTTTATTCACGGGTAAAGATCATCGGACGCGACGGTGTGTCGAAAACACATGGCACACTTTCAACCTATGATTTGCTCACATCACTCAGATTGAAAATTGTTCAGCGCCTTTTAGAGGCATATCAGTTAAAAGGCCACATATTTAGTTTTTGCTTTTTTAATAAATTTATAAACTATAAATGCTAAAATGGCGTCTCTTCAACTCTCTTAGCAAATGTTATTTTCGTTACATGACGTTCTACGGTTCTACTGCTTAAGTTAATTTCATTTATATATCTAATTAATTTGAACGGTATTTATGCCATTTTAATGAGCATAATGATCCGAAATAGGGAATTCTTTAAGAAAACAGAAAACAAATAAATAAAAAAACTTGTTCACTTAAAAAAAACTGTTTTTTTGCACCCTTGGGTGGGGAGCACCTGCGGTTAATTTTCTGCCGAGGTGTAACAACAATGAGTATTTGCGATAATTGCGACTATATCTTTAGTGTTGTTGCCTGCTGCGTTGGTCGTATTGGGCTTTGAATGACTTTAATGTTGTTTTGCTGTCTAGCCTTTTCAAAGCTAATTAACTTAGTCAGAATTTGTATTCATTTGAAGGTACCAGCCAAACCCCAGCAATTTCTGTGTCAACGGAAATTCCAGTTACTAGAAAAGTAAAGTGTGAAGTCGGTTGCGAGATCAGCAAAGACGGAACCACCTGTCACTGTTCTACTACGCACTCAGGTACTTCGTGTTAGGGTAGAAATCTGCTTTCATGACAAGCATCAACAATGGCGTGCTCCTTCATCAGAGAGTTGCAAGCATTCAACCGGTGTAACAAATGCTCTGTGATATAGTAATGCGGCACGTCCAAAAACCGGAACCAATTTGGTTCCTTCGGAGTTCTTCCTATCACCCCTATTCAGTTTATGCGAGATTTTTAAATGCCTTTTAGCAAACAGGTGATTTGTAAATTCTGTTTTCCAATCTATTGACTCCCACATCGCCGCATTTTACAATACCGTTCAAGCCAACTGTAATTTGATGGTAGCCTCTTTTCCAAGTTCAGAAGTGAACGTGGAGGCCGGACGGATATTGGGTACTACAAAGAGACTGGAAGAGTAATAATTAAGTTCATGGTAAAAGACAGTCTAGGTGTAGAACGGTTGTAAACATGAAGAGTTAGTGAGTTCCAAATAGAGGGACCGGCAGCTATGAATGAACGCCCGTCAAAGACAAGACGTGTACCAAGATTAACTTACAGTTTCAGGTAAGCATATCGCAATCCTTTGAAGCAGTCCGTTCGAATCCGATGTGTAGCCCGAAGTTAAGCTGGCGGAGGTTTGTGTCCATTGTTCAGGTTTCAGTGACAGCCTATACTTCTTTTAGATAGTAACGGTGTTGATCGTAACATGTTCATGCAATCCATACGAAATTGTAATTTCAAATATCTCAAGCGCTAGACTTAGGGCACCAGATTATTCATGAGCGTTGAGTCATGTCGAACAGGTTTTTTTGACATATCAAATGAAGATCCTTGTCCGGTTGACACACAGACAGAGAGCGAGAGACAGAGAGCGAGAGACAGACAGACAGAGAGTGAGACACAGAGACAGAGACACAGAGACAGAGAGCGAGAGAAGACAGAGATAGACAGAGAGAGAGTGAGACAGAGAGACGGAGACATTAGACACAGAGACAGAAGGAGAGCGAGAGACAGACAGACAGAGACAGACAGACAGAGACAGACAGACAGGAAGAGAGAGAGCAGAGAGAGAGTCGAGAGACAGACAGACAGAGAGTGAGATACAGAGACAGAGACACAGAGACAGAGAGCGAGAGAAGACAGAGACAGACAGAGAGAGAGTTTCTAAAGAGCGACGGAGACATAGACACAGAGACAGAGAGTTATAGAGACAGATAGAGACAGACAGACAGACAGAGACAGACAGAGACAGACAGAGACAGACAGACAGAGAAGAGAGAGAGCAGAGAGAGAGAGAGAGAGAGAGAGAGAGAGAGAGAGAGAGAGAGAGACAGACAGAGAGAGAGAGAGAGAGAGAGAGAGAGAGAGAGAGAGAGAGAGAGAGAAGAGACAGAGAGACAGAGACAGACAGAGAGAGAGAGACAGAGAGAGAGAGACAGACAGAGACAGACAGAGACAGACAGAGACAGACAGACAGAGACAGAGACAGAGAGCGAGAGACAGACAGACAGAGAGAGACAGAGAGAGACAGAGAGAGAGATAAAAAAAAAGAGAGAGAAGAGAGAGACACGAGAACAAGAGAGAGACCAGAGAGACAGAGAGACAGAGAGAGACAGAGAGAGAGACCAGAGACAGGAGGCAAAGGAGCTGCTCAGACGAGTTTCTTTTTGGAAGGAGAGAATGGTAAACGGGGGAGTTGATGGATCAGGGTTGGAATTAGGCTAGCTTGAAATATTCCTCAGATGGTTTTTGGTCGCTTGCCTTTTGACCATTACCATAATCCAGAGTTATTTTCACCATAAATCCCACCCAATTTAATTTATTTGTGCAGCGCCATTATGCACAGTGCAAGAAAAACTTTCATTTGTAACAGTTTCTGAGGACATGGTGTCATTATATAATTTTTCAATGTATAAATTTTATCGCCTGTGTCCTATAACTGCCTAAATTAATTCATGACTTTTTCAGTTGCCTCTTTACATGGAGTCACTCGTCGTTACCTGATGTATTATGCTCCCTTGAAATTAAAATCTCCTAACGTTTTGTTTCTTTCAGGTGATCTTGTCGCTGACACCCCGATGAAGTTAAGCGGCCAGCGCGGACACGCAGTCGGCGTTTCATTGACGGTGATTCTTGTGGTAATTGGTGCCATCTGCCTCGGTGCTTTCTTGCTTTTCAGACGACATCGAAAGAAGAATCAATCAGAGATGCTCCTACAAGCGAGCGAGGAAGACAGAGCTCAGATGGAATTGGACGATGACTCTACAAAAGCAGGTTGTTATCAGATGCATGTTTGTATGCAACAGAACAAATATGCAGCGCTCTTTGTATAGCCTGTAGAAGTGTCTGAAACATAAGTATGGACCTATCTAACGTTTTGTGAATAGATGAAAAATTCTTGAGCTCTTCTAGGAGTAAATTTCTTATTTTGAAGAGAAAACTGTTCCAGAAGCTCAGTCAAATGAAACCCTTAGCACAAACGTTTGTACGAAAGAGCTGCTTCAAAAAGTTCAGTTGCTAGGCCTACATCACAGTTTGCATCGACACCGATGTCTCCAGACAGGAACACAGAGATTCTTGGTGTATTATGGAGGCTATTGTCAAGATCAATATAATATAATGATAAAGAAACATAATAATTATTACAATTACTCAAATTTTTATGCAATCGTTAACTCAGTCGTGAAAGCAACATTTTCTATAGCGCTGATTAAAATTTGAACGATTGGCGCCTGCTTATACACTAGCACTGCAGTATCAAAGTGGTTGCCCAGATATACCAAGTGATCAACCAAGTCCGGTTTCCATAGAGACCAGAGAGAAAGAAGGAGCTGCGTGGGAGGGGGTCGTTTAAAACGAGAGCGATTGGAAGGCGAAGGACTTGATGGATCATGGTAGAAATTCTTGAAGGGCGAGACTTTTAATTGGAGTGCAAGCCTGAGTACTGTGGTGATAGAGGAGATTGAGGCAGATCGTAGTGGCTGAACAATAATATTAGTGTAGAAACTGAGAATTTTCGGGATTCTGGAGGGAGATTGTTCCAGCTTCAAGTCGCAGCACCGTTGCATCGGTGATGACCGAGCGTGGTATATGGATAGCGTGGCATATTGTACTGTCTTGCTATCAACCAGAACGATAAAGGCATTACTTGCATGAGCTTTTAGCTTGTTTGCCTTGTTCCTACGTACTGCACTTTTCCTGTGAGCCTGCAACAGTTCCTGCAAATAAACTGTCATAATTGTAATAGACTCTTATACATATTATCGATAAATAAAAACAAAAACTGTTTTCAGGGTCATTTTTCGGAGCCAGTCGCAATCAGGATCGAGATACGTCAAGATATCATCCTTTGAGACCATTGTCCATCACTGATCACGACGAAATATAACCAGTTTTCTTGTAAGGATCCTGCCTTTCCTTACAAAGGGCTAAGCCTTCACAGGTGGCTACTACGCCGGAGGAAAGCTCCCATCGGGATTATATTGACCGTTGGTGGATTTTGTTCCATGTCTGAATTCGTCAGAAATTCTTATCTTAGTGATTTTAACATTTTACTTTTGTCAACTGTAATCGGAAATAAATAACTCATTAGTCGTAGTATTATATGCTGACTTAGTGTACTGATATTCTGTATATTAACCTTATTTGCGATTGCGGTTTGTTTAGTTTCGCCATGGGTTGATTGATAGTTGATACCTTGTGCATTAGACATCGACGCGATCGACGTTATTAATTAAGAACTAGTAATCATTGACAAGCAGCTTAAAGAAATTAACTATTTATAAAAATCTAGGGAGGGGTTTAGGTGAATGGTAACACTCCGGCACGAAGAGCAGAAGACCAGCATGGACGCGGGATCGATTCCCGGTAACCTCTCAAAGGTCCATTCAGCCTTCCATTCGCTAGGTGGCGTTGGTAAAATGAGCTTTATGACAGACAGGCGCCTTGCATGGCTGCTAAACAGTTAAATTCGACTCCTTTAATAACTTGTAATCCTCTATTCATGCTATGACTTGTAATGTAATCATACTACGATGCGTCAGTTTGAATTAATAATAAACACGAATAATTGTGTAAGCATTTCAAAGAAGGACTGTATATCGCTTTGAGACTAAACTGTGAGCTGCTTTCGCGGTATTGAAGTTTTGCTGTTAGGAGTACTATGGTTGAGATGTTCAATGGCTGATCGCTGATCATCAGCGATCAGCTTTTTGACAGATTTTCGTGGGACATCGGGATCTGGAGATTGATCTGAAGGTGAAAAATAAGCAGCTTAAACAAATTCTGAGGCACCATAATTGCCTTTGGTACAATATTTTATGGTTGGCTAATGGTAATAGCCAGTAATAGTAACAGTAAGTAGTAGTAGTGGTAGTAGTAGTAGTAGTAGTAGTAGTAGTAGTAGTAGTAGTAGTAGTAGTAGTAGTAGTAGTAGTAGTAGTAGTAGTAGTAGTAGTAGTAGTAGTAGTAGTAGTAGTAGTAGTAGTAGTAGTAGTAGTAGTAGTAGTAGTAGTAGTAGTAGTAGTAGTAGTAGTAGTAGTAGTAGTAGTAGTAGTAGTAGTAGTAGTAGTAGTAGTAGTAGTAGTAGTAGTAGTAGTAGTAGTAGTAGTAGTAGTAGTAGTAGTAGTAGTAGTAGTAGTAGTAGTAGTAGTAGTAATCGAACATTTATATAGCGCCGTACACACTGCAAGTCCTTCTCCTGTACGTGATCGTAACTTTCCAGCTGCGCCGATTTCTACCGTAGACTTTTAAGGCGACTGACACCGACGGAGAAATAGCTGTTCTTCCGATTGACGACGGACTGTGACGTGGTGTAAACCCAACGCAACGCTCGCTGGACACAGACAGCCAGCAAAGACTGGCCGACTCTCGCAGACTATTCTAACGGCAAAGACTGATCGAAGACTGTTCTGACTCACGACTAACGACGGACTGTGCGTTCGAAGACTGACTGACGACAATCAGACACGGACTGACTGTGAGAGTCGGCCAGAGAACAGTCTTTGAGTTGGACGGTCTTCGCAGTCGGACTGACTGCGAGACTGTCCGACTTGAAGACTGACGGGCGACGATCCGTGTCTGACTGCAGGCTGATTGTGTACTCTGTCGAAGACGATCGGACGCTGACTTCACGGCGGTCGAAGACTGACTTCACGGCTCTCGGACACGGACTGTCTGCGATGACCGCTGACAGGATATCCGGACTCAGAGGAAGGGGATAAGGAACATCGAAAGAACATGTTGCAAAAGAACATGTTCCGAGAGAACATGTTCCAAGACAACATGTTCCAAAGGAAAAAAGAACACAAAGAAGAACATACAGAGAACATCAAGAAAACATACAGAGGGGATTAAAGAGAACATACAGAGAGAGAACAGAGAGAGAACATGTTGCAAGAGAACATGTTCCAAAGGAACATCAGAGAACATAAAGAGAGCATATAGAAAACATAAAGAGAACAAGTTCCCAGAAAACATAGAACATGTACCGAGAACATGTTCCAAGACAACATGCTCCACAAAGAACATAAAGAGAACATAATACAAGCACACAGAGGGGCAAACAAATTTGAAGCCTATCCGGCAAGTTTTCCCTCAGTGGCTACCACACTTTTATGCACAACTTAGTAAGAGAGACACCTCTGCCTCTCTATGTAGGAGTGCTGATCCACACTAACACACGCAAGAAGGTTCTGGTGGATTGCTCGTTTGAACTTGGACGATGCATCTTCGAAGATCGTGTCCTGAGTATTTCCACAAGTCTGGGAGATACTACCTGTCATAACTTTGAGATGGAGAAAGCAATCCACCAGTCCCTTCTGACTAGTTTTACAGATGATCAGCACTCCTAGATAGAGAGCATGTAACTACTGCAGAAGCTTTCAGCCAGAAAAATTTCAATCTCTGGATCTCTTTAGCATCTAGGAATGCTTATTCGTCGGAACCAGATTAATGATTAAAGAAAACTTCTTTAGCGTCACTTGATGATGCTGAAAGCCAAAAGGGAAATCCGAGAACATACGGAAGCAGCTAACGGAAGATATTAATCCAGTAAGAGATGGATTTTTTAGTCGAGCCTTAATGGCAAACACAGACTCTGCAAAGTGATCATTTTCAGGAAGAGAGTTCCAGAGTTGTCAGCAACAAAAAAAGGCATGTTAATCAAGAGCTGCCCATGTCCTCGTTACAAAGAAATACCAGTGAATTAACTTATTCACAGGGCTTAGTTAGATTAAAAAAAGTGTTGAACATAAACAGTAATAGAACCAGGATTGGAGAGTTGATGGCATGCGTCAAATTATAGATACCGTGTTTCGGACAATAGTTCATATCGCAGAGATGGAGCAGTTTAGTAGAAAGGTGAAGAATTGTTTTCCTACTATTTTCGAGGAAAGAATAAAAAATACGATAACTGTTCATAAGGTTGGGCCCAATTACGGTCATTACCAGCGTTAATTTTGTTCAAGTCAAGGACCCTGGCATTACTAAGCACACTTCGTTGAGCTCATACCATAGTCGGATTTACCTCATTCCTAAGGCAATTAATCCTAATGAACTTGAGCATTTCTGATGTTATCATGTATTAGGTCCATGAAACACTCATTCGCAGAACCTTGCAATCTGTCATACAGAATTAGTTATTCCAGCAAATATAATTTTTATAATGACCAGTAAATATTAACATGTACTACGCTAGGGTACGCGTGTATCTCTCGCTAGATGGGTGTGGGTTGTGTGTTTCACAAAAAGCTTTACAGCATAATTAATAAAGTTGGGCAAATAATTTTTAATCAAACTAAGCACAATTATAGATATTGACGAATGCCATGTGCAATTGATGCATTTATTAGCATAATTATGAATTATCATGAAATTAATACTGATGAAGATAACTGATAGAAGCAAGGTTACAGTTGCTGATAAAGATGTTTCCTGGACCCGCCACCCGGCATCTCTGGACAATCCAGATAGTGCACCGTTGGTTGATATCTCGTCCATCAATTACCAACGTTATGGAAAGTGCTGATTGATAAAAACCCTCTAACTTGACGCAGCGCTCAGTGATGTTATCCAACGATAAACACCGATTGAGATACTCTCTGTCATTCCGGGAGACGAATAATAATAAAAATACCACAAAACAATAATATGTATGTATGTATGTATGTATGTATGTATGTATGTATGTATGTATGTATGTATGTATGTATGTATGTATGTATGTATGTATGTATGAGCACGTGTTATAGCGCCCCTTCAAGATTTCTACTCAGAGGCGCTCCCGACTACAGCGCGGACACTGAATCGGAGTTTCACGCCGAAGCGCATGAACAATTGCGAGTGAAGGACTTGCCCAGGGTCCCTACGCGGCGGCTTGAGGTGGATTCGAACCCGCAACCCTCCGGCTGCAAGGCACCGAACATACCCCCTGCACCACCGCGCCCCACAATAATAATGACAGAATAATAATAATAATAATAATAATATTATTATTATTATTATTATTATTATATTATTATTATTATTATTATTATTATTATTATTATTATTATTATTATTATTATTATTATTATTATTATTATTATTATTATTATTATTATTATTATTATTATAGTAATTGTAGTAGCAGCAGCAACAGCAGCAGTAGTGGCAGTAATCAAAATGAAAATAATATTCATTTAATGTTCCTGAGAGATATTAAATACTGCGATGAGAAATTACTATATATCATTTCTTATTAAGACCGTCTAGGTAGGCTGATTGTGACGTTTGACTCTTGGTTTTATCAGCTACTACTGACGCTGTGCAGTAGCAGAGATATTAATAAGGATGCGGAGACAAGACAGCGTCAACTGACAGTAAAATTGGAGTCATCATGAATGTCATTAAACGAATATACAATCTTTTTATGACTTTTCAATTCGCTGAAGCATCAATGACTTTGGCGGAACAACATTCGCAATTAAAATTGGGTTCATAAGGTCGAACGTTTGGGCCAAAGATCTACTGCTGCATGCTTGCATGTTCTGGTGTGTGTATCTGAAAATTAAATCTGGGGTTCCCAAACTGAGGTGCACGCACCCCCATAGGGTGCAACATGTCATTTCAGAGGGTGCGACAAAGGGTTAAAATATAAATTATACGAATGCACTGATAATGCATCATAAACTGTTCAGCTGCCAGAGGATAAGTATTCGTAAGATCGTAAGATTAGATTCTTTATTTCCATATACATTGTAAGCCTGTAATCCTAAGGTTTTTAAGCACACGTTTCAGTAGTTAGGCGGTAGATGTCTCCAGTATCAGAGACAATTGTAGTAGTAACATGACTTTAAAAAGTCTTAAAATTTAAACTGTTAGAGTTAGAACTGTTAGTTAGGCCCCTACAGTTAGACTGTTAGAGTCCAACAGTTAGAATTAGAATCTTAGAATATTGTAGATAGTTAGTTCTGCTTATTTTCTTTAAACTTAGTTTAATTCAATTTATCCACACGCAGTAGGCTTACTGTATGCTGTATGCTTGCATGACTCTCAGTATGGCATTGTATGCGGTTCAACCTGCGGTTCAATCTGTGGTTCAAACAGTAAGAATTTCATGCATGCCTCTTCAAATGTAATAATACTTTTGTAGGAGTGCAAAAATAGGTCAAACATTTCCCAGGGGTGCAGGCCATAGAAAAGATTGGGAACCCCTGTTTTAACTGTACGCATGCATATGAAATTTGGAACGTACTTAGGTGCAGCTGTTCTGGTCACCGTCATAGCGCAGGCCTATTGGTCATGTGAGATGATTTTCTGGGGATTGTCAATGCGTTAATTATCACTTGAGAACTACCCGGATATTGGTCGAAGTGTTCATGGCGAGCTGGTGAGGATAACAAGGCCCACCTTTCTGTGGGTAATAAGGCCCTATGCATTGTGTGCAGACAGATTAAACAGTTGAACATGGCGAAATGTGAACAGTGCGGACAGTGGTTACATGATGAATGTATTGGTTTAGATTCAGAAGTGGAAGAAAAAACATTCGTTTGTCCATGTTGCGACGAATAAAAACATAGTAATTTCAGGAAAAAGCCTGAATTAATGACTACACATTTTCGTCACATTTCTTTTATAAAACTATAATAAATTAATAGTGTCTTACGAGTTAATTAAAATATTAACTCATAAGAAACTATTATGATGTGTTGACCGGTTAAAGCGAACATTTAAACAATGACATAAGACACTTTTTAATTGGGCATTATTACCCGCGGTGTTGGGGAATAAGGACGGCATCATGACTTTTACAAACAATTGTATACTATGTGAAATTCTATTTCATCAAAATAATTAATCCACTATGTAAGTACTTCCATACACTCTTCATATGACTGTTTTGCATAGTTACATTTGCAGACCAGTAGCCGCTCGTTGTCAAAATTCCTTAGGTGGGTCTTATTCCACACAGTTACCTTACAATAGACATATACACATATACTTACATACATGTAACACGGTAGCAGATTAGTTAGAGTGTTCTATTTGCACATCCTTAATTAAACAGCCTTTGAACGGATACATATATAACTGTGCACATATGTCTATAGGGGGCCTTATGTGTGTATGTAGGGCCTACGTATTTTCGCATTTAAATAATTATGTACCATGTAACTTAATATATCGCATTTAATACCTAACAAAAACCGCTGCACATTATGACTAACTTAATCAATAACGGTGAAAAAGGTCCTTTTCACAAAATTTGTTTCACATAATCAAAACCAACTGGAAATAAATGCAACGGAAGATTGTTTCAAGAGATTGGTCCAACATCTTGACCCAAGTAGAAGTGCACTGTTCTCTGTAATTTTCTACGTATTTATCGTTACAAATGTATAATTATGCACGAACGAGTCTTAACTGATAAGGCATCTAAATTGGCTCTGAAGAAATAGAACGACTGTTTTTTTACAGAGAGTAGTACATATATATATATAAATATATATATGGCAATTGTCAATTCAAACCGACACACCGCAGTATGATTACAAGGGCGCCCGGTCAAAATAGCCCCGTCAAAATAGCCCCGTCATAATCGCCAATGACCAAAAGAGCCCCGTCAAAATAGCCCCGTCAAAATAGCCCCGTCAAAACAGCCCCGTCAAAATCGCCAATGACCAAAAGAGCCCCGTCAAAATATCCCCGTCAAAACAGCCCCGTCAAAATCGCCAATGACCAAAAAGCCCCGTCAAAAATAGCCCCGTCGAAAACGCTAACGACAAAGCAGTTCCACAATGGCTAACAAGTATAGTGTTACAAGTAATGTGGACGCCCATTTCAACAAAAAACAATGTGACCATGACATTGTATTCAACAAGATTTAAAAGAACGTGCCTACAACCATGGAATGTTAAATGTTTTCAACGAAACTCGAACAAAGGTTACTACTAGTTAGGAAATAATTCCGACCTTCTAAAGAGAAAGTTAGTGTCGATATCTTAAGCAAGACCTATATACTAAGATTATGCGCTATTGCGCGTAGATAGTCCAGTCAGTTTTAATGACTAGAGTTCGCCTTTATATGCATCTGTCAACCGTTCTATACCCTAGCGACTTGGGTTGGCCTATAGTAGAATGGGATTAGAACTCTAAAAGTGACCGACATCAGAGTTGCCAATCTCAGTGCGTTGTTCCCGTTCTTTGAGTCGTTATTTACTCACCTTTTTTCTTTCGTTACGACCGGCTAAGCGTTTGCAAATTACATCTTGAAAGTCGGTTTTCCCTATTTATCTTACTCTTATCTTCATTCAAATACCCCATCAAAATACTCGTTTGATATTATCGGTTATATTACTTGACGGGGCAATTTTGGTCATTGGCTGTTTTGACGGGGCTATTTTGTCCGTTGGCGATTTTGACGGGACTATCTTGGTCATTGGCGGTTTTGACGGGGCTATTTTGACGGGGCTATTTTGACGGATCACCGATTACAAGTCATAGTAGGAACGAAAGGTTACAAGCTATTACAGGAGTCGATTCAACTGTATGGCAGCCATGCACGGCGCCCATCTGCACTACTGCTCATTTTATAAACGCCATCTAGCGAATGAAAGGCTGCGTCGACCTTTGGGAGGGAAGTGGGAATCGATCCCGGGTCCATGCTGATCTCTGCTCTTCTTGTCAGAGTGTTGCCATTCACCTAAACCCCCCCATGACTTCGACTCTTCGTTTGTCTCGNCAAGTGCATAATTAACGCATTGACAATCCCCAGAAAATCATCTCACATGACCTATTATAGGCCTGCGCTGTGACGGTGACCAGAACAGCTGCACCTAAGTAGGCTACGTTCCAAATTTCATATGCATGCGTACAGTTAAAACATGGGTTCCCAATCTTTTCTATGGCCTGCACCCCTGGGAAATGTTTGGCCAAGTTTTGCACCCCCTACAAAAGTATTATCACAATTGAAGAGGCACGTATGAAATTCTTACAGTTTGAACCACAAATTGAACCGCAGGTTGAACCGCATACAATGCCATACTGAGAGTCATGCAAGCATACAGCATACAGTAAGCCTACTGCGTGTAGACAAATTGAATTAAACTAAGTTTAAAGAAAATAAGCAGAACTAACTATCTACAAAATTCTAAGATTCTAATTCTAACTGTTGGACTCTAACAGTCTAACTGTAGGGGCCTAACTAACAGTTCTAACTCTAACTTTTTAAATTTTAAGACTTTTAAAGTCATGTTACTACTACAGTTGTCTCTGATACTGGAGACATCTACCGCCCAACTACTGAAACTTGTGCTTTAAAACCTTAGGATGGTCTTACAGGCTTACAATGTAGGCCCTATATGAAAATAAAGAATATAATCTTACGGTCTTACCAATACTTATCCTATGGCAGCTCAACATTTATAATGTATTATCAGTGCATTCGTATAATTTATATTTTAACTCTTTGTCGCACCCCCTGAAATGACAAGTTGCACCCTCTGGGGGTGCGTGCTCCTCAGTTTTGGAACCCCAGGTTTAATTTTCAGATACACACACCAGAACATGCAAGCATGCAGCAGTAGATCTTTGGCCCAAAACGTTCGACCTTATGAACCCAATTTTAATTGCGAATGTTGTTCCGCCAAAGTAATTGATGTTTCGGCGAATTGAAAAGTCATATAAAGATGGCTCCAGTTTTACTGTCAGTTGACGTTGTCTTGTCTCCGCATCCTTATTAATATCTCTGCTACTGCACCGCGTCAGGAGTAGCAGATAAAATCAAGAGTCAAACGTCACAATCACCCTAGCCTACCTAGACGGTCTTAATAAGAAATGATATATAGTAATTTCTCATCGCAGTATATAATATCTCTCAGGAACACTAAATGAATATTATTTTCATTTTGATTACTGTCACTACTACTGCTGCTGCTGCTGCTGCTGCTGCTGCTGCTACTACTACTGCTGCTGCTGTTGCTACTACTACTATTACAATAATAATAATAATAATAATAATAATAATAATAATAATAATAATAATAATAATAATAATAATAAATGATGCCGTTTTTTCCAAATCCTGAGGGATCATTGATACCTCGGGTCTAAAAAAATAATAATAATAATAATAATAATAATAATTATAATAATTATAATAATTATTATTATTATTATTATTATTATTATTATTATTATTATTATTATTATTATTATTCTCGTCATTATTATTGTGGGGCGCGGTGGTGCAGGGCATGTTCGGTGCCTTGCAGCCGGAGGGTTGCGGGTTCGAATCCACCTCAAAGCCGCCGCGTAGGGACCCTGGGGAAGTACTTCACTCGCAATTTCTCATGCGCTTCGGCGTGAAACTCCGATTCAGCGTCCGCGCAGTAGTCGGGAGCGCCTCTGAGTAGAAATCTTGAAGGGGCGCTATAACACATACATACATACATACATACATACATACATACATAGATACATACATACATACATACATACATACATACATACATACATATTATTGTTTTTGGTATTTTTATTAGTATTCGTCTCCCGGAATGACAGAGATTATCTCAATCGGTGTGAATCGTTGGATAACAGCACCTAGCACTGCGTCAAGTTAGAGGGTTTTTATCAATCAGCACTTTCCATAACGTTGGTAATTGATGGACGAGATATCAACTAATGGTGCACCATATGGGTTGTCCAGAGATGTCGGGTGGCGGGACCAGGAAACATTTTTATCAGCATCTGTAACCTTGCTTCTATCAGTTATCTTCATCAGTATTAATTTCATGATAATGCATAATTATGCTCATAAATGCATCAATTGCACATGGCATTCGTCAATATGTATAATTGTGTTTAGTTTGATTAAAAATTATTTGCCCAACTTTATTAATTATACTGTAAAGCGTTTTGTGAAACACAACCCAACCCATCCATCAACAGATACACGCGTACCCTAGCGTAGTACATGTTAATATTTACTGGTCATTATAAAAATTATATTTGCTGGAATAACTAATTCTGTATGACAGATTGCAAGGTTCTGCGAATAAGTGTTTCATAGGAATTATACATGATCACATCAGAAATGCTCAAGTTCATTAGGATTAATTGCCTTAGGAATGAGGTAAATCCGACTATGGTATGAGCTCAACGAAGTGTGCTTAGTAATGCCAGTGTCCTTTACTTGAACAGACTTGAGGCTGGTAATGACCGTAATTGAGCCCAACCTTATCAACAGTTATCGTTATTTTTTTTATTCTTTCCTCGAAAACAGTAGGAAAACAATGCTTTACCTTTCTATTAAACTGCTCCATCTCTGCGATATGAACTATCGTCAGAAACACGATAACTATGATTTGACGCATGCCATCAGCTCTCCAATCCTGCTTCTATTACTGCTTATGTTCAACACTTTGTATCTAACTAAGCACTGTGAATAAGTTAATTCACTGGTATTTCTTTGTAACGAAGATATGGGCAGCTCTTAGTTAACATGCCTTTTCCGTTTCTGGTAAATCTGAAACTCTCTTCCAGCAAACGATCACTTTGCAGAGTCTGTGTTTGCCATTAAGGCTCGACTAAAAAATCCATCTATTATTGGGCTAATATCTTCGGTTGGCTGTTTCCGTATGTTCTCGGATTTCCCTTTTGGTTTTCAGCATCATCAAGTGACGCTAAAGAAGTTTTTTTTATCGTTAAGCTGGTTCCGACGAATAAGAATTCTTAGATACTGAAGAAATCAAGAGATTGGAATTTTTCTTGCTGAAAGCTTCTGCAGAAGTTACATTCACACACAGGTGCGAAATATCGCACCAAATTTGCTGGCTTATTTCAGCACAAAAGTAATTATTCCTATCTATAACAGGACTCTAAGTAAATGTTGCTGAAGAGATGAACGCAGTAAAGGAAGCGATAGAGCGATAGAGTCGTTGCTTTGGTAGTCGATTCCATTCCTTAAGGGCAGCAAAACGGAATGCAAGAGAACCCATGACAGTGTTTCATCGAGGCTCAAGTTTATCGCTCCAAGTTTAGCGACTGCGAAATACAATACTCTGAATAGGACTGAGTTATGGAGGCGGTTTTGAGGATGGACGTATAGATCACGGATAGAGTCCTATGGATAAACCCTGTAAATATACGATAGGTCAAAGCAACGACAAGTCAGACTGGTAGGACTACCCTTCGCATTGCTGTTTTTGCAACTAGAGCTCCGTAGAAGTTGCCAGCTTAGAAGAAAGTCACACAACGGTGTATTTCCTACTCTAATGAAATAATAGCCTGCGTCCTGAAATATTAAAGTTGACACGTTTAAAGCCGATTCTCGGAATAAATAGTGCAATGGAGTTAAACGTGACACGACAATTCCCAAATGAAATTATCGAATGAATGATTAAAATAAAAAACAGTAAAAATAAAGAAATAAAATATAATTTGACCTGTGTTAATTAAATGAGATAAATTGTGTCATGCGATTCAGTGTCGTTAAGCTTATTATTGGAAACTGGGTAGACAGTGTAGACACGTTCAACTGTCAGTCTGTCAAAGTTCAAATTCCTCTGTTGTGACGGGTCAAATGCCTCATCGCCATTCTCTAAAATGTGCGCCCACAAACACATCAACTTCTTGCTATGCTGTTTATTTAGGTGCATATAGGACTTGGATCATAGCCCTTCTCAGTAACCGCCAACACTGCACAAAATTCCTTGGAACAATCTCCGATGCCATTGAAATCAACGCCAGCATAGTTCAGGGATCAGGTCTGGGACCGGGTAACTTCGCAACAGCCATATCAAAACCAAAGACACTACACTCTCGCAATAGACTGTTAAAGTATGCTGACGACAGCTACCTTCTGGTTCCTGCTGAAAATAGCGGTACGATTACGTCTGAGGTTGACCATATCTCGGCATGGGCCATCGAATGCAATCTGAAGTTGAACCAACATAAGCTTCAGGAGATGATTGTGCACCGACCCAGATCGAAGCTTGACAACATAATCTAACAGATGCCAAGTCGGGATTCAAAAGGGTGGAAAGTATGAATATTTTAGGAGTCACCCTCACTGGAAAATTTGACTTTGATAAACACATAGACAACATCTGTAGGAGGGCAAGGCAGTCACTTTATGCTCTCCGTGTTCTTGCTGCCCACGGGTTATCGGGATCATCACTCCACGACGTTGTCCGTGCGACTACTCTTACCAGGATGTTGTATGCCTCTCCGGCATGGTGGGGGTTTGTGGGTCAGGACGGGCGAACACGCCTACAGGCGCTGCTGCGGCGACTGGTCCGGCTACGATACGATACCTGCCCGAAAACAACCCAAGTTTCGAACAACTATGCCAGAGTGCTGACACCCGCCTCTTCGGTGCTGTTCGTGCAGATCCAGGCCATGTTCTACATGACCTACTGCCCCCAATTAAAACTGTAGTATATGCTCTACGTCCACGTAAACATGACAGAATACTACCTGTTGCAGACAGTCTGGCACGCAAAACTTTTATTATTAGGATGATTTATTCATGATTATATACTTCATAATGTACACCAAAATGCGGTTAGCAATTGGATCAATAAAGGATAAGCTTATACTTACTTACTTACTTACTTATATATATATATGGACGAACATATTAAGATAAAGGGTTGGATCGCGTACCCCTAGAACTATGTCCACTTTTTCCGAAACGGAGAAAAACGATTTTTAAGATTTGCTGACGAAATTTCTTTTGCTGTTTCATTGATGGCAATTAAATTAAACTTTTTGGAAAACAATGTTTTCCCTTAGTATGATTATATGTGTATTTCGATCATAATGTAAACCGATTATGAGTAATTTGGCTATAATTATGGCAGGGGTGACTATTTTTGGACATAGAGCTGTATAACATTATTGATTGCAGACAAAGTGAGTGCTGTAGGTTACAAGTCCAGTCTCGTGTTAAGATCTCTCACTGCTATTGGCTATGGACATAGCACCGTATAATTCTTTTTTCAAACCTCACTCGATCACGGTTATATATCTCCAATTCACGTGATACAAAATTAATGATTCTATTGGACACTGAACTTGTTCCTCTATAGCTTTGAGACACTGTCCAAATTTGTGGACATAGAACTTTATAGCACGAAAGATAGAGCTTAAGAAAGCGTCTCCAGTTAAGCTAGACTATTCAGAACATAGCCCTGTCATCCAGGTAACGGATATAGCGTTAGGTTGAATTTTCAAAAAAGTGGACATGGAACCTTATAATTCTAGGGCCATTGCTTACTTCTGTTCATGTTTATTATTAATTCAAACTTACAAATCGCAGAATGATTACAAGTCATAGTATGAACGGAGGATTACAAGTTATTACAGAAGTCGAATTACTTCTGTTCATGTTTATTATTAATTCAAACTTACAAATCGCAGAATGATTGCAAGTCATAGTATGAACGGAGGATTACACGTTATTACAGAAGTCGAATTTAACTGTTTGGCAGCCATGCAAGGCGCCCATCTATCCTATTGCTCATTTTACCAACCCCACCTGGCGAACGAAAGGCTGAGTCGACCTTTGGGACGTTAGCGGGAATCGATCTCGCGTCCATGCTGATCTTCTGCTCTTCGAACTGGAGTGTTACCCTCTCCCTAGTTTTTTAATTAGGCTACTAGTTAATTTCTTTAAGCTGCTTGTCAGTGATTACTAGTTCTTAATTAATAACGTCAATCGCGTCGATGTCTAATGCACAGGGTATCAACCTACGGCGAAACTAAACAAGCCGCAATCGCAAATCAGGTCAATATACAGAATATCAGCACAATAAGTCAGTAAGTATATTATTCTACGACTAATGAGTTATTTATATCCGATTATAGTTGATAAAAGAAAAAAATGTTAAAATCACTAAGATAAGAATTTCTGCCGAATTAAGACATAGAACCAAATCCACCAACAGTCAATACAATCCCGGTTGGAGCTTTCCTACTGCGCAGTAGCCATCTTTGAAGGTCGAGGCCTTTGTAAGGAGAGGCAGAATCCTTACAAGAAACCTGGTTATATTTCGTCGTGATCAATGAAGGGCATTGGTTTCAAAGGAAGATAGCTTGAGGCATCTTGGTCCTGATTGCGTTTAGCTCCGAAAATCGACCCTGAAAACAATTTTTGTTTTATTTATCGATAATACAATAAATAGCAAACACAGTATAAGAATTTATTAAAATTATGACAGTTTATTTGCAGGAACTGTTACAGGCTCACAGGAAACGTGCAGTACGTAGGAACCAGACAAAAAAGCTAAAAGCTCATGCAAGTAATGCCTTTATCGTTCTGGTTGATAGCAAGCCAGTACAATAATTTATGTCACGCTATCCATATACCACGCTCGGTCCACACTGCAACGGTGCGAGGAAGCTGGAACAACCTCCCTCCAGAATCCAGAAAATTCTCAGTTCCTACACTGATATCGTCGCTCAGCCACTATGATCAGCCTCAATCTCCTCTATCAACACAGTACTCAGGTTTGCGCATCAAAAAGTCTTGCCCTTCAAGAATTCCTACTATGATCCATCAAGTCCGTCACCATCCAATCTCTCTCGTTTTAAACGACGCCCACCAAAGAAGGAGCTGCTATCATAGCAGCTCCTTCTTTCTCTCTGGTCTCTATGGCAACCGGACTTGCTTGATCTCTTGGTATATATGGGCAACCACCTTCATACGATGCAATGTTGATTTCACGACTGCGTTAACGACTGCATAAAAATTTGAGCAATTGTAAAATATTTCTTTAACATTATATTTTATTGATATTGGCAATCGAATCCATAATACTCCAAGAAACCCTGTGTTCTTGTCTGGAGCATGTATGCCTAGCAACTGAAGTTTTGGAGCCGCTCTTTCGTAGGTCTACAAACGTTTGTGCCAAGGATTTCATTTGTCTGAGCTTCTGGAACAGTTTTCTCTTTAAAATAAGAAATTTACTCCTAGAAGGGTTCAAGAATTTTTCATCGCTTCACGTTCTGCTAGACAGGCCTCACTTATGTTTGAGCCACATCTACACGCTATACAACGAGACTGCATATATGTTCTGTTGTATGCAAACATGCATCTGATAACAACCTGCTTTTGTAGAGTCATCTTCCAATTCCATCTGTTGTCTGTCTTCCTCGCTCGCTTGTAGGAGCATCTCCGATCGATTCTTCTCTCGATGTCGTCTGAAAAGCAGGAAAGCACCGAGGCAGATGGCACCAGCTAGCACAAGAATCACCGTCAATGAAACGCCGACTGCATGTCCGCGCTGACCGCTTGAGTTCGTCTGGGTGTTAACGACAAGATCACCTGAAATAAATAAAACGTTAGATTTTAATTTCATGGGATTCTTAGACACCAGGTAACGACAGATAACTCCATGTAAAGGAACTGAAAAAGTCATGAATGGATGTAGTTGCAATCATTGTAAATGCTCATTTATGTTAAACCTCTGTAGGAAAATTCACCGCATGTGCCTCGACAGCTAGACAGCTGGATGGAACGGAGGACAAATGAAGGCATACTACAAAATGGTGGACGAAAAAGATCCCTGATAGGAATAATCAGAAGCCAACAGAAAAATGGTTGGGCCACATCATGAGGGGAGACTCCCTTCTAAGAATTATAATTGAGGGAAGAATGAAGATGAAGAAGACAAGATGAAGACCGAGAACGATGTTGTTGAACTGGATGATGGCGGATGATTACAGCAAGCTGTAGGAGAGAGCCAGACAACGTGATGAATGGCGACATTGGACGTAAGAACCTGTGTAGCAAGTAGAGGTCTGCGGGTAGAACATTTTTCCTACCCGTCCCGTACCCGTAACGCAGAACCGTTACCCGTACCCGACCCGTACTCCAAATTATTACCCGACCCTACCCGTACCCGCGGGTATACCGGTACCCGTAAAGTACACGTTACGTCATTAGCACGCGTTCCCGTAGTCCCTGTCCCTACCAGACCAATAGGCTTACAACTCAGCATGTAGTAGTAATAATAATAAATAGGCTGATGATGATGATGATGATGATGATAGTAGTAGTAGTAGTAGTAGTAGTAGTAGTAGTAGTAGTAGTAGTAGTAGTAGTAGTAGTAGTAGTAGTAGTAGCAGTAGTAGAAGTAGTAGCAGCAGTAGTAGAAGTAGTAGCAGTAGCAGTAGCAGTAGCAGTAGCAGTAGCAGTAGTAGTAGCAGTAGTAGTAGTAGCAGTAGTAGCAGTAGTAGAAGTAGTAGCAGTAGCAGTAGCAGTAGCAGTAGCAGTAGCAGTAGCAGTAGTAGTAGTAGTAGTAGTAGTAGTAGTAGTAGTAGTAGTAGTAGTAGTAGTAGTAGTAGTAGTAGTAGTAGTAGTAGTAGAAGTAGTAGCAGTTGCAGTAGCAGTAACAGCACCAGCAGCAGTTATTGTAGTAGTAATAATAAGATGCAGTCAAGTTATGAATCCTGACACATGCAACCGTTGTGCTGTCTCGATTGCATTGTACATTTTATCTCCTTGGTCTATACTGTCACCTAGAACGCTAAGTAACTGCTGATAGTACGTTGCAGACCCGGTCAGGCCAATTGTGCGCCTACATTCTCTATGATATGTAACCCCAAAACTTAACGTTGGTACTGGTAAAACCGGGTATGCCCGTACCCGTGATGACCCTACTCGTACCCGACCCGTGAAATGCGTACCCGACCCGTACCCGATCCGCTGGTACGGGTCGGGTACGGGTAAAACCGCGGGTACGGGTATACCCTCAGACCCCTACTACCAAGGCAGAGAACCAAAAGAAGCCCCTGATCTGACCAAAAAAGACCACGATCGAACTGAATTATAAATTATGCAGTTCTACCGTAACATGAAGTACCTGAGTGCGTAGTAGAACAGTCGCAGGTGGTGCCGTCTGCACTTAACTTGCAACCAACTTCGCACCTTGCACTTCGAGTGACAGGAATCTCCGTTGAGACAGGAATTGTTGCGGTTTGGCTGGTACCTTCGAGTGAATACAAATTCTGATTCAATTAATTATACATAAAGAGTGGTATATATTATATTGTTTCTCGTTAAGCGGCTATGCTACCTCGGAAAGATTCGAAGCATACTCGGAGTATATGCTCAATTTCGTTGTGGAACAAGAGCGAGCATAGTTAGGAGAGGAAAGCTTATAATTTGTCAACAGAGTATAATAATTGCGGTCAGAAGAATTAGAAGACATTGTATGACCATGCAGTTCTCTTAGTAAATAATGAAGGATACAAAACATATCACAGTTGTCACTCTGGTAAGAGTCTCAGCAAAAAGAGGCTAAATCGCCCGCGCAGTTTGCTGACTCTTGTTACTACAACACAAGCTTAGAACCAATCCCTACGGTTGTATTGCTTGTATTTAACAATATACTTAATATGACTACTTTAATGCACGTTTCAAGACAGTGCAAGTAACGTATCATGTATTGGTGTTAAGGCCTGAATCTGGAATCGTCACCTAACAAACGACGATCATGTACTAAAAGCGACTGGGAAACCAATGCAGCTCCTCGTTAAAATGTTAATAAAACTTGATATATTTGTGCAAATGATGGCCTTAATGGCGATTGTATTCGCATCGGGTCATTGATTTTCCTGCTTCTGACAACAGCTTCAGATCCTGATTCACGTTTCTGATAACTGGTAGAGATTGGATTTCATTCAGAATAATATTACCGTTGCTGGTGATCGTGTATTCGATGCGAAATGTCTTCCCAGTGGCCTCAAGATAACGATGAAAGACTACTTGGGTTGCTGAGCAGCCGGGAAAGGTTAGCTGCATGCTCGAGTTGAGATAATCGCACGATAGGTGGGTTACGTTGAGACTCAGTGCACGTTGGCCGTCCATACAGGTGATCTAAGCAGAAAGCACAACACAGTACAAATGCTGAAAGTAATTATAGCGCTGTTTTGAATAGAAAGACTGAACTGAGATGGAGCGCAGCATGATCTATGAAGTTAGATTAACCATTTTTTAATGTTAAGCGCCCTTTAAAGATTCAGAAAGGCGCTATGCGCAGTTCAATACAATTAGATCTACTTAAATAATGTGTTGCAGTATTTTGGAATGTATCTCTAGGAGATCACTTTCATGACCTAACTTTAACTTTTCTGACCTTACTTTTCTTTAGCCTACTTTCATTTTTAAAGTCTGGACTGACTTTCTGGAGTTAACAGAACTTGCAGATTGGTATGAGTAGGCCTACATGTACATTCTTAGCAACGGTGCAAGTAATGTAACGTAAATCACCGAAATTTCAATTTTATAATAATAGAACGCCAAAGACGTACTTTACAATGTGAGTGGAAACAGCGACTACCTGCTGCTTTTATTTATATAAAGACCAAATACTCATCAATGCAGTTAACAGTAATATCCATTTGTTAGCGAGATCTAATGGCTGTCGGCGTCGTTGATACGCCCTCCTCCTTTATCCAGGCTTAGGACTAGCACTAGTAGCACTGCGGGCATTGGCTGAGTTCATCAGTGTAAGGAATAATATTTCAAATGGATTTTTATCTGTGCTATAGAAACAGGTAGGCCTATTAACAAACTCAACCATAAGTAGCCAAACCGTCAATTAGTAGCAATTGTTTTGCCTGTTGTTTGCTGGAAATAAACTAATATAAATCTTGACTGCATTGGTTAATAAAATTTTAAAGTTTAGACGATATTTCGCGACACCGTGTACTGCTGACGAGCGAAACTCCTTTTATACCTCCTGGCTTTTGGCCTCCAAACAGTCCAGTCAAAAACCCTTCTGACTACAAGATCTCGGCAGTAATGCAAGAAAAGTCTACGTAACAAAAATTTCGGAATGTCACTGAGCTAAACTGTGAGGCGAGCATAGGATGAACTGAATCAACTCACAATTGAAGCTGCACGAAGTCAGAGGAGGCGGGTGCACCTAACTGCCTGTACTGAAGCCGAGTGAGGGCATTTGAGCATACATTATAGGTTCATGCGTCACATAGGCCTAATTATAATAGTTCAATTCGATGCTATCTAAATCTGATTTAAATTTTAATTCTTATTTAATTTAAACACGCTATATGAAGTCTAGCTTTCCCCATTCACATGGCACATTAGGTTATCATATTTAGCTGCGTTTTCATTTGGATGTTTTAGCTTGAAATTGCTCTTACTGAAAGGTCGGGAAAAAATGATAGTGCCATGGTAGGTTTGAGCTAATTGATTGAGTACTCACCAACAACCAATCACGTTGGCAGTTTTCTCCGACTGAACTTTGCAGACTGATCGACCAAATCGTGAGCGATATTGAACTGGGTTCCGTGGCGTTAATGACGTAGTTGCAGTCGAGGCTGCCTTCATAATCCGTGTAATTCCACGGAAAACTAATCGTTCCAGATGGACGACCATAAGCAGAAACACCGCAGACGATATCTAAAATCAATCCCAGAAGTTAGTCTAGTCGTTGCCATATGAGGGACCACACTTTCCGGTCCTGTTGCTAAGTCCACTCAGGTTACACCAGAATTAGATTGTAATCGTAATTTTTTGTAATCGTAAGGTCCAAACGCATAAAGCGCCACTCAAAAGACAAGCGCAGGGCACCAGCTTATTCACGAGCGCTGCGTCGAATCAGACGGGTATCCAAAGGGTAGTCAGGAGGTCCGAGTCCGGTTGCCAGAGGATCAGAGGGGCAGAGCAGCTGTTAAGGGGATGTCGTCTAGGATTGGAAGGAGGAGGATCAGATGAGTCGGGGCATGAATACTTAGAGATGTGAGACTTCAGTCTTAAGTGGAAATTTCCGTTGACAAATGTTTTCCAGTTACAGTAGTAAGTGTATTCTCCTATCGTGTTCTTTAGGTGAAGGCCAAGGCCGAAGTATTGCAGTCTTGCAGCATTACAATCCGAAAACGGCAGTTAAATGCCCATCGGATAAATGCTCATCAACAGCAAACCGTAATGAACGTAATCAGGAAAAACCCAAGTCGCAATTGATTATCATAAAAATTTAAATAACGGTAAATATTTGTTTAAGTCATTCCACAGCATACTGTTAAAAGTCCAAAACAGATAGCCATGGCATAGGCCCCTTTAAATTAATAGTGGTTACCCTACTTAGAAAGATAACAATGTAAACTTATAAGCCACCTCAAAGCAATCAAAGCAGCGAGAATGACTACGTCCGTCCGTCCGTCCGTCCGTCCGTCCGTCCTTCCGTGTGTCTGAATCTATTTCCTTAAAGCTTTTACATTTCAGATTTACAAACAGAGAGGCAGCAAGCATAGGACACTGACTGACATACGGTTATATAGAAATGCATATCGTGACTTGCCATTTACCTAAGTTTCTAACTGTATAATGGACTTTGAATCCTCCCTCGCTTAAGTACATGACCGAATCACTTCGAAAGTTCAGCACCACAGCTGCGCAATTGGAAAATGAAAATGCCAGAGGCGTCGTTTTAACTCCACAGTATCTTCTGCTTGAAGATAAATTCGCCACAACAGATTCATCCGATAAACAGCTTACCTATGCAAACATGAAAAATAATCTTAATTAACAAATCGATTATTTAGGCGTTTCTAACTAACACACGAATGGTGGATTGACTGACTCACTGACTCACTGACTGACCGACTGTATGTGAGAATTCTAGAATACAAGAATGGTCGAATGCTTGAATGTATGAATGAATGAATGAATGCTTGAAGAATGAATGAATAAATGTGTAATGGACCGTGAGATTGATCCATTTACCAATTTACCAATTGATTGATTGATTGATTGATTGATTGAACGCTCTAGAGAGTCTAGACATCCAGCAGTTGTGCAAGTAGCCATGTCTGTTTTTACCTATAATTTTTTAGTACCCTTACCACATTGCCTGACCCTTTGGCATGCATAGCCTTAACCCCCACTTACCGTCAGCCAGTCGTTATAGCAGTAGTCCATATAATAATGCGGCATCGATGATCCGTCGAGTCTGAATGAGAAGAAAGAGAGAGAAATCTTATTCCTCTGACCGCCAGTTATAGAATACAAGCAGTTCAGATTGTGTGGATAGGACAGAGGGAACCGGGGTGAGGTGATGAATCCATCTGGACCACTGAAGGATGTATTACCACATTCCGGATCTGATATATAACAAGAATAAACATCGACAAGACTTAGTACAGTATATTTTCACAGAAAAACACTCATGATCAGTTCTTCGACTACTTTTTAGGTAAATCAAATGGCGCTACATGCATACAATGAGAAATGCTTGACAACTGCGAAAGGTAAGTGGGTTTTTATGCTACATGTATGTAGCGGATTGTAGCCTGTCTTCAAGTCTCGAAGACCTCATAATGACCTGTTCGACCTATAGCCCTGATAACGACTTGGGCTTTGTACGTAATCGGTTGATGACCTGCAATTAGATCAGTTTAGGTTCGAAAAACCACTGAACAGAACCAGTGAGAATTTGTAAATAGTAATTGCAATTGAAATTCTTCTTGCAATTATTATCGCGCCGTGTAGGGACTATAGGCTAACTATAACGCAACAGGCACCAACGAATGGCGCATGAAAACCAAGCCATAATTATGTCAAGTAAACCATGTGCATTCAACACTGGTTATACTGAAGTTACTAAATAGTATTACAATTAATTATAAGTCCTCAGTGGTTCTCGTCAATGGTTTGTCCAATCAAATCTAATCTAATCTAAACTAAGACTTCTGTGGTGCCATAATTCAATCCAATCCAATCCAATCTAATCTAATCCGATAAAATTTAATCCAATCCAATCCAATCTAATATAATCTAATCTATTCTGATCTAATCTAATCCAATCCAATCCAATCTAATCCAATTTAATTTTATTTAATCCAATTCAATCCATTCTAATGTAAAAAAATCCAATCTAATCCAATTTAATTTTATTTAATCCAATCCAATCCATTCTAATATAATCTAATCCAATCTTATATAATCTAATCCAATCAAATCAAATCTAATCAAGACTTCCATAGTGCCACTATTGTGCAAAGGGCATAAAATCGATTATCATTTCAGGTGAACCCGAAATCTAAGTCAGTTCATTAGAGAAGCCAGTTCAAAATCTGACTCTATTGTCTAAATACGGTTTTGCTTTTCCGTGACGAGTCTATCGAATGTTAAGAATTTGGATGTTGTTAGTGTATTATTGTTTAGAAATAATTTATTGTTACACAACAATAGGCCTAACTAAAGTTATGGGGTATTTTGGATAAGGTCTAGTGATAATTATAGTCAAGAGGTAATTGTTACATAAAAATGATTGCAGTGAAGAGGTATTTTTAGGAAATAATAATTTTAGTTAAGTTGTAATTTTACATACCCGGTAATATACAATGAGCCTAGTTAAGAGGAATTGTTAGATAAAAATAATTTTAGTTAAGAGATAATTTTAGATTATTGTAATAAGGAGCTGATGAACAACGCCGCTTACCATAATCTCCAATCCTGTAGCGTATGAAAAATCCTGTTCCGGATGTAACAGAGTCGCTGGAGAAATTAAGCAAGACACTGCGACAAGCGGGAAATCTTGCTACAATTGGATTTACGTTTCCGCATAGTTTTCTGTCTGCAAGGGGATGAGCCATCGACGTTTCGTTGGCCAAGCAAGTTATCTGTACAACGGACAATAATTAGCTTTCATAAGGTAATTAATTAGGAACGGTTAGATAGTTCGGTGGAAGGTTAGTGTCCTTCGCTAAATACTTAGGAATCAGCTGGAGAAGTGGAGACGAGAGGAATGGCTGTGGACGGGAGAGATTCAGATAGGAGGACGATCGGGTTAGACTGTGTGGATGGATGTCTGAAGAGTTCGCTAAGGTTCTTGGACTGGCACTGCAGAATTGTTGGAAGATGTAGTTAGCGATAGGACTTTGAAGTGGAAGCGAGCTGGGATTGTCAGCCAGTGGAGTGGTTATTTTAAGGAATGATATGGTGATGCCACGTGTGTCCTGGTGACAGGTTGGGCTAATGAGTTTTAGATGAGTAGCAGAAACTTAATTTGGGTGGATTCGAATTTGGGGAAATGACAGTTATCAAGATTGGAACGGACAATGGAAGAAGAGATGGTGGAAGCAGTTTTAACGATAAGCGTGGACTGAATACGGCAGAGGTAACTGATGTATGCATGATGCCGATGCTCAAGAGTTTCGAGATGTTATTGGAGGAGAGACGTGGATCAAAGGTGGGTCTAATATTGTATTGTATTGTATTTTCGTTTATTCAAAACTGGCTGTCATAACGCAGCCAACGACAAAAGTGCGTAACTTATTGTTATTATAAAGGAGCTAAGACTAATTATAGATATGGGTAATGTTCATATCTATACTGGATAAAAGTATTGGATTGTTGTACACTATATGGAATGTAAGACCACACAGGGCAGCTAATAAGTGTTTTTATGCAGCATGCGCGGTAGAAAGTTCTTGCTGTTCTTTGCTGGAATGACGAAGGGGTGGGGCCTAGGTCGGAGGTCATATCGACTGGTCGGTCGCTCCTGGCACATTCGACGTAAGACATGCCCGGGATCATTTATGATGGCATCGAACAACACGTCATCGGCTCGGCTGGCCAATATACAAAGTTTGAGCTCAGGGAAGTTGGTGTTGAAAGTGAGACATGAGAAGCTACTGGATAGGTGTGTTGTAGTTTCTGGAAGTTCTCGATCTGATCTTGGATGCCCAGGATGATTAATTCTGTTTAGGCAGGTTTCCGGCAGAGGTATTTGGATGACATCCATTTAGAGTCCATTCATAGTCCATCACCATCGTCAAATTTAAACCTGAATTTCGTTTGGTACCATTTAAGACAATAGTAAATTTCAATATATGAATTTGCAAAATGAGAACTTTCATCAATATCAGCAGAAAAGAAAACAATGCAGGGAGAAAACAATAACATGAACCAGAGACAAACAGCATTCATCATGATCATCATATTCGTTTATTTAACACAAAACTGTCGACAAAACGCAACAGAATACATGAGTTATTGAGAGAGGCAGTTTTTCATCTAGTAGACGTTTTTGAAAAGCATGCGAGATTGCCGTTCAGTAGTCTTAATGGTCTGTTAAGGATGTTGTGTGCAATGATATCGCAAATTTTGGTGTTTGTGATAAGTTCAAGCTTAACATAAATTTAATACTCCAGCTTGACAGTATTACGGAGGAATTTAGAAAGCAAGAAACTGTGTTAAAGAGTTTTCCTGATGATTTTCCTTGGCCTCTCTTTTCAGTATCCAAAACTCGTTTGCCAGTATTGATTGGTTCCAGTTATCCAGAGACTGTTTTTACATTGTCGCAATGCTCTGGTTAAACCTTACTGCGTTATTCATCGCTAACTACACCTACACCAAGCTTGGCAGGAAAGATTTCTCAAGTGTGAATACAGAAACAGAAAACCTTCACTTCATGGTTTTGCACGATTGATGCATTTTTCCAACCTCTACCGTAATTTGGTGCTCTGTAGTTGAGAAGAGCCAGGAGGCAGGTGCTGGAAGGACACCCGAGGGCGCAAGAGGTCATATAAAAGTGACCCACCGGCTTCTTTACCCTGCCAGAAGAGGATTGGTCACCGTCTGGTAAAGAGGCCAAGAAACCTCAACATGATTGATTACGTACCAAAATAGAACTCTGGAGACGACAAACTCTGGAGACGACAGGTTGAGGACTCATCGTTGGCCTTGGCCTGACGGAGGAGAAATAAAGAAAGAAGAAGAAGTTGAGAAGAAAATCTTCAATAACATCCTTACGTGCTTTCCATGCCATTTTATTCACTGATTCCACTAGCAGATCTTCGAACTGCTTTGTCATCGATGACCACCCAGTGTAGCAGGGGTGGGCAGTCACTTTATGCTCTTCATGTTCTGGCTGCCCACGTGTTATCAGGTTCATCACTCCACGACGTTGTCGTGCGACTACTCTTACCAGGATGTTGTATGCCTCTCCAGCCTGGTGGGGGTTTGTGGATAAGGAGGGGCTAATACGCCTAAAGCCGATCTCCGAAAGTTGGGACTCGGAAACTCCAGATTCTCTCAGCAAAGTGCTGAAAGAGATGAAGACATATCGACTGCAGATTCTTAGATTAGGGGAGATGAGGTGGACCGGAAGTGGACGTCGGGAATCGGATGATACAACAATGCTTTATTCTGGAGGTCAGCAGCATGAAAGAGGCGTGGGGATTCTTCCTAACACAGAGGCTTCGAAGACATTAATAAGTTGGGAATCAATAAGCGACAGAATAATAAAGATCAATGTTGTTCTTCACCTCTGAGCATGGCACCACACTGACAGCGACTCTTGCACAGCAATTGTGAGGAGCCCAGGGTTCCTCTTGATAACTAATTTTATAACCGAAGAGCTCTTAAGCTCCGTTAATAAGTGAAGTTATGCTGCATCTTTGAGGCTTCAGCGTAGACTCGCTGCAAATATTTGTAGCAGAAAGTTCCTCGGCTGCTACGACATTGACGAGACATTTATTTCTGTTGTAACGATTCGTTCCATAGATAATATTATGTTCTATTGCTAAGTACACACAAACACACATACACACACACGCACACGCACGCACACACACACACACACTTTGCTATCTATGCCTGTAGTAGGCTACACATGCATCAGCATTATGTACAATCTTGAATCAACGCAATGTATAGTATCTCTGCATGCGAGTTTCTTTTATAGCCTGCCCTGCGAGCATCCTGACTATGCATGCCCAGGCATGCCCAAACAAACCTAAGCTTTAACATTTCCATTGCGTTTTGTGCAGACTTTCCTTGAGCGCATGTCCAGGCACGCCTAGGCAAAGGAAAACAGGTTAATGCTTATGCGACATATCAGTCGACTGAAATGTAAGAGAACATTTAAGAAATCGGCGATTCAAAAAAAGAAACGTGACAACAACATTTGAATGTGATTTTCGTGATCAGTAGCCAAAAATTTATATCTTACATCCGGAAGTGTTCAGGGAAAAAAATCTTGGTTCAATAAGAACCACAAGTATTGTCAGGCCACTAACCGTCAGCCATCCGCCGTTACAGGATCCACTCCCTGTGTGCACAGATCCAAGGTTAAGACGGTCTACGCTAAGAGCAACAGAATTGACATGACCGCTATCGATGGTGTACAGACAGTTGACACTTTTTGGATAATGAAAAGGTAATTGCAGAGTGGAGACGATTCCAGTTGTAGCTGAAAATGACGTATTTCCGCATATCGTATCTGGAAGAACAACAATGGTTTCTCATACTTTTCAAAAAGCTTTGTCTCTAATAATAATAATAATAATAATAATAATAATAATAATAATAATAATAATAATAATAATAATATAATAATAATAATAATATATTTTCTTTAATCAAGCGCCTGACAAACGCACTGCGCTGTACATTTACATGTTATGCAATTGAAATCTTAACTACTAACAGAACATACAGCCTGCAATACAACGGCGCTAATAGCAGCCTACAAAGCATGTCTACCCTACGGGGCTCGAACTCAGTACCTCTCGCTCTCTGTGCCAGATGTTATCCAATGCGCTATCGGGCAATACTACTACTACTACTACTACTACTACTACTACTACTACTACTACTACTACTACTACTACTACTACTACTACTACCACTACCACTACCACTACCACTACCACTACCACTACCACTACCACTACCACTACCACTACTACTACACTACCACTACTACTACTACTACTACCACTACTACTACTACTACTACTACTACTACTACTACTACTACTAATAATAATAATAATAACAACAACAACAACAATAATAATAATAATAATAATAATAATAATAATAATAATAATAATAATAATAATAATAATAATAATAATAATAATAATAATAATAAGAATAATAATAATAATATTAATCTTGGCTTAATATTTTCATTCTGACAATTACGCAGTATGATCACAATTCAGTATGAACTGATGATCACAAGTTATTACATGAGTCGAATTTAACTGTATACGGCAGCCATGCAAAGCGCCCATCACGTTCTACATCTCATTTTACCAACGCGCCATCTCGCCAATGATAGGCTGAGTGGACCATTGGGAGGATTGCGGGAAGCGATGCCGCTTGCTCGCTAATATTGTCATCGTCTTCATTTGAAGAGGCCCACCATCACAATCATCACGAATCACTACCATCAATGACAACACCGTAACTCCTGCAATTGCAAACGCAATACATGTGCACCTACCGCAGTCACCTCAACAAGCAGCACCACAAATCACACCACAGCAACACCCACAGCAACAACAATACCATTTCCACTACCACAATCGCATCTACATCATTATTGTCCCAAATTAGATTAGATACGAAACATGCACTTTGGGACATACTTGGTCCGAAAACGGTGAAAGGAATACGAAACGTCTCTCGAAAGTCGTAAGTGTTTGAACGGATGGATAACTTCAGCGTAGGACAGTCATAAAACACCAAGTCTTGAACTGAAAAATGAAAATATGATGTCTCGCGACGACACAACACTCTGGTTGGGTTAGGATTCAGTTCTGATTCTCCTTCTGATACGCAACCGATCTGCAGTTAAAGACACAAACAGACGTAGCTATAGAGTGCATATTTTAACTGTATAACTACCGGGTACTGGGACAAATGTCTCAGTAGTTTTTAGGATTTGCCCGTGTAGTTTTGGTGGTTTGTCCCAGGTAATATTCTACTTTCAATGTTAGCTTATAATATAAAACTGTTAACCTTCCAATTCGAAATATTCAACGAGTGAAACATTATCTGAAAATCGAATCGATGCACGCTATAAATACAAACATAGTTTTAAAATTCACGAACAAATACACGCAGCCTACCGTCAGATTTTCTCTGTTGCAGTCTTGGAATGACTGCAACAATTGCATCGATGAACTGAGATAGGCGTTGAGAAAAATATGACTCGTGCGATTTGTCGAGATGGTGTAAGTGCAGTTGACTGTCGCCAGAAAGTTCGTGGGATTTCTTGGGATGTCTATGAATCCAGAAGAGTTGGTGAACAGAGTAGCACCACAGTCGAGCTCTAGAATTATAATACCCACGTACATTTCTTTCAGTATTTTACCATTTGGTGACTACTTCTGATGGATAACTTCTCTATGACTGCTTCAGTAGCTGTCCAACTATGGACAAAATCACTTAGGTAGATGTATGTATCTAATAATATATGTATCTAATGTATCTAATATAATCTACTCTCTTATCTAATAATAATCTAATTTAATTTAATCTAATGTAATCCAATGTTATCTAATCTAATCTAGTGACTTTTACAGCGCCGTTATTATATAGCACAATGAATTGTATTGTATTTGGCCATTTATAAAGCGCTCCTCTCAGCCGAAGCCTTTCAGAAGCGCTCCCAGTGCGAGCAACCCCGAGGAAACAGGCAGGATTTTAGTTTAGAAAAAGATGAGGAAAGACTACCAGAAAGGATGGCGGAGCGGACCGGTGGAGGAAGTCCATTCCACAGAGAAGGACCTATGCAGGCGAAGGATCTGGATTGAGCCATGGCAGTCCTGACACGGGGAACAAAGAGGTTAAGCCGATCAGAGGATCGAAGAGGACGCAGCGAAGTGGCAGAGAGGGGCGAAGAATGAGATCGCAAAGGTACTTCGGAGCAAGAACCAAATAGACTTAAGGACTAGAATAAGAACCTTGAATTGTATTCGGGCAGATAGAGGGAGCCAGTGAAGTTGTTCAACCATGAATGTAGAGATGTGAGAGGAAGACGGGCAATCAGTCTAGCAGCATTAAGTACTTACTGTAGAGGAGATAGGCGAACGTTAGGGAGGCCAACAAGAAGAGAATTGCAGTAGTCTATTCGAGAGAAGACGAAAGCGTGGACAATTGAGGTAAAGGTCGAAGATGAAACAGATTTGCGAATAGCCCTGAGACGACTTAGTTGGAAGTAGGAAGGGCGAAAAAGGTTGGCAATGTGTTGTGTAAAAGTAAGAGAGCTGTCTAGGGTGACACCCAGGTCTCGAAAAACTAGAAGAAAATATAAAACAAGGAGTCCTTTCAGACAGTAATGCATAGTCAAGTTTTTTGAGCTGCTGAGGAGTGCCAAATCAAATTAGCTGGGTTTTGGAGGAGTGTAATGAAAGACGATTAGAAGACATTCAGAGATGAAGATCTTGGGAGAGAGCCTCAATTTGACTGGCGAGAAGGAGTTGAGCAGATGGGGGTCCATGGACACAAGCTTGGACATCATCAGCAAAACAGTGGCCAGTCGAAGAATGGTTAGGGAAAAGAGAGGGAATAACAGCTGTGTATAAAATGAATAAGAGCGGACCTAGGACAGAACCCTGAGGAACACCCAATATAACACGGGATCTACTGAGTCCTGAAGTCACCAGAAATGATCATTTGGGTGCGATCAGACAGGTAGGACCGAAGCCAAAGGAGAGGAGGACCCTCGAGACCACAGGAGGTCTCAAGGCGTTGAAGTAGAATTTCATGGTCGAACATGTCAAAGGCTGAGGAGACGTCAAAGAGAGCCAAAAGAGTAACTTGAGACTTGTCAACAGCTGAATATATATCAGAAAGCAGAGAGAGAAGGGCTGTTTCTGTTTAGTAGTACGCCCTATAGCCAGACTGGTGGGAAAGAAGGAGTCCTGAGTACTCATGACTCCTTCAAACCAGCCTCAAACAGATGATTCCTTCAACTGAAAGCGTAGTGAAAGTCCTAATCCGGCAAGGAAACCTGGTTGATATGGAATTGTGATTTATAGAGCGCCATTCTGCTATGGAAGCGAACATCGCAAGACGCCTGAGAACATTTCGATGACGACTGTTAAGAAATCAAAAATTGTCAGGAATCGAACAAAATTAAATTAGATTAGATTGAATCGAATCAATCAATCAATCAATCAATCAATCAATCAATCAATCAATCAATCAATCAATCAATCAATCAATCAATCAATCAATCAATCAATCAATCAATCAATCAATCAATCAATCAATCAATCAATCAATCAATCAATCAATCAATCAATCAATCAATCAATCAATCAATCAATCAATCAATCAATCAATCAATCAATCAATCAATCAATCAATCAATCAATCAATCAATCAATCAATCAATCAATCAATCAATCAATCAATCAATCAATCAATCAATCAATCAATCAATCAATCAATCAATCAATCAATCAATCAATCAATCAATCAATCAATCAATCAATCAATCAATCAATCAATCAATCAATCAAAATGTTTATTTGCAACCAATGAAACAGAATAATCAGGTATACATATTGCAAATTGGCTTTCAAAAAGGAGGCTCTAAAGGGATAAAAAAATCCTGCTAATTAGGGACACTAAATTACTGATTAAATTAGATGATTAATGGTGGCCTTAAAAGAAAGATTAACATTGCAAACATACTTGCAGTGGTCAAGGGAAAATGCAAAATAAAGCAAAAAAGAAACGAAGTGAAACGAAAACAGGAAAACAAGGAAAGTGAAACTGAAACAGTTACTCAATACTGTTGAGTTAATATACAATTTAAGACAAAAATACTTAACTACTAAGTAGAGATAAGATACTACCATGCACAAACGGTCGAAAGGTCAGACAAGGTCGTTTATATAGTACATTCTATAAGATAGGTGCTTAATTTGTTTTTAAATAACCAGATGCTGGGGGATAAACGTAGTTCCTTAGGAATTTTTTCCAGATCGTTACTCCAATTGATTTAATAGAGAAGAGGCGTGTGTTCGTGCGGGCATATGTGCGGCGATAAGCGCTAGAGTTTCTAGTAAAATACGAATAGACCTGAGATGAGAGTTGAAAGAAATGTTTGTAACTAGAAAGATGTGAGCACTGAGCAGTGTGAGAGCCATATGGAGCTCCTGCAACCAGACGGATTATAAAATTCACGATTTTTAAATTCAGATGGCTTTAAAACTGCAATCCATCAAACATAAGCCTAATGGTTACATCCAAGAGGTAATTGCTAGATGATAATAAGTAGCCTAGTTAGCAATTAATTTTTACACGATTAAAAAAAGACGCATATAAACACTACGGCTTACCATAATCTCCTATCCTGTAGCGTATGGTAAATCCTTTATCGGAGTACATTTCGTCGCTGGAGAAGTTAAAGAAGACGCTTTGACAAGCGGGAAATCTTGCTGTGATGGAACGATCCATGGTTCTGCATAGTTTTCTGTTTGCAAGGGGATGAGCCATTGATGTTCCGTTGACCAAGCAAGTTATCTACAACGGAGTTTGCGTTGAAGGGTAAAACATTAGGAAAGGAAAGACAGAAAGCGTTTTTTAAATAACGGAACGGATATATACTTAATTAGGAACATGTAGGGCCTTTTGTAGGCGTTTATTTATCGAATGTTTCGGCTTTGAATATGATGTCTCGAGTTTCCCACAAGAATTAATGCACACGAAATGAGCGCCAAATAGGATGCTAGATGATAATAAGAGTTAGGAGTTCATCTTTAGACGATGCTAAGACGCATAAACACTGGCATACCAAATCTCCTATCCTGTAGCGTATGGTAAAGCCTGTATCGGGGGAAATATTTGCTGGAGAAATTACAGAAGACACTGTTCTAGATGTGGAATATTCCGCAAGTTTTTTGTTTGCAATGGGATGAGCCATTGATGTTCCGTTGACCAAGCAGGTTATCTACAACGGAGTTTGCATTGAAGGGTAAGACATAGGAAAGAATAGAAAGCAATTCTTTAAAATAGTGGAACCATACTTAATTAGCGAACTATTAATCTAGTGCTTTGGCTTTGGTTAAGATGTCTCATTAATCGAGCTTCCAACGAGATCGCCAAATAGGATCTGATGCAAGATTCGTCGACACTAAAACAAATTGTGGCAAATTCGCACGAGTGACTGTCATTTCGTACTGTTATTTGCGAGATACAGTAGCACGGATGTGCGTAAACTATGATTCATCAGATTAGAGTAGTGGAATGACCACGATTTTTAAAGCTTCATCCGCAGCAAGCTATTTCTAGATTTCTTTAAAATTCACCTCTACAACGAAATTAGTGATAGTTACATAAAAGTTAGATTTTCTATTACTTATAAAACGCGAATATTTGTACTCTGGACAGACCATAAAACCGATCACGTGTAAAGATAGATATTAAAATCTCAGTCATCCAAATGCTTTACGATTTAATCAGTTACTGTAAGTAGAAATTTGTAAATGTAAATCGTAAGTGTGAAAATAACTCTCTTTGCAAGAGGTGCTATATAAATCTGGTATAAGAATCTATGATCACTAATTGCATTTTAAACAGTCGATGATGATCTAAAAATGCGGTGTGCTCGACAAGCGCTGCATAACTTCATTCCCAATACATGACAAATCCCAACATCCGGGTAGGCCAAAAAAAGTAGGTTAACCCATAGGCATTTTTTCTAATATTTCCGCCAAATGTAAGAATTTTTTAATCACGTTTTACAGGCTTAAAGGCAATTCATATCTACGTATTACGGCCAAATTGCACCAAAACATTTCAAACCCAACAAAAGTTATATCACTTTAGTGAGTCCACCCACTGTTTTTTGATGGTTCATAAACGTAACGCAACAAAAACGTGATTTAAAAATTCTTTTTTGGCGGAAATATGAGCACGCATTCCTTTTGTGGCCCACCCTGTATAAGACTTCCAATCTTAATATGTGGATATTCAGTTTGAATACCTGAATAAGTTTCTAAATATTACACATTCGTTTGACGCCTAATAGGACCCTAGTAAATTAAATATACTACATGGCATCCTGTAAAGCCTGCATGTCGCCACTCCTGTAGAACACAACACAAGAAGAAAAGAAGAACAAGAGAGAAGCGGCATCGCTTCTACTTAGTGGTCAGATCGCAGCTGATCGCTGAATACAAATCATTCTTTTCTCTATCTATGTGTTTGACTCCAGCAGAGGCGCGTTTACAGAAAACGGGGCCCTAGGCGCAAACATTTTGGGGCCCTTCTGAACTTCGAAGTCTGAAACTCTGGTGGTGTTTAGCCTATCATGTGCAAAAAACCTACTAAGTTGAACTTCAAGCCGTTTTTGTCACACACGCCTTTTAAGGTGCCAACAATGAATTTTTCTCGGCCTCTCATTATGAAGTCATTCTAGGCAGTTTTGTAAAAAAAGTACGTTTTCTTTTGCAAATGTCATAATCGCTTTCAATACCATGTTTCAGTTTTGCCTCCGTCTCTATTATGGGGAAATTTTCTCTGACGTTTTGAGCAAAATTGTTAAATAATTAAATAATTCAAATTCGACAGAAATTCGCTGGTGGCGTTTATTCTTCGCAGCATTTATTATTTGTATAAGTTGCGTTGTTGTCAACTTATTTTGATAAACGAAAATTTATTGATTGATTGCAACTAATTCCAAGATAGTCTATTGTCATTTGAGCTATCTTATTTCGTTTTGCAGCTCCAGAAAATTAGCAACGTTTCATTGCGTCAGATTTTAATAAATATTTGATATTAATAAAATTTCAATAGCCTAACTATTACTTACTGGTTATCAAAACTAATAAAAGTTTTAAACACCATAAAATGACGGAATTATCAGAATAAAGGTTGCCACACATAGCCTAGGCCTAAACTGCAGCAGACGCTGGTTTCTGCTTGTTGGTAATAAGTTTGATGTCATTTTACAAAAAAAATGAACTATTAGCCCAATTGCTGCCCATATGAACAAAGCAATTATAAATTACTAAATTAGACAAAATATACTTTTGCAATTACAATAATAATTACTTTTATGAAATTATATGAATGCCAATCTGTACAAAATATAAACAAATATATTTAAAATAATTTAAATTTAAAAATGTTATTTTATTATTGAAAAAAATATTTTCATTCGTTTGGGGGCCCCTTCAAGATTTGGGGGCCCTAGGCGCGCGCCTAATTCGCCTACTGGTAAACGCGCCTCTGGACTCCAGTAGAATCTATATGTGATGCCGGCCGAAAGAAGGGACCACTAGTAGGGAATGGACTTATTAACAGTTTCCATAAGCTTACAGCCTTACACCATGAGAAAATCAGGGTAAAAATTTCAGAACGTTTGGCCCAACAACTATGCACTTCTTAGAAAAAATATAAAATATCATTTGTCGGGAAATCACATATAACTATTGAAGCTAATACCAGTCTCTACCCAATGCGTTAATACCAGAATTTTCGCAATAATGCATCATGTGGAGTAAAAAATTATAGGTCACTATACAGCGATTAGTTGCTTCAGGTGCAGTAATTAAAGTGCAAAAATCAGTAATCAGGGTATTACGAAAAAGACCATTTTCCGGCACATCTAGAAAGCGACTAGTGGTCCCTTCGACCTCGGCCGAGACGGCGCTATAGATATCGTCTCATTCTTATTATTACCTATTTCACACAATCATTTGAAGAGGCTCACAGGAGATAACATACAACGATGTTCGATGATAAGCGTGAGTGCAAATGTAATCTGTTTGACTATACTTACTGTCAACCAACCGCTAGTACAGGATTCATCTGAGTAGTGCCGCCTGTGGTAGTCGTATCCAAAGTTTAGACGGTCTAGACTGAGGGCTACAGAGTTGACTTGACCAATCTCGATGGTGTACAGGCAGTTGATACGTTTGGAGAGCTGAAATGGTAATCGCGGAGTGGAGACGATTCCAGTTGGAGTTGAGAAAGACGTATTTCCGCATATCTCCTCTGACAGAATAACATGGTTTATCCAACTAGCTGAGAAGCTTTCTTCACAATTCGCTAATGTCATCGTCTTCGTTAGTTACCCACCATCCAGTAAATAAGTAAGTAAGCAGGTTATTCAACACCAAATTAAGCAAAGTCACAATAGACAAATTGGACAAGGTGAGTGGTGGGCAACCGGTGAAGTCTGACAAGACTCATCTCGCCGGTCACCCAAATACTGCTAATCATAAGATCATACTAATGTAATACACAAGTTATATGAGAGCAAATACAAATTACTAGTACCATTTCCAGACAGCACAAAAGTCACAACCGTGTCCACCACAGTAACCACCGCAAACACAACCAACGCAATCACCACAGCCATCAACAGCCAAAGCACTGACGCCATCTGCGCTGCTACCGTGACCATGAACTCTGCCACCCCCACCGCCGCCGCCACCACCACGGTATCAACCACCATCACTTTACCATATAATTTAAGAGTTCGGTTTTATATTTTCGGTGCCAACTGAGGTAGTACCTTTGGTTACTTACGAGAGCTCTGCTCCCCTATCTCAGTTTTGGCCAGTGTTATTTAAGTTAACTAAAACTGAAAGTAACTTTATTGTTAACTGAAATGTTCTATTTCAGTTAACTGAAACTAAAACTAAAACTGAAAAGTTCTGAAAACTGAAACTAAAACTAAACTGTAAAGTACAAAACTAAAACTAAAACTAAACTTGAAAGTTGAAAACTGAATTAATTTTTCTGTGTGGCAAACACGCCGAGCGGCGGACATTGCTGCAACGGTTATCGGTGAGTGCTTGAAACTGCAGCTCAATAGCATGAAAGCATGAATTTAATAAGATCTGTTGTTCTTGCTAATCAAACAAATGTCATTAATAAAAAAATACAGCCCGTAAAAACAAATTTTTTTTACTATATCCATCTAGTATCCTATAACGTGTACTCCCGAAGCAGTTACCTCTACAAATATATAGTCCGCGTTAATTTTACAACATAGCGTGCGCTTAATGAGGCAGCGCACCCATTTTTTTGCTGCGGCCAATGGGAACGCGACCAATGGGAACGCTGCGTAACGGAAAAGGGATTCCCCGATTCGAAAAGTTGAGTCCCTGATTCTATAAGCTAGCCTTTTTGGGGAGCTGAAATTTTAATAGAATGAAGTGTCTGCGAGGGCGAGTCTATCTGCCAAGTTTCAGGACGATTGAATGATTGTAAGTGATCGCATTAGTCGTCGCAAGATTTGACATTTTTGCCTGTGGCTCAAACAAACAAACAAACAAACAAACAAACATTCAAGCAAGCAAGAACCGCAAGTTAAACTAGATGGATAAAAATGACATTTAATTGCGTGTGCTGAATGTTAATAGAACTGAATTAAAAAAAGTTTTGAAAACTGAAACTAAAACTAAAACTGAAAAGAGTTGAAAACTAAAACTATAACTAAACTGAAAAGTCAAAGCAAAACTAAAACTGAAACTAAAACTGAAAAGTAAATTGAAACTTAAATAACACTGGTTTTGGCTGACCATGAAAATCTTCGTTCTGCGTCATGGGGTGAACTCATTTTTCTCTGAGCACGTACTTGCAGTAAGCAACGTCGTGACTTTTCAACCTGGAATATTGCTCCTTCAGATTTGACTGTTTATGTATAATATTACCTCTGCTGATCAAATCAAGAGAAATTGCTTATTATCTGCTCCCTCAGTTAGGTATAATAACGTTGCATTATGTATTAAACCATGTATAACATTTATACTGCCTAGTTAAGTTTAGTTAGGCTAAGTTAAACTGTTATTGTAGTTGCTGTTTATTGATGAGTACAAATGACTGCAACATCTATCGCCAGCCACTCAACTAAGTTTGTAATTAAGGAGCCAAAGGCCTAATTAGTTAGACCTAATTAGTTAGACTTATTAGTTAGACCTATAGGTCCCTTCAGGTCCTCATTTCGTTCCCATCAAAGAACTTTTTCTGTTTCTTTTAGATGCAATTACATGATTTGTAATGTTCTTTTGTTGTTGGATATTGATTGATTGATTTTTAATCGAGAACTACGGAATATCCTTAAAGAGGCATTTTAAAACTCTTCTCCTTGACAGGGATTGTGTTGGGACAGACTCTGAGTTAGTGTGTAGGAAAGGCACTATAGAGGTGCTCTGAATGAATTAATCAATGAATACCAGATAAGACATGACCCTTGTTCTTCTGGCCATACCTGGTCCGAGAACAGAGAAAGGAATACTGAACGTCTCTCCATAATAGCCGTAATACGTCTCTCGATAGCCGTAAGTGCTTGAACGGATGGACAACTTCAGCGTACGGCAGTCGGCAAACACCAAAGGAGTAGAGTCATAGGACTGGCGACAGAATACCCGGGTTGTGCTAGGATTCAGTTCTGTCTCTCCTTCTGATACGCAACCGACCTGTAGCGACAGACACAAGTTGATGTCGAGCATTTTTTTGTAACGTGTTTATTCTTGTTGTGTTTTATTTTATTTTAATTTCATTTATTGTAGTTAGTGCAAGTGACTTTGCATCATGTCTTTACACGCATTTCATCTTAGCGTTCGTGACTGCATGAGGAGGGATGGACTTCCAGGTGGATGGTCGAGACTGATCAATTCTACGGACTAGGCCGAGTCAAGTCGAAAGCCAATTATGGAGTCCAAAAGACAGAACAATCTAAGGAGGAAATTAGTCCAGAAGGAGATAAGGTTTAATTGAGATCTGAAGGCCAGAATAGACAAAATTTGCAGAACAAATCTTTGCCGGGAGAGGGTTCCGGAATCTAGGGTCAGCAATATAAAAGGCGCCGTCGATGATATGTTCAGAGAGAAAGAATCAGAAGACCCGGTTAAGCACAGAGAGGTCTTTAGAGTTAGCAAGGACTGAAACTAGTAAAGTTGAGTTAAATGCAGTTTTGTACGCATTTAGCCCAGTTTTAAAAGTTATTCGCTTTTCTTTGGGCAGCCGATGTAGTGATTTAAGTATCGGTGATATGTTCTCGTATTTTGTCGTTTTAGCTATGGCTCTCGACAAAGCGTTTTGGACAATTTAGAGTTTCATGAAGCTTATCTTTGAAATGCCAGTAAGAGACAAGTTGCTGTAGAGAAGACGGCTTGAGACTAGGGCGTTAGCCAAGCAAATCAAGGCAGAAAAGGAAGTGTTGAGCCTAATCCTGATGATCTCACTCCACACACGCAATGGGCTGATCTTCATATACTGGAAAAATATTGGACCGAGTATCAGGTTACACGTGAACGCGTCTCTCCAATTGCCCTGTTCTTGGCTTCGTTACATGGCAGAAGCGCCAAGACGAATATAATTCAAAGAATTACTTTTTTAGTTGTTTCGGAGACTAGTCTGAGAACACTCAGTCTCTTCGTGATGACAGAACAATCGGACTGCATTTAGTAAAATAAACCATGCTGGATAACTGGAATCAGAGTTAGATGAGTGAGGATTTTCGAAGGAAATTGATGCATTTAGTGTCATTGGCGTACAGATGATGTTTCATAACATGGATGTGAATTGTAGTAAAGAAATGTAAGCAAAAACAGGGCATAGATGGAATTCACATGGTATGTGGTACTCGGTCCGATATTTTTCCATTGTATGAAGACAGATTGACAATAGAAACATTCAACCATTCAGGCATTTGACATAGCGCTGGTTGCAACCTATGGCCGTGAAGGATCCCGGACCAGCCACGACTAAAGAAAAAAGACTTGAGGACTTGTAGAACCCTGCCGGATGGCTCACAAGTAAATAGCGGAGCTTAAGCGGGAGGTCATTCCAGATGGAAGGCCCACAACCGAAAAAGCACGGCGCTGCTTAACATGATTGGAACCAGTTTAGGGAGGGATCAGATACACCAAATCAGGGCTATTGACCAACAGAGTATGATCGACCGTGTCGTAGGCAGGAGATAAGTCAAGAAGAGCAAATGCATTTACTTTACAATTGCCGAAATAGAGCGGATGATGCCATTGTGCAGACTGAGAAGAGCTATTTCTCTGGAGTGAAATTTACGATATGCTGACTATGAAGAAGCAAACGTGAGAGTCAATAATTATTGTGCCTAGAAACTTAGCTGAGGTAACCTGGCTTATAGCAGTGCCATCAATGAGAATTGAATAATTGAGGGAAGAGGAAAATTTGCATTTGGAATAAATATAATTAATTATTTTTGCTGATAATATCAGCAAAACTAATTACATATATTTTATTCCAAATGTTATATATTCCAAATATTATATAAAGAAAGCTTGTTTGCCCTAATGCATATTGATATTGAGAGTCAATAATTGTGCCTAGAAACTTAGCTAAATAACCTGGCTTATCGAAGGAAATGTAGAATTAAAAGAATTACATTTTTTAGTTGTTGCGGAGACCCAAAGAGAATCTCAGTTCTTCGTGGATTTCATGCTCAATCGCCCTGGTTTGGTGTATCTGGTCCCTCCCTAAATTGGTTCCAATCATATCTAACTCCACACACGCAATCTGACTTCACCAATGGAAAAATATCGGGCCGAGTACCACTTACATGTGAAGTCTCTCACGGCCCTGTTCTTGGCCTCTTACTTTTCCTTTACAACACCACGTCACTTACTGTTTTACTCAATCAGACTAGTCTGAAACACCATCTGTACGCCGATGACACTCAATTCTACATTTCCTTCGATAAGCCATGGGGCTGACTGTCATATCAGAGTCCGAGGTGAGCAGTTGGAACAGGTTGATGCATTTGTGTATCTCGGATCTTTAATAACTGAGGACCAAGGAAATCAAGGCAAAATTAGGCAAGGGAAAAGGAACAATGGCATCGTTTAAAAACATCTGGAAAGACATAGTATATCAGTGACAACAAAAACAAGACCCATGAAGGCGTTGATATGGTTGGTTGCAACCTATGGCCGCGAAAGGTGGACCATTGGACCATGAAGAAATCTGATGTAAGGAGGATAAATGGCTTTGAAATGAGAAGGGGCTGAAGCAGATACTAAGGGTTTCCTGGACGGCGAGAAGAACAAACGAATGGGTATTAGAACAAATTGGCATATATCGACAACAATTAAGTACCATGAAAATAAGAAAATTGAGATATTTTGGTCACATTATGAGGAAAAAAGGAGACTGCATGGAGAAAGAAAAGATTCAGGGCACAAAAGCGGGAACGCGAGCACGTGGAAGACCAGGAACTACTTGGATTTAGAATTCAAGAACTTGGACGGGTTTAAATATGTATCAATTGATGACAGCAACGGAGGAAAGAATCATCCGGAAGCAGACAGTTCAGGGTGCGGCCGAACTTCGGATCGAAGATTGCTAAAGACAAGACAAGGCAATATTGATATTTGGTTAAGTTCAGATTGGCTCTATAGAATAGGTTGTCTACTGATTTATCGTTGAGGAAAGCAATAGTGTAGGCCTAATCAGCAAATAGTACGAGCTTAAACACGGATGTGGAAGAAGGTGAAAGCATGGGCGTCCGGAGGGGCAAGGAGGCATTTGTCCCATGGATTTTGCACATATTTAAAAAAACTTCTCGTCATAGTTTTTAACAATGAATGGCTATGATTTTTCCACACAGTTTTATTTTTTATCCAAACTAGTCAAGATAACCTGAAAATTAAAAAATATATATATAAACATTTAAACTTATAGCAGGTTTGTGATTGAAATAAACGTTCAGCTATAGCTGAAAACGGATTCCAGAACGCTAAAACCAGGCTCCATCATGTCAAATGCTTCGAGCGCTGAGGGTGACGTGATCGGTTGCTTTCGGCATCTTTGTTAATTCCCAGTGCCAACAATAATGTTGAGGCGAAAGAAGAAGTACTTGTTGAAAGAAACAACGATAATTAGGTTGTTACTAGTCTCGATTCCATCAACAAGATAGAAATGATTCAGGACCAGATGAGCAGAGATTAGAGTTTAAACTATCCACGTTTTACTAATATCGTGGTTACACGGGAGAAGACGGTCAGCATAATATTGCCTTTCACACTCCACTCTTAGTTTTTTTTAAATATTTATTTCGGAATGCGTTGAATGTTAACTTATTAGCTGGGGTAGGATTCCGAAAATATTGTTTTATGTAGATTTTCTTTTACGTGACTTTAGAAGGGCTTTCGTCATCCAGTGCTGCTTGACTTTAAAAATTATAGTTTGTTGGTATTAAATTTATCAGAGGAAATGAGTTATCATAATTATGGCCTCTTTTAATAGGTGTCTATTAATAGGGCGTAAACAGCACTGTTGGATTTTTGTTAGCACATAGAATATCTATTGGTGACCAGTAGACCTTAGACTATATAAAAATTGTCTAAGAATCGTGTTAAAATAAATTGCTACGGGATTGTAATAGTAAGCCCTACTGGCAAACTGTGCGTCGCCTAGCATCATTGTATTGTATATTCGTTTAATGAAATCTCCAGCTGACAAACCGCAGCTAGTTACAATCTAATGAGTTCAGTGTGTCATTCGTCTGTAAACAAGCAGCTGCCGAACCAAACAACATCGAATCTTATATCCACGACAAATAATCGTTAAGACATTAATAGGCTATTTCTCATAAAACGAAGAACAGTATGAGGTGACGTCGAGTCCCTCAAAGTCCCTTGTTGGTAGGGTACGGTGAGAAGGAGTGGAGACTGGAGAGAGAGGCTTGAATTGGTTCGGCGAACACGAGGCACCAGCGAAAGGAGAAGGCCGGGTGTCACAAGGGATAACATCCGACGCTACTGCTGACGTCGAAGGCCCTGCGATCTCCGCACACCCCCGCGGCAGCTCACGAACGCTCCAGCGAAGAGTCCGGCCCGGTCGCTCGTCACGCTCCGTCAGAGCGAGAAGGCTTGACCTCACAGACTTGAGAGCTATGAAGTCGACGGTCTGGTGGTCTTCCCGTCCACGCCTCTCGGCTCCGCTGCGCAGCGAAAGTGGCTCAGACGATGGTACCATGACGTCGTAGGTTGGGAACACCCGGCAGGAGACACCGGGAAAGCCTGTAACTGGGTTCCCGGCTATAAAGTCGAGTCGTACGACACGCTCCAGTGGAGCGTAACGCTGCATGGTAGCAATAATCCAAAAGAAAACCGTCGAAAAACTATCCAAAATTGAGAAGATGTCTCCAACCGAAAGCATGACCGCGTGCAGACTGGTGAGTCGGTTCAGCAGCTGCAAGTACGACGCTTAACTCCACCGAAAAGTCTGTTAAAACATAGCGCAACTAGTGCGGCACGCGTGGCAGCCAGTTGGGCGCCTGGTGATTAAGTTAACTTTACATTCAGCAGGGCGCCCGAGGTTTTTGCAAAAGTGAATAATAATAATAATAATAATAATAATAATAATAATAATAATAATAATAATAATAATAATAATAATAATAATAATAATAATAATAATAATAATAATAATAATAATAATAATAATAATGTGGTTTTGTCCCCTCGCGGTCGGTTGTTTTCACGGTGGTGAGTTTTCATTGATTTTAAATGTTCTAAAGTGGTTCCTCGACCTGAATTGCAGCAAGTTTACTCAGTTTGCACTTCGTCCCGCCGACACGGCTGGAAATTTGGATTTTGAGAATTTCGTTGGAGCCATTTTGGCCAAGTTTGCACGCCTTGTCCCGATAACCGATTTTACCTGTTAGCGCTATGTCGAGGGGCACCAGCCAATCACAGGCCTCTATCGATCGACAGCCTAATGTAAAAAAAGCGAGCGGAGTGTGTAGCAGGTGCTTGGCGGTAAGACAACTGCACCTCAAGGACGGAACCGTCCACCTGCACGGCCCCAGGAACAGCCCCTGCCCCGGTTCGCGACAGCTGTCCTCGACGTCGGTGAGCAATGCAGGGACAGAAGCACCCCAACCTGTCGATGGAGGGGCAGTGGGGTCGGCTCAACCTGACCCCACGAACGGGGCCTACACAGCATGCGCCAGCAGTGGTAATGACCGACTACAACACCCGAGACAACAAGGCGGCACGATACTTAAACATATCCCCAAAGGGGCCCGATTTGCTTGTTCTGCAGCCCTTACTGCCATCCTGCAAGCCATCTGTGACAAACCGGAGAGAGTCGAGCCCTGGCGTCAACTGTTGTGGTTCGCCGCTAACATACTGGAGCAGCCACCGCGGGCAGGCAGGAGACGCAATCTCGCGAATATAGTCAAGAAACGACTGGACAGACAGTACTTTCATCGAACCGAGGACGCGATTGAGTAGGATAGGGACAGCGGGCGCTACAGTAAAGGATGGAACGCAAAAGACCTGCTCCTGGCGGCGGTCAATTCTAAACTTGAAGAGGGCAACATACGGGCAGCCACACGGATTCTCTGCAGCAGCGACTTCCCGGTTAGAGCAACGAACGAAACTTTTGCCTCTATGCAAGAAAAGCACCCCACGGACGGCTGGAGCGCTAACCTAGCGCTACTACCGAATGTGGCTGAGACCATTCCAATTCATGTCACAGAGAAAGAAGTGGAAGACGCGGTCCGATCTTTTCCGACTGGATCGTCTGGAGGCCCGGATGGCATGCGTCCCCAACACCTGTTGGACCTGCTGAAGAATCGCGAGTCCTCGGGGATCTACGTCAGGCCCTGACAGGTTTCGTCAACATTATACTGAGGGGCGAATGCCCGCAAGAGGTCCGCAGCCTGATGTTCGGTGGTAGCCTCATAGCCCTCTCAAAAAGACCGGAGGGCTCAGACCTATCGCAATTGGCTACGTGTGGAGGAGGCTTGCGGCAAAATGTGCAAACAAATATGCAATTAATAAGCTGGCGCCAGTCTTCGCGCCCCTCCAGGTTGGCATCGGCACTTTGGGTGGAGGAGAGGCCGCGGTCCACGCGGCGAGGGCTTTCGTGACTGACATGACAGAGAATCAGATATTCATCAAACTGGACTTTGCCAACGCCTTCAACACCTTGCGCAGAGATGTGATGCTCCAGGCAGTACACGACACCATCCCCGAACTCTACGCCTTCGTTCACCAGGCATACTCGGCGGAATCTCTTCTTCAGTTCGGTGCGATCGAGGTCAGGTCACAGATGGGGCCACAGCAAGGAGACCCTCTGGGTCCTTTGCTCTTTTGCTTGCCGTTACAGCCGTACCTGCGCAATCTTGAAGCCGACTTCCGGTTAGGATTCCTTGACGACATCTCACTGGGAGGCAAAATGGAGAATATTCGACACGATCTGGCCGTGCACAATAGCAGATCTGGAAGATTCACTGGGCATCCGTCTAAACCGTCAAAAATGCGAATATCTCTCGCATATCGAGTGCACGGACGACACTCTTGCCGGCTTCCAACGAGTGGAACGAGATACTGTAACCCTGCTGGGTGCACCATTGCGCTTCACATCAATAATTGAGGAGATGATTGGCGAGGCAGAGAGGAGACTATTGCAGGCAGTAATCTGGAATGAAAACCATGTGCTTCGGGGATTATTTCCAGGGGTAGTGGAAAAACATTACAATCTTCGCCCCAGGCCGCACAATTTTAAGCTCCCAGCCAAAGACGATAAAAACTATATACCAAGAGTGTTATATAGAAAGTAGCAAATAAACCTTTCATATGAGAACAACGATAGCAACGAACTTATTATCTAACTTCTAATTTAACTTGTACCTGGATGCGGTGTGACATCCCGAATAATCAATAAACGAAGATATATATAATGCCAATGTGGTCAGATTGCGGACCCAGGAGATTGCGGACCCAGGAGGTCACCACTGACTGGTGTGCAAGCAATCTGGAGGAAGAGCAAGCCGACACTTCGCAATGAATGACGCCATATGGAGAGCCCTTCAGAGAGCAGACATCCCCAGTTCAAAAGAACCCCGATTTTGCATAGTAGCTGTGCGGGCAAACGGGACTATGAGCACCCCATCCCAGAGGAGCGAAGGGAGCGACCGGCATATACCGGTAATGCCTAACTATTCCACGTATGTCATGAATGGATATATACGATAACTTACGAATATTGTTTGCCTGGCCAGTGAGAGGCTTGGTAGAATTGAAAACAACGCCTAAGTTGCAAGCAACATCAGCCTGCTCAACCACGGGCGTATTTAGGGGTGGTATTTACAGGTTCAAACCCCCAGTAATAAATGCAGTACTGTTTTTTAAAAGTGAATGGAACAATTTGCAATGGACACTCCCCAAAAACTTAAAATCCCCTCGGAAGTATTTTTCTGGTTCCGCCTCTATGCCGAACAATAATGATTATGCCACCGGATTTCAAAGGCTTAAGCCGATCAATTTGTTTAAGTTGCCATGGAGTGCCAAGTAGCATAAATTATGTCTTCGATGGGTTAAGGAGGAGTTTATTGGTCGCCACCCAAGACTGCACATCATCAAAGACAGCAGACAACAGACACAAAGATGAGTCACATGAAATTAAATGAAATATAGATGTGAGTATCATCAGCATAGAAACGATATACCAGCAAATGATTATCATCCAGCAATGTTCCTAGTTGTGTATTGCATAATGTAAAGAAAAGAGGACCAAGCAGAGAACCCCGATTTATATCCTGATACAACAAACTCACAAGTACTTCATTTGACCAGAAGATTAATAATTAAGCATGAAAACACTAAAATAACAAGTACATTAGAAAAGTAGTTTGGAAAGGTAGTTGGAAAAGTATTTTGAATTCTCCAAAATACTTTTCAAAACTATTGTGAAAATACATTTCCAAAATACTTTTCAAAAGTATTTTGAAAATACAAAATAAATAGTATTTTCTACTTTGAAAATAGAAACGTATTTTTATAATGTCAGATAAGTCACTATTGAGAGACAATTAGGTTCGCAATTAACATTAATCTAGCAGAGGCAACACAATGAAAGGAAAGTGCATGATTAGTACCTTTGAAAACATTAAAGAACAGCAAAATACCGCTGGCTGAATAACAGGAGGTGCTGAGACGGTAAAGAAACGGCAGACACGAATAGTCGACAGTGAGGTTATCAAAGGTCATAAATGACCAGAACCATTTAAGAACACGAAAAACCGCCAAACGCGAAAAACCCCAAACACACTGAGTTTTGAAAAAGCGGAGATGTAATCAAGACAGCACGGTCTTAAGCTGGTGGGTGACTCACCAGTTCCACAGCACCTAAAAGAAGACCAGCCGTGTTAGTTAGGGCATAACATTTTCAAAAAACGAGCCTACAGAGTGGAGGGACACTCATTGGTCGAATCCGCTTATAGGCAGTAGTGTGTGTAATAGTCAACTCCACTAGAGCGGCCAAAATGCACAATTCTCGACATAAACGTGTTGCAAAGAACTTACCTCTCAGCGAAAAAAAAATGAAATCAACAGACATCGGAAATTAGAGTAAATTCGATTGTTTAGTGTTGAAATCAACAAATTCGTTTGTCGTATATACAGTAGGCTACATGTAATATGCTTTCAGGCAATTCCTTCTTTTGGCCCGGGAGGAGCGATACAGGTGTCATCATTCGCGGTTGGTTCCTCGACCTACCGACCGGCAGGCAACTATTGGCATTACTGCTCGAGGTACGCTGCACGATTTCCGATAAATTTTGTTCCAATGGGTTATGTCTCTATCGTGTATCGCGGACGCTACTCTTACGACCACAACATTGGCCAGGAACTTTAAACTCGCAACTCTGTAAGGACTATAGGGATCCGTGGGTTAGATTTCACGTGCATGAGTGACTGGTGACTCTTACTGCCTTTCTTAATTGCACTTAGCATTAGCTTAGCGTTACAGACAGGTCGTTGATACAGTCACGCCCGACGTGAGCCTATACCTGGGACTATAGAATCACGCCCGCCTCGCAATTGGTCAATGCATGTCACGTGATTTTGAGTACCTGAAACGAACCGACCGACAAACATTCCCGATTGCGGTGCAAGGTTGTTCACCGTGTTTTCTAATGACGACACCAACCCTAACCCTGACCCTAACCGACCCTCATGACGCCTAACCTAACCCTAACCGACCCTCATAACGCCTAATCTGACCCTAAACGACCCCACGAATCCTAACCTGATCCCAAACGACCCTCAAGATGTCCGCCATTTCGAAATTTCAAGGGAAGACAACAGGTTCACGTGACAGGATTTAGCCAATAACGCGACTGGCGTGAATGTAGTACTGGGGTTCCGCTAACGCCCGAGGCGTGAATGGATCCACTACGTTACAGAAAACGCTTTTGTGAGGTACTTAAAGGTGCGACATTAGATTTCTAGGTAAGTAACTAGCTAACTCGTATATTATCATGACTTTGGTTTCACAAATCACGAAAGAATGCCCGCTTCTTACCGTCAGATTTTCTCTGTCGCAGTCTTGGAATGACTGAAACAATTGCATCCATGTATAGTAATTGGTGTTGAGCCATATGTAACTCAAGTTATTTGCCGAGATGGTGTAAGTGCAGTTGACTGTCGCCAGAAAGTTCGTTGGATTTCTTGGTAAGATGATGTCTCCCGAAGAATTGGTGAACAGCGTAGCACCACAGTCGAGCTCTAGAATGACAGATTAATATTTCTGTTTTACGATTCTGATAAATTAGTTCATGCCCTATTCTCTCTGACTGCATCTGTGGTTGTCCAGCAATAGGCACAATCGCTAAAACAGTCTGGGTGAGCTTTTATTGCTAGATGAGACTTAGAATGCACCTGTGGCCGGTTGCACGGAGTAGGGTTTAGAGTGATCCGATTGCGAAGTGCCCTAGCTGAGGGATGAGTCAGACATATTAGGCCTACCCAGTTGGTTAGATCGCTCGTCTTGTGACGAGGATAGAACGGGTTCCAATCTCCCTTGAAACTGTAACTCATTATTGACCTTGAGTAATACCGTTTGCTCACCTTTGGTTAGCGTCATTAGTCAGTTTAAAGTTAAGAGATAATTTTTAGATACTAATTTTTATAGTAAAGAGTTAATTTGTAGACGGTGAAAATAAGGCGCATATAGACACTACAGCTTACCATGATCTCCTATCCTGTAGCGTATGGTAAAGCCTTTATCGGGGGAAATATCGTCGCTGGAGAAATTAAAGAAGACCCTGTGACACGCGGGGAATCTTGCTGGGACGGAGCCATACTGGTTTCCGCATCGTTTTTTGTTTGCAATGGGATGAGCCATTGATGTTCCGTTGACCAAGCAGGTTATCTACAACGGAGTTTGCATTGAAGGGTAAAACAATAGGAGAGGAAAGATAGCAAGTGTTTTTAGAATAATCGAACGAGTATATACTTAATTAGGAACATGTCGGCGTTTATTAATCTATTGCTTCGGCTTTGGTTATTAAAGATGTCTCATTAATCGAGCTTCCAACGAGAGTCACGCCACATAAAATGAGCGCCAAATAGGATCTGATGCAAGATTTCATCGACACTAAAACAAATTGTGGCGAATTCGCACGAGTGACTGTCATTTCGTACTGTTATTTGCGAGATACAGTAGCACGTTTATATGTGTATTAATTTGTCTAAACTATGCTTCATCAGATTAGAGTAGACATTGGAATGACCACGATTTTTAAAGCTCCATCCGCAGCAAGCTATTTCTAGCTTTCTTTAAAATTTACGTCTACAACGAAGTACTCGTAGTTACATAAAAGGTAGAATTTCAATTGCTTTTATGACGTGAATATTTGTCTTCTGAGCAGACCATAAACCGATCGCGTGTAAAGATGGATGTAAAAATCTCAGTCATCGAAGTGCTTTACGATTTAATCAGTTGCTGTAAGTAGGAGGTTGTAAATGTAAATCGTAAGTGTGAAAATAACTCTCTTTTCAAGAAGTGCTATATAAATCTGGTATAAAAATCTGTGATGACAATTGCATTTTTAATAATCAGGTTAATCGCCGATGATCTAAAAATGCGGTGTGCTCGACGACAAGCGTTGCATAACTTCATTCCCAATACGTGTCAAATCCCAGCATCTATAACCCTTCCAATCCTTGTATGTAAATAATCAGATTGAATATCTGAATATATCTCTATCTCTATCTCTACGCATCATATTCGTTTGACCCGTAATGAGACCATAGCAAAATCCAATATACGAAGTGGCATCCTGTAAAGCCTGCATGTCAGCACTCCTGTACAACACAAGACGAAAAGAGGAACCAGAACTAAGAGGCATCGCTTTTGCTTAGTGGTCAGGTCGCTGAAAACAAATAATTAATTCCTCTCTCAATGTGTTTGACTCTTGAATCCATATTTTATAATTACCTATTTCAAACAGCCGTTTAAAGTAGTAAACTGGAGATTAATTACAACGATGTTCTATGATAATTAATCGGGAGTGCAAATGTAATCTGTTTGACTATAAATTATACTTACTGTCAACCAACCGCTAGTACAAGGTTGATCTGAGTAGTGCGGCCTGTAGTACTCATTTCCAACGTATAGACGGTCTAGACTGAGGACTACCGAATTGACGTGGCCAATATCGATGGTGTACAGGCAGTTGATACGTTTGGAAAGCCGAAATGGTAATCGCGGAGTGGAGACGATTCCAGTTGGAGTTGAGAAAGACGTATTTCCGCATATCTCATCTGACAGAATAACATGGTTTTCTCTTACTCGCTGTGAAGCTTTCTTCACAATTCGCTAATAAAATCGTCTTCGTTCAGTCACCCACCATCCAGACAGCACAAAAGTCACAACGTCGTCCAACACAATAACCACCGCAACCACAACCAGCACAATCACCACAACCAACAACAGCCACAACACTGACGCCATCTGCGCTGCTACCGACACCATGAACCTAGCCACCACCGCCATCACATCATTTTACCATAATTATAAGTTAAGATTTGATCCTGGCGGTGCCAATTGAGGTAGTGCCTTTGGTTACAAACGAGAGCTCTGCTCCCCTAGTGTGGCTGACCATGAAATCTCCGTTCTGCGTCTTGGGGTGAACTAATTTTTCTCTGTGCACGCACTTGCAGAAGCAACATCGTGACTTTTCAGAAGTTGGGCCGCCCACCTGGAATAATGTTCCTTCAGATCTGCATACTCTTCTAATGAAGACCGACGCATCGCCCTTTAAGAAGCATTTTAAAACTATTCTCCTACACCGTGATGGTGTTGGAAAAGACTCTGAGTAAGTGTGTAGGAAAGGCACTATAGAGGTGCTCTGAATGAAATAATGAATGAATACAAGATTATAGATGACCCTTTTTCTTCTGTCCATACCTGTCCCGAGAACAGAGAAAGGAATACGGAACGTCTCTCCATAGTCGTAATAGCTTGAACGGATGGACAACTTCAGCGTGCGACAGTCGGCAAACACCAAAGAAGTATAATCATTTGATGATCTCTCCTGGCGACAGAATACCTTGGTGGTGCTAGGATTCAGTTCTGTCCCTTCGTCTGAAACGCAACCGATCTGCAACGACAGACACAAGTTGATGTCTAGCATGTGTTTGTCACGTGTTTATTCTTGTGTTTTGTTTTATTTTTAATTTCATTTAATCCAGTTAGTGCAAGTGACTTTGCATCGTGTCTTTACTCGCATTTCATCCTAGCGTTCACGACTGCATGAGGAGGGATGGACTTGCAGGTGAATGGTCGAGACTCAATTCTACGGATAAGGGTGAGTCACGTCGAAAGCCAATTATTATGTCCAAAAGGACACAGAACAATCTACGGAGGAAATTAGTCCTGGAAAACATAAGGTTTAATTGAGATCTGAAGGTCAGAACAGACTTTGCAGAACGAATATTTGCCGGGAGGGAGTTCCAGAGTCAAGGGTCAGCAATATAAAAGGCATCGTCCATGGTATCGTATCTGAAAATTTACATAGCGCCTCTCTCAGAATAACTATTCAGAGGCGCTCTCAGCACGAAAACCCCTTGGAAAAAGAAACTTCTTTACAGGACGAGAAGCCAAAGAGGAAAAACCAGCCATTAGTTTAGCCCTTAGTGAGGGGGGGAAGGTCATTCCAAGTAGAGGGACCAACCACAGCAAATGCCCGGCGTTGAGCAAAGGCAGTCCTAGTCCTTGGAACATAAAGATCAAGCCAATCAGCAGAGCGCAAGATACGAGATGAGGTCGCAGATAACGGCTTTCGCATATAGTCAGAAAGATATTTTGAGGCATTGCTCAACTGCGCTTTGGACACTAGATAAAGGATCTTATAATGGATACGCGCAGTGATAGGAAGTCAGTGCAAGACATCAAGCATATAATTATGTAGAGAGCTGCTAGAGATATGCGCAAAGCGAGGGAGCCGGGCTATGAGCCTAGCTGAAGCATTTAAGACCGCTTGAAGGGGGAGACGCTGTTTCGGGAGGCCCATAAGAAGTGAGTTGAAGTAGTCTAGTCTGTAACAGATAAACGCATGTACTGTGGTGGTAAAGACAGAGGAAGAGACCGATCGTCTGATGGCTCTGAGATGCCTCAGTTGAAAGAAGCAGGAGCGAGTCAAGTTAGATATGTGCTCAGTGAACGTGACGGAGGAGTCAAGAGTGACACCCAGGTCACGGACACTAGAAGAATATGTGTAGGCAGGGAATTTCGCAGTCAGTAGTTGAAAGTCAAGTAGGGAAAGCTGTTGTCTAGTGCCAAACCAGATCAACTGAGCATGTTCAGAACAAGAGAGCAAGAAGACCCGGTTAAGCACAGAGAGGTCTTTAAAGTTAGCAAGGACTGGAGGTAATAAGGTTGACTGAAATGCAGAGTCTTGTACACATTTTGCCCAGTCTTGAAAGTTATTCGCTTGCCAATGGGCAGCAAATGTAGTGATTTAAGTATCGGTGATAATGTTCTCGTATTTTGTCGTTTTAGTGATGGCTCTGGCCGAAGTGTTTAGGACTCTCTAGAGTTTCATGAAGTTTATATTCGAAATGCCAGTAAGAGACAAGTTGCTGTAGACTAGAGCGTTAGCCAAGCAAATCCAGCAGAAAAGGAAGTGTTGTGTCTAATCCTGCAGATATCACGGATGTGATAGTGGGCAGATTTGCATATAGAGTTAAAGCGTTCATTAAAAGACAGGTTAGAGTCAAACGCGACGCCCAAATAGCGGGATGAACAGCTGCGTTGCATGGCAGAAGCGCCAAGACGAATAGAATTCAAAGAATTATATTTTTTATTTGTTGCAAAGACCCAAAGAGAGAATCTCAGTTTTTCGTGGATATAAGAGCAATCTGATTGGATTTAGTAAAATACGCTGGATAACAGAATGAGAGTTAGATGAGGAGGATTTATCGAAGGAAATATAGAATTTAGTGTCATCGGCGTACAGATGGTATTTCATACTAGTTTGATTCAGTAAAACAGTAAGTGACGTGGTGTTGTAAAGAAAAAGTAAAAGGCCAAAAACAGAGCCTTGAGAGACTTCACATGTAAGTGGTGCTTAGTCCGATATTTTTCCATTGAAGAAGCTATGTTGCGTGTGTGGAGTTAGATATGATTGGAACCAATTTAGGGAGGACCAGATACACCAAACCAGCGCGACTGACCAAGAGTGTATGATCGACCGTGTCGAAAGCAGAAGATAAGTCAAGAAGAGCAAGTGCATTTACCTTGCAATTGTCCATAAAGCGGGTGCTGTCAGTGAGGACAGTGAGAAGGTGCTGAGACGGTGAAGAAACGGTAGACAAGAATAGTCAACAAAATGAGGTACAAAACGGCTATCAGTGAGGTTATCAAAAAACATGACCAGAACCACCTAAGAACACGAAAACGCGAAAACCCCACACTGAGCTTTGAAAAAGCTAGGATAGGCTATAATCAAGACGGTCTTAAGCTGGTGGGTGACTCACCGGTTCTACAGCACCTAAAAGAAGCCCAGCCGTGTTACTTAGTGCATAACATTTTCAAAAACGAACCTACAGAGTGGAGGGACACTCATTGGTCGAATCCGCTTATAGTGTGTGTAATAGTCAACATCAGCAGAACGGTCAAAATGCACAATTCTCAACATAAACGAGTTACAAATAACTTACCTCTCAGCGAAAAACAATGAAATAAACAGACATAGGAAATTAGAGTAAATTCGATTGTTTAGAATTGAAATCAACAAATTCGTTTGTCATATTTACATATAATATGCTTTCAGGTAATTCCTTCTCTTCACGTCATTCACGGTTGGTTCTTCGACCTACCGACCGACAGGCAACGACTGGCATTACTGCTCGAGGTACGCTGCACGATGTACGATAAATTTTGTTCCAGTGGGTGATGTCGCTATCCTGTATCGCGGATGCTGCCGTCTGTCTACTGTACGCTTACGACGCAGCTTGGTCCAAAAGCTCCAAACTCTCAACTCTGTCTAGGGATCCTTTGGCTGGATTTCACGTCTGTGATTGAACCTATCACATGTGACTCTTACTCTCTGTTCTTAATTGCACTTAGCATCAGTTAAGCTATTCAGGAAACGCCTTTGAACGGTACTTGAAGACGCGAAAACAAATGTATAGGTAAGTAACTAGTTAACTCGTATATCTTGACTTTGCAACAACAATTCACGAAAGAATGCCCGCATCCTACCGTCAGACTTTCTCTGCCGCAGTCTTGGAATGACTGTAACAATTGCGTCCATGTATACCAATGGGTGTTGAGCCATATGTAACTGAAGTTGTTTGCCGAGATGGTGTAAGTGCAGTTGACTGTCGCCAGATTGCTCGTTGGATTTCTTGGTAAGATGATGCCTCCAGAGGAATTGGTGAACAGCGTAGCACCACAGTCGAGCTCTAGAATGACAACAATATATTTATGTTTTACGATTCTGATAATTTACTTCTTTCATGCCCTATTCTCTCTTACTGCATCTGTGATTGTCCAGCAAAAGGTACAATCCCTAAAACAGTCTGGGTGAGCTTTTATTGCTAGATGAGACTTAGAATGCACCTGTGGCCGGTTGCACGGAGTAGGGTTTAGAGTGATCCGATTGCGAAGTGCCCTAGCTGAGGGATGACTCAGACATATTAGGCCTACCCAGTTGGTTAGATCGCTCGTCTTGTAACACGGATAGAACGAGTTCCAATCTCCCTTGAAACTGTAACTCATTATTGACCTTGAGCAATACCGTTTGCTCACCTTTGGTTAGCGTCATTAGTCATTTTAAATTTAAGAAATAGTTTTAGATGCAAATATTTATAGTTAAAAGTTAATTTTTAAACGATGAATATAAGGCGAATATAAACACTACGGCTTACCATAATCTCCTATACTGTAGCGTATGGTAAATCCTTTGCCGGATGAAATATCGTTCGTGGAGAAATTAAGGAAGACCCTGTCACATGCGGGGAATCTTGCTCTGCTTGGATACCCCACTGCGCATAGCTTTCTGTTTGCAAGGGGATGAGCCATTGATGTTCCGTTTACCAAGCACGTTATCTGTACAACGGAGTCAGTAACGGTAATTAATGATGAACGGTTTGATTAATAAGGAACGTTAACACACTAAATTGTGACAGTTTAAGTGTTTTTCGCCGAGTCGATGTGCTTTAGGTAAGACGTCTTTGTAGTCGAACTCCCACGAGTAATGCCACAAGAAATGAGCGTAAAATGTAGCCTATCTGATTTTATTTATTTATTTATTTGAATCAGTGTACAGCAAGAACTCAATAAAAGAAACATAACATACAATAAAACAATGTTCAGAAATGATAATTAATTAGACAAGTTAATGTATATTGTATAAACAGTGCAATGATAAGACACATCAGTTCATAAGCGATAGAATAACAACTAATGAGAAGAAGAAGCACAAAGTGCTTATCGAGTCATCCCCATAGGTAGGAAAACTAGATGGGTAGGGTGGGTACTAGAACCAAAACAGAAAGGCTACACCAGGAAAAGGAACACTAGAAGTCAACAATATTAGTTTCGAGTACAGTAGGATAATTTAGGAGTACTGAGAGACCAGTAAGGATTTGAAATTAGATTTAAAGAATGAGAGAAAGAGCAGATCGTACAGAAGGATCAATAGAATTCCATAGTTTGGGACCCGTGATTCGAACCGAGGATGAGCGCGCCCCAATTCTCGCCTATCTGATGCGAGATGTCATCAACACTAAGACTAATTGTCGCAATTACACATATGTAACTGCTATCTCGTACAGTAATTTGGTAGCATAAGGCTTCCAAAATGTGTTAAAATTGCATAACTTCGCACTATTTTCTACCTGCTATAACTAGGTCTACCAAATCACGTCTCAATCTTCTACTCTCATGGATAACCTCATAGATAACCTTTTTCCAAATGCTTGGTCCAATATTATTGACCACCATTATTGCATCTGATATTTCGGACCATCTACCAATTCTTATAAGGTTCAACTTCGAGTCCTCGAAACCCGGGTTCATTAAACCCTGTACCTCTAGAATAATCACTGATGAAAAAATGAAAAGCTTTGTGAAATCTCTCTCTCATTATTATTGGTCCTCGGTTATGGAAACATGTAGGCTACAACTGGGGATGTCAACAGAGCATACGACTTATTGTTTCCGCAATATAAAAATGCCCATGAAAAAGCCTTTCCTAGTATTTCCACAAAAAGAAAGAATAATTCGTCCTTTAGCCAGCCTTGGATGACTAAAGGACTTCGAAAATCCACTAACTAAGATACATAAACAAATCCTACATTGGTAGGGTGTGTCAATTTTTGAAAGGTCAATTTTTAAAAGGTACTAGGGATAAAATTGTACATTTTCGTGTGGAAAATCGAAATATAGGTATAAATTTTTTTGCAATGGGATTTACCTACTTCAATTTATACTGGAATAATCGTCGAGTTCTGTGTTGGGGTCTGTTTTGTTTACTGGTTCAATATAAAGATAAAAAACAACAACTGGATACAAGGACCCAGGCATCTTCTTGTCCAGCTACAACTTATCAAAGAACAGAGTGAAGAGGTGAAGACGATTATGACAATCGTCTACAGCGAAGAGGTCTGCTTGGTATAGGTTTAGCGAGTGTGTGCTGCAAGCAATGTCGTGCAGTGAGGAGGAACAGGAGAAGAGATGCAGTGGAGAAGATACCGAAGATCAGAGGTTATAACTTGGAGGTAGCCGGGTGAGACCCAGGAAAACATCAAACTGATTGACTGGAGATCTGGAGTATCTTAGCCCCTTCACCTGCTCCCTAACAACAGCAGAGACCAAGGCGTTTGCGCGAAACCCAATGGTGGTTCCAGACTGGTAATCACACACACACACAGTATGTCGAAAGGTGTGTGGCCGAGAGCTCATGGCTCAAAACATAAACAAGCAGGATATGATGGGGTGACTTCGACATACTGTGTGTGTGTGATTACCAGTCTGGAACCACCATGTCGGGGTGACTTCTTGGTTCCACATGCCCGCACTGCTACTATGCAGCGCCGAGCATTCTCTGTTGTTGGTCCAACAGCGTGGAATGTCTTGCCATCTTTCCTTCGGTTATCTCCTCGCATTCACTCGGCTTCCTTCTACGCCAAATTGAAGACTTTTCTGTATGAACTTGGGAGCGCCTCTGAGTAGAGCCCTTGAAGAGGCGCTATATAAATTTTATGATTGATTGATTGATGATGTCTTTCTTGATTTTGTGCAATTCCATTAACCTGACCTCACAAATGACATTTGCTATGACTGTATGACAGTTTTATGACACTGTGTGGCTACAGATTTTCTTCAGTTATTGTACGTTCAAATCAATTGTAGGCAATTATAGCTCATTTGGACTGCAAATCGAAGTAGATAGCGCTCCTTATAAGCTGTTTCTGAAGCTACATTTGGATTCAGCATGCATAAATGCACACTTTCATCACTAGCCGTTTGTGAATTTCGATTTTTTAAGTTAAGATTTTGATTTACCTAATTTAGTTAAGATTCTATCAAGTATTCGATATTACCTACTGTCATACTTAGTAAGCATTTCTCGGCCGTTGCATCGTTTTGTTAACTGGTACACAGGTGTCCCTATACTTAGCGGGATCAATAATCCTTTCAGGGCCTTTCTTGTATTTATCTCCTATTGTCTATGTGATTTGTAACTATATAACTGTAAAGTGATTGGTTGTTTACAAAATAAATGATTGATTAATTGATTGATTGATTTGGAGTAACAGTGGCCCGTTAGAAGCGTACTTCAATAGATGACAATAGACACTGGAATGGCCAAAATGTTTAAGACGCCGTCTGCAGGGATCTACTTCTAGGTTTCTGTACAATTTAGGTTTACAACGGAAACATGTACTAATATATAAGAAATATATTAACATAAGGGGTAGAATTTCAATTCTTTTTAAACGTTAACATTTTCGGTCCTCTGAACAGATGCCGAAAGGTTAGTCCATGCATACGGGTCAGTGACCCAAAAGGCCCTAAAATCTATCACGTGTAATGATAGATTTAATACGTCACAGTGATTCAAGTGCTTAACGACTAAATGAGCTGCTGCAACTAGGAAGTTTGAAGTGTAATTGTAAGTGACCAAATAAGCGTCTTTTCAAGAAGTGCTATATAAATCGAGTGTAAAATTCTATGATCACAATCACAACTGAATTTTTAACTATCTGGTTTATCGATGATGTTCTAAATATGTGGTGAGCACGACGAGCGCTGCATAACATTATTCCCAATATGTGTCAACTCCCAGGTTCTAGGCTAAAACCCTTCACATTTGAATATTTTTATATTCAGATTGAATATCTGAATATATTTTCAGGCATCTCATTCATTTGACGCCTTATGAGACCCTAATAAATCCAGAATACTAAATGTCATTCTGTAAACCTGCTTGTTACCACTCCTGTAGAACACGACAGAAGATGAAAAGAAGAATCAGAGAGAAGCGGCATCGCTTCTACTTAGTGGTCAGGTCTCTGAACACAAGTCATTCATTTCTCTCTCTGTGTGTTTGACTCTAGAACCGATATTTTCTTAAAATTACCTATTTCAAACAATCGTTTAAAGAAGTAAACGGGAGATTGATTACAACGATGTTCGACGATAAGTGGGCGTGCAAATGTAATCTGTTTGACTACTTACCGTCAACCAACCGCTTGTACAGGATCCGTGATCCGTGTAATAGTACTCATTTCCAAAGTATAGACGGTCTAGACTGAGGACTACCGAATTGACGACGCCAATATCAATGGTGTACAGGCAGTTGAGACGTTTAGAAAACCGAAATGGTACTCCCTGAAGAGAGGAGACGATTCCAGTTGGAGTTGAGAAAGACGTATTTCCGCATATTTCATCTGGCAGAATAACATGGTTTTCTCTTACTCGTTGAGAAGGTTTCGTCTTAATTCGCTAAATATAATCGTCTTCATTCAGTCACCCACCACCCAGACAACACAGAAGTCACAACCGCGTTCAACACAGTAACCACCGCAAACACAACCAGCACAATTACCACAACCATCAACAACCACAATACAGACGCCATCTGCGCTGCTACTGTCACCATAAAATCTGCCACCGCCACCACACCACCACCACAATCACCACCACGACATGAACCACCATCAGTTTACCATATAATTCAAGATTTCGGTCTGATCTTTGCGGTGCCAACTAAGGTAGTGCCTTTGGTTACTTACGAGAGCTCTGCTCCCCTAGTGTTGCTGACCATGAAATCTCCGTTCTGCGTCTTGGGGTGAACTCATTTTTCTCCGTGCACGCACTTGGAGGAAGCCACGTCGTGACTATTCAGCATTTGGGCCGCCCACCTGGAATAGCGTTCCTTCAGATCTTCATTCTCTTTCAATCAAGACCTCCGCATTGCTCTTTAAACCTCGGGCTACCAAAGTTTTTAGCGACATCGGCTACCAAGGGGGAGGGTGGTAACCACCCCCTCAATTTCGTGTTTAGTGTTAAATGTCATTCTCCAATTTAATCAGCATTCTGACAAAAATGTTATATTTAGTTGTAAATTATGTGAATGCATCTCGAAATCACATAATTTTAACAACGAAACCGATCCATAATTAGCGATAATTATTTTATATTATTACGTACATCTTGTATTGTTGGATAAACAATATATAAGATTATGTGTGTTGAAACTGATCTATGTATCCAAGAACATTTTAATTAGAACGAGGCTTCATTTGTAACAATAGCCTACAAACTAGCCCATAGTCTGGTTTAGTTGCAGCGAAATCTAAAGGCATGCGATAATTTATATCAACATGAAACAAGACTTTATGTTATTGTTCACGGCAGTCAAATATAACAGTGGTCCTTGCAGTTATTGCAAGTTACTCCCGTTGTTTTGTGCGAATGCTCTCTGCAGACCAGCTTCTCTCTTCATCTTCAGTACCTGTTTCAGCTAATATAAGTTCTAAATCTGTAGCTGTTGACAAACGTTTACGTAGAAATATCGGTTTACGCTGTGATGTTGCATTCAGCCATTTGTCACGCAGATAATGAGTATTATTATTTTATTATGATAACTTCCAGTTTTCAAAAAAAACAAACAAGTAAGCATGCAAATGAAGAAATAAAGACCTGTATTCCTTGGTTGTCCGAGGGCTAAGAAGCATTTTAAAACTATTCTCTTTCACCGGGACAGACTCTAAGTAAGTGTGTAGGAAAGGCACTGTAGAGATGCTCTGAATGAATTAATGAATGAATATCAGATTAGCTATGACCCTTGTTCTTCTGCTCATACCTGGTTCGACTACAAGGAAAGGAATACGGAACGTCTCTAAGTCGTAAGTGCTTGAACGGATGGACAACTTCAGCGTTCCGCAGTCGGCAAACGCCAAAGGAGTATAATCATACGATTGTCTCTCCTGGCGACAGAATACCTTGGTTGTGCTAGGATTCAGTTCTGTTTCTCCTTCTGATACGCAACCGACCTGTAGCCACAGACACAAGTTGATGTCCAGCACAGCATGTGTTTCTCACGTGTTTACTTTTATCGTGTTTTGTTTTATTTTAATTTAATTTAATGCAGTTAGTGAAAGTGACTTTGCATCGTGTCTTTACTCGCATTTCATCGTAGCGTTCACGACTGCATGAGGATGGATGGACTTGCAGGTGGATGGTCGAGACTCAATTCTACGGATAAGGGTGATGCAAATCGAAAGCCAATTATGGAGTTCAAAAATGAAGAAGTGCTGGCAAGAACTGGAGAAGAAGGAACCCTGATACACGCATTAAGTAAGAGACAAAGGCAATCGTAATCGAATATCTATATAGCGCCACTCAAGAACAGAGGCGCTCCCGACCCGGACCAGTGTCCTCACTTGTAAACATAGGCGTAGGAGGCGGGGGGTCAGAGGGGCAAACGCCCCCCCAAATTTCGGGAATTCCTGTTTTTCGGGCAAGAAGTGCCAGGGTAAATGCTGAACAAACAATTGGAAGTTCGGCAATCGGTAGCACACAGCGCGATCTGCCAGCTCCAACTTGCCCGAATCGGAATACTTAGCTACTAGCTCGCAAACCACCATAATATTTACAGCTTTATTCATTGGTGTAGGCTACTGAATAATAAGCCAGTCACTTATAGTATCCAGCATGTTGGCTCGGGTGCTGCCCGAATCCCCAAAACCCGAATCCCAGAAACGAATTTCAACCGGATCCCCAAATTGATTTTCTAAGTCCGACCCGAATATAAATTAACAAACAAACAAACATGTGAATATCGATGTAGGCCCTACATCAAGGTCATGCTATGTGTATGTCATGTTTACAATTGAAACTGTGAATAGCTTTCGGGAGCTCGGCCGCTTTCTAGAAAACTGTTTTTGGGAAATCGGGCTTTTGTGTAGCCTATATTTTCAGCGTTTTCATGGATTCGGGTTTCGGGGATTCGGGTTGATCTCTGTTGGCTCGGTTGGCTACCGACTTTAGAAAGAAATTAAATTCAAGTTGCTACACTCCCCTTTTCAGCGTGCAATTCCGAAAGTAAGTTAATTTTGAGTGCAGACATTTCAGATCGTTCAAAAGATGGTTCAGATAGTTTCAGAACGATCGTTCAGATCGTTTTAGAACGATCGTTCAGTGGACTTCGGAAGATGAAAACATATCTGCACAGCACCATGCATTGGGTAGGGATAGTAGAAATTCACGGCAAAAAAGTTCAAAATTCACGGTAGCATTTAGTACGGGCGAAAATCACGGCAAATTCAGGGCATGAAAAAGGCTTAACGCATTTTTTGCTATGATCCGACCAAGCAATCACGTAAATAAGAAAGAAACGAACGCTTCGATATATGTATTAATGTCAGTATAAACGTCCTGCTTCAATTCCTTCAAATCATGCTTATATTTACCAAGATCTAATCGATGTAGGCCTAATCATATTAATAATTATAACATAGATCAAGCAGCAACGCGGTGTTGCCGTGTATTGTCACGCTAGGCCTACGCCTAAGTGTCAGTCAACGTTTGGCACATAGTTTCTGCAATTGTAGACACACGTAGCGCCAAGTTATCGTATGTAAAACTGCGACAAATTATGTCAAAACATTTTCAGAAAATCAAGGCAATTCACGGCATTTGGGGGAAAATCACGGCAAGTGCCGAAAATCCATGACTTCGTGAATTTCTACTATAGGCCTCTCCCTAACCATGGGTCAAGATAGACTCAATGATCGTTTGATTATCAACATTGAACGTGCAACTAGGCTACAAGTACAACTGGGGTCAACTGCAGATGAAAGACATTATTGAGACTTGTTAGACGCGAGAACAGAAACTCTTTCGTGTTCTAGAGAGCCGTGAGCGACTATAAATGCAAGACACCAGTTATTCGTTATCTATATTTTTCGGGCAAAAATAAAATCTTGCCCCCCTACCACTGAAATTCCCCCTACGCCTATGCTTGTAAAGAGAGAGGTTTTCAGGCGCTTGCGGAACAATGGATCGAACACACACTGACAGGAGATTCACTACTTAGAACTGTCATCGAAGGAAAAATGGAAAGGAGGAGGACAAGAAGAAGATCAAGATAGATGATACTGGATTGGATGATGACATATGGATGCAGGAAGCCGAAGAAGAGGCCCAATAGTGGCGACGTCGGACACATGAACCTGCATGCCTAAGAGGCGGAGAACCAGAAGAAGAAGAAGAAAGCTTCATGAAGTTTTCTTATGAAATGCCAGTACGAGACAAATTGCAGTAGAAGAGACTATAGCCATAACCATAACCATAACCATCAATTTATTGCTAAAAACATTGACAAAGTAACATCTCGCTGTAGAAAGTACAATGATCTGTTGGACACAAAAGGAAAGGGACCAGAGTCCAGTTGGTTAGGGACACCTATATACATAGGCTGTTGCAGTGCAGTGTTGCTAGATAGTTTACAGAGGTTATCTAGTACAGTGCATTCATGTAAGAGGTATCTTAGTATATGTACAATGACTAACATACTAGTACAAAGCATTAAACCTTAACTAAGAAAAAAACACAAAGAAAGTTGGGGGTTAGAACCCAACTAATCATTCTGATGAGTCATTCTTAAGCGTAACTGATGTTTAAATAGCTTTCAATTTGAGATACTGCGAAGGTCTTGGAGTATTCTGTTCCATTCCCCATGGCCAACACATCTGATCGAGAATTTGCGAGTGTTTGTACGTGCAAACTCACTTCTGAATGACGCTAAGATTATTGTGTTATGTGAGTGAATGACCGAGGCTAGGCTATAGAAGTTGGCATGTGAGCTAGGCAATGTGTCGTAAGCATATCGATGCATGAATTCATTAATCTGCAGTTGTTTTATTTGTGCAACTTTTAGAATCCCGAGCTGCATGAATAATTGCTTTATGTGAGAATAATAGGGGAGCCAGGCTTGAGACTAGGGCGTCAGCCAAGCAAATCAAGGCAGAAAAGGACGTGTGGCGTGTAATACGGCGGATATCACGGATATGGCAGGGGCACATTTGCACATACAGTGTAGGACTGTAAGTGTTCACTAAAAGACAGGTTAGAATCAAACGCGACGCCCAAATCATTGCGGGCTGAACAGCTGCGTTGCATGGCAGAAGTGCCAAGACGAATAGAATTCAAGGAATTATAATATTTTTTAGTTGTTGCGGAGTCCCAAAGAGAGAATTCCAGTTCTCGGTAGATTTAAGAAGAATCTGTTTCCTGCCATTCAAGAGTGAATCTGATCAAAGACGTTGGATAACAGAGTGGGCGTTAGATTAGGAGAAATTATCGAAGTAAAGGTAGAATTGAGCATCATCAGTGTACAGATGGTGATTCAGACTGGTTTCACTCAGTAAAACACTTAGTGGAGTTGCGCAATAAGAGAACAGTAACAGACCAAGAACAGAGCCTTGAGGGACTCCACAGGTAAGTGGTACTCGGTCTGATATTTTTCCAGTGATGAAGACAGGTTGCGTGTGTGGAGTCAGATATGATTGGAACCAGTTTAGGGAGGACCAGATACACCAAACCAGCGCGACGGACCAAGAGAGTATGATCAACCGTGTCGAAGGTAGGAGATAAGTCAAGAAGAGCAAGTGCATTTACCTTACAATTGTCCATAAAGCGGAAGCTGTCAGTGTGGACAGTGAGAAGATATATCTCTGGAGTGGAATTTGCGATATGTTGGCTTTAAATTCAGAAGTAAAGAGTTTGAAGACAGGTGGACATCAAGTCGACTTTTAGCAAAATGTTCAAAAAGTTAAGAAATAAATTTAAGTTTGGAAAATAGTGTGACATGGTGTCAGCGTGCAAAGATGGTCTCTTCAACAGAGGATAGACCATACTGTGGGAGAAACCTGCTGGAAAGGATCTATCAGCAGGCGACCGATTAAATAATGCCAAGATGATGGTACCAAGCACATCAAAGCAGCTTTTGAGAAGGCTAGATCGAATTGCATCAAGGAGGCACTGTTTTCCATGAGATGAGAAAATATGTGTGACCGATTTTCACCTAAAGTTGCGATGGTAAAAATATCAATAGTAGGTGGAGTAATTAGGAGATGAAAGGTCATTTGGTAGTAGAATATAAGAGAATTTCAGTCTGATGTTAGATTTCTTGTCGATAAACAAGACGGTGAAAGAATCAGCCAAAGCGTATATTGAAGAGGTATTGGGCAGTTCGGATGGTTTCTCCGATTGAGGACGTTCCAAAGGGACCTCGAGAAAGATGAGTTTTCAAAAACTTGGCTTTGTAAGGTAGGAGGACTTGGTCCTGGAAATAAGGTTTCGAACAGCATTGCACTGTTCTTTGAAACGCACGTGATAGAAAGTCGTGAGCGTCGGCAAGCGCGTTGAAGTTGACTGCGATGGCGTCGAGTTTCGGCAATTTCAGAGTGGGCGACAGCGCAAAGGTGATCAGAAAGATAAGTTTATTTAATCCAGATAAAGATAAAATTAAATATACGGCAATCAGATTTTGTCAATAGGCGATCAAGGGTGTAGCCCTTAGCGTGTGTTAGCAAAGTGATGTGCTGGCGAAGATCAAAAGAAGTCGACAGTTCGCAAAAGATATTAGAAGAGTGACCGCTTGCATGAAAAATTGAAATGAATAGCAAAGTTACCAGTAATCAGTCGGTCAGTTGGAGATGTGATTAAAAACTCCAAAAGGGATTTAAAACCGTTAATTAAAGACAGGGAGGTATAGATATATATTTATGAATGTTATGTGTTTGTTGCCCGAGTTCAGAGTAGCAATTATTCTTCAAAAGACAAAGATGGAGATATAAGATCATTAGATTTAGAAGCAGACAAGTACGATTTGCAAAGTAAAGGCAAAAAAACACCAGTACCCAGGAAACGGGGGGGGCACTAAGTGAAGGCACTCCCAAAAACGCCACAGGGCGCTATATAATTTCTGAAAATGAATGAATGAATCTCGTTGCTTTACGCTTACGACTCAACTTGGTCCAAGAACTCCAAACACTCAAATCTGTATAGGAATCCGTGGGTTGGATTTTCACGTGCCTGAGTGAACCCATCACAGGTGACTCTTACTGTCTTGTCTCACTGGCATTTAGCATCAGCTAAGCTTTACAGGAAACGCCTTTGTGAGGTACTTAAGGTGCGACAGTAAATTTCTAGGTAAGTAACCAGATAACTTGTATCTGATTATCAATTACTTTGGTTTTACAAATCATGAAAGAATGCCCTCATCCTACCGTCACACTTTCTCTGCCGCAGTCTTGGAATGACTGAAGGAATTGCTCCGATGAATGGAAATAGGTTTTGAGCCATATGTAACTCAAGTTATTGGCCGAGATGGTGTAAGTGCAGTTGACTGTCGCTAGATTGCTCGTTGGATTTCTTGGTAAGATGATGTCTCCCGAAGAATTGGTGAATAATGTAGCACCACAGTCGAGCTCTAGAATGATATATATATATATATTTCTGTTTTACGATTCTGATACTTTTGTTATGCCCTATTCCCACTGACTGCATCTGTGGTTGTCCTGCAATAGGCACAATCGCTAAAACAGTCTGGGTGAGCTTTTATTGCGAGTTGAGACTTACAATGCACCTGTGGCCGGTTGCACGGAGTAGGGTTTAGATTGATCAGATTGCGAAGTGCCCTCGCTGTGTGCAACGTTGCCTCTATTACCGTGATTAAACAGCATTAGAGAATGCCCTGATAATGGACAACGTTACTTGTCCCTCAATCCTTGACCCATCATTGCTTGAAATGTATGTCACATTATCAATGTCATCCAATAAGAATATGTTGGCTCGTTTTATTTTGAATATTAATTATGTATAATAAACTGTTAATTGATACATAATAGTTCCGTTTAATTATCTCTATGGTATGTTAATTATATGAGTCTTGTGTTCTACCTAGACCAGCGCAATATAAGGCTACGTTCTAATTGTTATTTGGGTCCTAAAATAACTCTCACGATATATTTGATGTGTCTTTGAGCAGCACTCGTCTCTTCTCAAAAGGGGGCGTCACCAACACGGCTTCCATTGATGAGCGTCATGCTTGCCAATTCGGTGACTAGCAATTCTCGGCGTCGTGCGTTCCGTGTAGAAACTCATTCTTTCCTAGTCTGATCAGTGATGGGCACAATTCTATTTTGGAAATACTTTTCTATTTTCAAAATAGAAAATACTATTTTATTTTGTATTTTCAAAATACTTTTGAAAAGTATTTTGTAAAAGTATTTTCAAAATAGTTTTGAAAAGAATTTGGAGAATTCAAAATACTTTTCCAAAATACTTTCCAAAATACTTTTCTAAAGTACTTTTCAGAAATAAAATTTACAAAACTTCGGCCAAAATTATTATTTTAATGTTAAAATGCTTAATTAATAATCTTCTGACCATGTACTTGTCAGTTTGTTGTATTAGGATATATATCAGGCCATAATCAGGGTTCTGTGCTTGGTCCTCTTTTCTTTACATTATATACCACGCTACTAAGAACATTGCTGGATGAAAATCATTCGCTGGGATATAATTTCTATGCTGATGATATTGACATCTACATTTTTATTTCAGTCTGTCATGTGACTCATCTGTGTGGCTGTTGTCTGCGGTCTTTGATGAGGTACAGTCTTGGATGGTGGCCAATAAACTACTGCTTAACCCATCAAAGACTGAATTTCTACTATTGGCATGATTTTGGTGTACCACCGGTTGATGCCTTGTGCATTAGACACCGGCACAATAGAAGTTACTAACTGCAATTACAGTTATATCAATACTTCAAGTCATTAGAAACCATAGATGACTCTGAAGCGTACTAATGCGATGTAAATGTGCACACTAATTAGTAGTAATAAAAGTAGAAAATGTTGATTTCGCAAAAGTATTTTGAAAAACTATTTTCAAAAGTATTTTCAAAATACTATTTTATTTTGTATTTTCAAAATACTTTTGAAAAGTATTTTGTAAAAGTATTTTCAAAATACTTTTGAAAAGTATTTTGTAAAAGTATTTTCAAAATACTTTTGAAAAGTATTTTATTTTGTATTTTGAAAATACTTTTGAAAAGTATTTTGCCCATCACTGAGTCTGATGAAGGTTTCGTCGAACAACAAACAAACTTTGGTGTTGATAACAACTTAACAACGTTGTCGACTAAAGTTCCTTTAAGAGTTTTTTCGAATCGAAGCGTTTGAAATTGTAACGGTTTAAGTTCGTAGATAGTAGCTCAAACGTTCGAAGACTTATCTCAATGGCTCTCGACGATAAACTTCATAAAATGCTACACCCCTTTGCCAGGATAATTAGCGACGAACTTATTGGACTTTATAGAAACAGTTCTTAGTCGAAATCGTGACGATTCATCGACCGATCTGAGATGATTTAACCTCAAAACTCCAAATTTTTTTCGCCTTCCAAAACGGAGCCGTTTCTCTCTCTCTCTCTCATCGTCAATATTTACTACTAACTGCCACGTCATCCGGAACCGTCAGTGGTTCATGACAGTCGGATTTTAAATTTGACCAATTAAATGTCTCCAACGCAGCTGTGTAACCATGCAGTTAATAAACTTCTTCCTCGAGTTCTTCTTGTTATCTCAATACACTCACTGGTCCATTAATTAGACTAGTTACATCAATTGCTATTATTAACTAGTATCTATTCATTGTTTATTCACACCTACTTACAAAATACATAGCAAGAAATGTTTGTGTAAGTCAAGAGAATCGTTACACTGAGCGATGAGTCACACATATCAGGCCTATCCAGTTGGTTAGATGGCACGTCTTGTAATACGGATAGTAGCCTACGGGTTGTCTCCCTTGAGACTGTAACTCTTTAGTCGCCTTGAGAAATACCGTTTGCTCATCTTTGGATAACGTCATTAGTCATTTTAAAGTTAAGAGATAATTTTTAGATACTAATATTTATAGTTATAGTTAACAGGTAATGTTTAGACGATGAAAATAAGGCGCATAAAATAAACACTACGGCTTACCATGATCACCTATCCTGTAGCGTATGGTAAATCCTCTTTCGGGGGAAATTTCGTTGCTGGAGAAATTAAAGATGACCCTGTGACAAGCGGGGAATCTTGTTCTGGTTGGATATCCCAATGCGCACAGCTTTCTGTTTGCAAGGGGATGAGCCACTGATGTTCCGTTGACCAGGCAAGTTATCTGTACAACGGACAATCAGTTAGCTTTGATACGGTAATTATTGATGAATAGATAAGGAACGTTAACACACTTTATTGTGACTGGTTATATGTTTTTTAAAAATCAAGTTAATGTGCTTTAGTTAAGGTGTCTCAATAATTGAGTTCCCACGATAATTACGCCACATGATATGAGCTCCTAATAGTATTTGATGCAAGATGTCATCAACACTAAGACTAATTGTCGCAATTACGCAGATGTAACTGTTATCTTGTACTGTAAGTTTGCGATATGGCCTAACATTAGCAGGTTAGAGGCGTAGTCATGTGAATTGGGCTTCAATAGATTAGAGTAGATATTGGAATGGCCTCTAGGTTTTCTTACAATTTAGTCTTACAGAGAATGCATTAATAGTTACATCACAGGTAGAATTTAAACTGTTTCAAAACGTAAACATTTTCGGTCCTATGAACAGAAGCCTAAAGGTGTGTTTACTCTTACGGGTGAGTGACTAAAAAGGCCCTATAACGGATCACGTGTAAGGATAGATTTAAAAAGTGTCAATGGCTCAAGTGCTTCACGATTCAATGAGCTGCTGCAACTAGGGAGTTGAAAGTGTAGGCCTAATCGCAAATGTACAAGCAACTCATCTGGTATAAAAATCTTTGATCACAATAATTATTACCACTGCATTTTTGACTATCAGGTTTATCGATGATGTTCTAAATATGCGGTGTGCTCGACAAGCGCTGCATAACTATATTCTTAATGCGTGATCAATCCCAGGATCAATATACCTGCACATCTGAATATGTGGATATTCAAAGTGAATACCTGAATATATTTCTACGCATCACACATTCGTTTGACGCCTAGTGAGACCCTCGTAGATCCAATATGCGAAATGACATCATGTAAACTTTCATATATTCCACTCCGGTATAACACATCGCATGGACAAAAGGAGAAAACGAACTATAGAGAAGCAGTAACGCCAGTGCTCAGTGACATGGTCGTTCTACAGAAGTAATTAATTTCTCGCGCTATGTCTAGCTCTAAGCTTCATGTTTTCTTAGCATTGTCTATTTATTCTCACAATCGTTTAAGAGTCCACACCAGATTATTGACAACGATATTCGATATAACCGAGAGTGCAAATGTAATTTGTTTGACTACTTACTGTCAACCAACCGTTGACACAGGATCCTTGCCAGTACCAGTGTCCAACGAATAGATAATCTATGCTGAGAGCGAAAGATTCGACGTCGTCGTTATCGATCGTGTACAGACAGTTGACACTTTTTTGATAATGAAAAGGTAATCGCAGAGTGGAGACGATTCCAGTTGGAGCTGAGAATGACGTATTTCCGCATATCTCATCTGGCAGAACAACAATGGTTTCTCATACTTTCCACAAGGCTTTATCTCTTACTCGCTATTGTCATCGACTTTGTTAAGATTTGCCAACGACCACAAAAGCTACCGCCGCAACCAGCACTGACACCGCAACCTATAAAATAGTCCAGGCGGTACACGAATGTATAGTATTGTATACTGCATTTTTTGAACACGGATTGCCGCTTTGCACAGTTGTAGTTGGAACCTAAGAGAACATTTTAGGAAGGGGAGGCATTAGAAATTTCCATTATAATTCAAGATGGCGGCTTTTTTCAAAAAGGCCGACCGAAATTGAGATTTTTCAATATCTCGGCTTCTAGTTCACTTAGAATCGTTATTTTCGTGTCTAAACATACACATTTAGAAGCAATGATTCCGCTAAGGCCATCGCAGAGTAGTCTTGGTCTCATCGGTCGGCCATTTTCCAAAATGGCCGACGAAAATTGAGATTTGTCAATATCTCGGATTCTAGTTCACTTAGAATCGTTATTTTGATGTTCAAAATTGCACATTTAGGGGCCATGTTTCGATTAGGACCATCGCATATTAACCCATGGTCTCATCGGTCGGCCAAAATGGCCGATCGAAATTGAGATTTTTATTTTCCAAATAACACGAATCTAAGGTCAAAATTAACATAAGACATAAAAATGAAGCCAAAGAAGGTCAATTTATTGCAAAACGGCGAAATTGTTTAAAAAAAGAAACAAGTAAATACTTTCGGCACACAACGCTTGTTTTCCAATTTCTTTGTGGCATCTTCCCTCATTACTGTGGATGGTATCTTTGAATTTTAATTAGCCTATAAGAGTCCTCCACGAATATCTAAAACATATTAGTGCTGTATAGTTTATCTATCTTTCTTTCGTAAAAAAGTAAGAAATTACTTCCTTAGCTAGGATTCGAACATTTCTCTCTACAGTAACTGTTGGAACACTTCAGTGTGCATGGGACACCAGAACATTCACAAGAGCATCTATTTGACGTACAACCCTACTTGCACCCACATTTCAATAGTTCGCTGCAAGCCTGCCAAACTGCTTGTTGTGTGGTCCACTGTGGGGTCCGCATCTCACCTCGCTTTGTCCATCCCCAGTGAGCTGGAGATGGCATATCAGTTATGATACTGTCTGCCTGACGCCACACATGCACACTTTGGTATATGGCTCGAAGAGTGTGTATACGACTAGCACATCACATGTGGGAGGAAGACTTGGCAATGGTGTCACTTTGGTCGCGAACAGATAGGCGTGCGCCATGCTGCAACAAACTGTCCAGAAAATCTCTCTCACAATATTCTCCAAATGTTTTTCAGAGCTTTTCCATAGGCGACAGCATACAGCACCTCTTCATAGGCGACAACATCCAGAGCCTCTCCATAGGCGACATAATCCAGAGACTCTCCTTAGTTGACTACATACAGCGCCTCTCCATAGGCGACAGCATGCAGCGCTTCTACATAGGCGACATCATACAGAGCCTCTCCATAGCCGACATCATGCAGAGCTTTTACATATTATGCGACATCATCCAGAGCCTCTCCATGGGCGACATAATCTAGAGCCTCGCCCTCTCAAAAAAGGGACTTCATCCAGAGCCTCTCAATAGGTGACAGCATACAGCCCCTCTCCATAGTCGACATCATCCATACAGTGCCTCTCCATAGGCGACATCATCCAGAGCCTTTACATAGGCGACAGCATACAGTGCCTCTCCATAGGCGACATCATGCACAGCCTCTGTATAGGCGGCGTCATCCAGGAAGACTTAGCAATATCCAAGCTGAATTGATAAACCAGTTGAATTTTGTGGAAGTTCAGGTGCTTTTGTTTATGACGGTGCAGCCCTCAAATAATGATGGCATAAAGCCACGGTGTTCACATAATGTTCGAATCCTAGCTAAGGAAGTAATTTCTTACTTTTTTACGAAAGAAAGATAGATAAACTATATAGGACTTATATGTTTTAGAAATTCGTGGAAGACTCTTATAATTAAAACTCTTAGATACAATCCACAGTAATGAGAGAAGATTCCCCAAAGAAATTGGAAAACAAGCATTGTATGCAGAAAGTATTTACTTGATTCTTTTTTTAAACAATTTCGCCGTTTTGCAATAAATTGACCTTCTTTGGCTTAATTTTTATGTCTTATGTTAATTTTGACCTTACAGTCGTGTTATTTAGAAAATAGAAATCTCAATTTCGATCGACCATTTTGGAAAATGGCCGACCGATGAGACCGGGGCTACTCTGCGATGGCCCTAGAGGAACCATTGCCCCTAAATGTGCAAGTTTGGACATCAAAATAACGATTCTAAGTGAACTAGAACCCGAGATATTGAAAATCTCAATTTTCGTCGGCCATATTGGAAAATGGCCGACCGATGAGACCGGGGCTACTCTGCGATGGCCCTAGTGGAATCATTGCCCCTAAATATGTAAGTTTAGACACCAAGATGATCATTTTAAACACTTGATCCGTGCACACGCAATGAGTATTATTATGTAGCTCTTTGTGCTATATCTCATTCTATTGATTGCCCGTTATCCAATTTAAAGTGTACTGCCTGATACAATTATAAGGTTGTAATACTTGTTATACTTAATGTTCTGTGTCTTGGCAGTGCCTTGTTGTTTTTATGTTCTCAGGACGGTGCTTAGTTTTGTTAGCATTTGATTTTTGGTTCTTTCTGTTTTTGTTTAATTTCTTTGATTTAGTTGAGTAGGGATGGAATTCCCCTGCCGTCCATTTAGTTCTAGAAAATAACTTGCAAGTTTTGCTATATAGTTAAAGAAATTAGGCCCCTATTCAGCGGGACTTGACCCTTCGGGTGTGCCCTTTGCTCCCTCATACCATCTCTTCATAGATAAACTTCTGTAATAATTTGCACTATGTTTGTGAAACTTTATATACTGTAGTTTCATGCTGTTAATTTTGTTTTGTTTCTGGGAACAATAAATTGATTTGATTGATTGATTAATTGATTCTAAGTGAACTAGAAGCCGAGATATTGAAAAATCTCAATTTCGGTCGGCCATTTTGAAAAAGCCGCCATCTTGAATTCTAAGGGAAGTTTTGAATGCCTCACCTTCCTAAAAAGATTCTCTTAGGCTCCAACTACAACTGTGCAAAGCGGCAATCCGTGTTAAAAAAATGCAGTATACTGGCCAAATTTGGCTTGTACCGCCTCTACTAAAAGGCAACACTGCCTCCACCTCCGCTACCACCGCCAAGATAGACTCTGCTACCGACGCCACCACAACCATCACCTCGTAAACTACCAACATTTGACCACACCTTTTATGAGTTCGGTATGATTCTGTTGGTTCCAGCTGAAATGGTGTCCTTGAACACTTACGAGAGCTCCGCGGTCTGACGCCAGGTCTGGATGGCCGTGGAAATCTCCGTTCCGATGTGAACTTATTGTACTGATTTCACTTTGCCATGCAAAGCACTTGGAGGAAGCAACGTCTTAACGTTTCAGTAGTTGGACCGCCCACCTGGAAAAGCCTTCCTTCAGATGACCTGCACATTCTTTTAACCAAAGCCTCTGCTTAGACCTTCACAACATTTCAATATCAGCCTCACCAGGGTTGTTCTGGGAGCGCCTTTGAGTAGATGTGTGGGAGAGGCGCTATATAAGTGTTCTAAGTGAATGAATGAGTGAAGGAACGAACGAATGAATGAACGAATGAATATTAGATTTGATGTGAAACAGGAACTTTAGGCCATACTTGGTTCGACAGCAAGAAAAGGAATACGGGACGTGTCTCGGTAGTCGTAGGTGTTTGAGCGGATGGACAACTTCAGCGTATGACAGTCGACAAATACCAGTGGACTCCATGATGACCCGCGATGACAGAATACCCTGGCTGTGTTAGGATCCATTTCCGTCTCTCCTTCTGATATACAGCCGACCTGCAGTGGAACACACAAGTCAAAACGTCCGCTTGCGTTTGTGCTTTCACTAACATCTTGCTGTGTCTGTATGCATTTATCTAGTTGCACATGTAATACTCTATGTATGTATGTTTGTATCTGATTATTGTTCAGCGCCTTTTTCTGGCAACATCGCAAGGCGCTAAACATGGCTATACAATATACATGTAGAAAAAGATCTGATTAGTTGTGACTTAGGATAGCTTCATAGCGTATAGTCTACTGAGCTGCAGTTGGAAGTATAGAACGGCAAGACTTTTACTGTCAAGTTTTTAACTTTCAGTGTCTAGATTGCAGTTAGTAAACTGATGTTCGGTGACACTATCAGTGGGCATTTATTAAGCGCCACTATCTAATGACTAAGCATCAATCGATAGCGCTGAACAATTTTGGGTGAATTGTTCAAGGTCCCTATAGTACACAATTGCTATCTCAGTGGAGTTTAAACCCGTACTTGCGCGTAAGAAGGCTAGCGCTTTAACCAATCCGCTACCGTATCCTACAGGGTGAACGATTGACGCTGCTCTAGTTTTAACATTCACAGTAGAATGCAAGTAGCCAACCATCAGATTTTCTCTGTCACAGTCTTGGAATGATTGTAGCAACTGCGCCGTTTGAGTTAAATAGGTGTTGAGCCAAATAACACTCGTACGATTTGTAGAGATAGTATAAGTACAGTTGACTGTCGCCAGATAGTTCGTTGGATTTAGCGGTAAGCTGATGTTTCCCGAGGAATTGGTGAACAGCGTAGCACCACAGTCGAGCTCTAGAATGACAGCAATATATTTGAGAGTTTTACCATTCCTATAAATTTCCTTAAGGCTAAGTTCTGTCTGACTGCACAGGTTGCAAAGTTCTGGAAAAAAATCGCCAACACAGACTGTGATGCAGCTAGAGAGAACGTGTGCCTGGTTGCACTTGGTTGGGTTTAAAATGATCTGACATGTTTTGCGCTCTATCTGAGATAAAGTCAAAGTTACAAGAGTTGTAGTTGCAAAAGCGCATGAAAACTTCAGGTTCGAAGCCACGTAACGCTGCAAGTTGGCTGAAGGACGCGTTCTTCAAAAGGCACTGTGCATGCCAAAGGCTGCATAAAGTATCTCCTCACACCGATCTCAATGTACGTTTTATCACTGGTTAATATTTCTTGAGGATAATATTATGGTCAAGCAAGAAACCGTAATTAGTACCGTTTAGTTCGACAATGTGTCTGTTTACAACATAAATGTTAACACCGTTTTTTCCTTATGTCAGCATGGATTTATGTGGACTTATGTAGCCTATACAACTTAAACTTGAAAAGATTTCCAAATTTGTTAGTTCTCAATTTCTTATTAAACCAAACTTATAAAAGAAAATAATTGTTGTAGATTTATGTTACCTGATGTTTACAAATAAAGTTGTGTTATTTGTTGATTAAAATTAAATTATGTAAACATGGTTTTTAATTTTACATCGAACTCAAATTTCAATTTATTTCTCATAGTAGCTATAGTCCTAGTTATTTCCTCAGAAATCTAGTGAACAGTTCGAATTCAAAAATTGGTTCATACCAACGTTATCATCTGTAGAGTTTGAATTCTCTATAAACAAACCACACACAAGTAAGGTAGAGATGATACATGTTTAGTAATTGCATTCAAGAATCAGTAAACTGTGTCGCCAATCTTCAACATTTTTATAAAATGAACATTCCAAAAATACAATACAATCAATGTATCTTAAATACCAGGGCAACCACAAGCACTCTAGACTTCCATTTAGTAAAAGAAACGGATTTACCAACGGTAAATCCACAATCTCTTATATGAATAACTTCTCACAATTTTTAGTTCGCCCAAAATATTATGGAAATGATGGGGTTACCAGTGGCCCTACTACTGAGGTCAAAACTTGAGATTATCCTTGTAAATTTTCTCTACCAAAAACCGTCTAAATCGACACGATCATGTCTAGTTTTCGCGCAAATGAACACAACAGCGTGCCTCCTCTGAATATGACTGTAAAAATAAACATAGAAAATAAACATCAAAATATTTTAATACGCCGTTGGAACTGAAATAATAAACATTTGGGGCGATTTGGACAAGTTTGTTTTAAACGGCCAATGTAATAAGTTTTATTATAACTAAAAATTAGTGTAGCGTTAAACGGTCGCCGTTGCAATTTAACGTAAAATGTTCTCTGAAAAGAATGCAATAAGGTTGATCAATGATCATATATGCTTCAAATAGAACAATTTATATCAATATTGAGAAGGTATGTTTTGTTTTGCTACAGCATGGCAAGTGACTAATGTAAAAAGAGCGAGTCTTAAGGTCAGCTGAAAAATCGTTTGGCCATCGTCAGCAGTAAAGTGTGGATTTCGCAAAAGAGATTTTATTACTGCATGAAATATTATATGAAACAAACAGTTACCAACTAACCGGCCACGGTGTACTCTATCATAAATCCGGCGCCACGGCTGTAGGTCGAGCCAGAAAAGAATTCTAGCGTCAGAGAGCTACAGTCGACAAACCGCAGTGCAGAAGTCCACTTAATAGCGCCACAGTATTTCCTGTTATTGTACGGATTCGTTTTCGTTGTTTCGTTACAAGTGATCTATATATCATATTCACAGATGAAAACCAAATTTATATAACATAACCAATTGAGAAGGTATGTTTTGTTTTGCTACAGCATGGTAAGTGACTAATATAAAAAGAGCGAATCTTAAGGTCAGATGAACATAGTTGATAACAATTTCTCGCCTTATTGTCGCTCTAATATGAGCTCTTCGTTTCATGGTTTAATATTGCTTAGCATTCACTCGTAACTCTTGTTTAATCACAATGTACCTGATAGCGGTGTGACTATCAGTTTGTTGTTGTTACCAATAAACGAATATAATAATTTAAACATGACGAATTTATAAGTTGGTGCGTGCTGCATTGCAGATACACAGGTCAGGGTATCAAATCTCCACCATAAATGATGATGATGATGACGACGACGACGATAATGATGAAGATGATAATGATTTGTGGAAAACTACCGCGGAACATACTATATTGGCTTTCAGTGTTACCTTTACTTAAAACCTTTCCAAAAAACTTCTATGATTGTATTGGATCGTTTCAAACAGAAAACATTGCATAATAATTTCTGTACTTGTGTATTATGCACAGCCTAACAGGATCACAAATATATGAACTTCTTTAAACATATTTTATATTTATTAGGATTTAAATAGCGTCCCTTCAGGACCATCTACTCAGCATATCACCGTCGTGCTCTGCAATGGCTTTATCAACAATGTTATACCGTAGTGTTAAAGAGTTTAGCTGGCAGTGAAATAATATTAATGAAAAAGAATTGACATGTTTACCAATTACCACTGACCTTTAACCAATCGTTTGCGCAGTAACCCGCTGAATTTGGCGCTTCCAACTCGAAGTGTTTAAACTTGAGTTCAACAAAACTGTTGCGACCAACATCGATGGAATAAGTGCAGCCCAGATTGCTTGGATACGCAAGAGGAAAGTTCGGGGATGTAACGAAACCGTTCGGACCAGAGTACGAAGTGTTGCCACAGTCCGACTGGCCTGAGAAGTCATTAACATAATGTAGAAGAATTCATCAAATTAGATCAACACTTAAAAATCTGATGAATTAAAAATATGCCACTTTATCTGCGCCTTGTAAAATTAAATTTAGGGATTTAGGCCAAATTTCGAGCGAGGACACTTGAAGTGTTTACAACATTTTTTATTATTAAAGATTAAATTTTAAGAAATCAGACATGGCGCGAGATTGTTTTGCTCCTGATGCCGCTAAGTGAATGTTTGCGAAATCACATCCCAAAGACCTTTTCTCTCGTTGGCCAATGGTTGCACACTGGATATTAGTGTTCGCGCGTCGCTGAACGCCTAATACAAAGTGCACCACATCAATAAGTGAAGATAATGAATGAGTGAAGATCACGAACAGGATCACCAGAATGAAAACCCATATTCAGATATGTTTCAATGCACTTGAAATTTACGATAATTGATGAAAGAGTTAACTTTCGTTTAGCGTGCCGGTCTGTCAGAGCCGTAGTTCTGAGTTCTCAGCAGACCAAAACAGATTCAAGACTTTTGTCCTAACAGCACCCTAAGGAAAACTAGACACTTGCCTGGCGTTGTTATCGTGTACCAGATTTTGAATCCTCCACTGGTCAAGGAAGAGTCAGTGACGAAGTTCAGTGTCAGAGAATCACAATTGGAATAGCTGAGAATATCAGACGTTTTTTCTCCGCAGAATTTTCTGTTTCGATGATAATCATTATAATAATGATAATAATATGGCGACCCAGGTAAACAGCTTATCTGTGAAAGTAAAACATTATGTTAAAGATACTCAGCGCGCATGTCTAAAATAAGTAATTAACTTATTGGCTGTCTTAATATACAGGTTCACTGAATGGTGGCCGAGCGAATGAATAATAATTGGTACTGCCCAATCGGATGACCAGTGTAGGCCTAATCATTCATTCATTCATTCATTCATTCAGAGCATTTATATAGCGCCCCTTCAAGAAACTACTCAGGAGCGCTCCCGGCCCAGCCACGACTAAAGAAAAAAGACTTGAGGGACTTGTAGAACCCTGTCAGATGGCTTACAAGTACAAAACGGAGCTTAAGTGGTAGGTCATTCCAAATGGAAGGGCCAACAACCGAGAAAGCAACGGCGCTGCCTAATAGCCAAGCGAGTCCGTGGAACAAGGAACTCACCCTCGTCGCAGAGCGAAGCACCCGACGCGCTGGAACATCAGACACTGGGCGCAAATATCACGCAAGTAAGATGGATGGTTAGATGGTTAATCATGGTTAGCAGGCGCGGATTTAGAGGGGGCGGAGCCGGCGTACGCCCCCCCTAAATCTGCAGCAAATGTTCTCAAACTAAACTGACCTAAAACTAATATAACTGCAATTTGGGAATAGGATGTTTGAAGTAGCTGGACCGGCAGAATGGAGCTCTCTTACCGTAGCTCTCTTACCTACTTACCTGAGTTGCTAGCAGACGTTGCCCACGTGTACAATGACTTTTGCCGTGACGTCATTCACAAAGTTCATGTACAGACAAAATTTACGTAAATAGAAATTGGTCAATTTAAAAATATGTCGAGTGGTCCGCCGTCAAAACGGCTTAAACAAGCAGTTTTATCATTCGCGAATAAGCCGACTGCCGTTGGTAAGACATAGGCGTATCTTAGGCCAAAATCTCAAAAGATGGCATATGATTATAATTTTGACATTCGTCGCGCTGATTCTAGCCGCCGAAAGCGTTCAGCTGCCGATATTATGGACAAAAGCAAATCAAGGATATAGAACTAGGCCTACTTATATAATCATTCTCTTAACGCTCAGTGGCGTGCGGTCCATGGATGAGGCGCATGATCCATCCCTTGCTTATTGAATCTATTTTTATACAAATACTAGTGTATTCAATTTCTATCATTACTATGTTAATTATCGTATGATAAATTGGCATCGACTATATTATTTTTAGTTGGGGGCAGCCAGGGCCGCCGAAAGGGGGAGGGGCAAATTCCCAGGGGCCCGGCGGTGTGAGGGGGCCCGGAGTGCCCGGGGAAAAAAGTAAACAATGTAAGAAGTTTAACAAATACGAAGACATTCTGCATGTAGAATTGCGAGTTTCAAAATTATTATTATTATACATTTATGATCTAATTTCATATATATATATATATATATATATATATATATTTACGGGATTGGATTGGTAGTATTTACGCCCCCTAACCAGAAATCCTGGATCCGCCCCTGGAACTTAGGGTGATTGACTGAGTGAATAATGCGTTCATCTATTAAACCATATGCTAATTATTTCTAGTGATTAATTGAATTTTATATTTCTGTGTAAAAGAAAACTTTTCAGCGTCACACAAAAGCTGCGTCAGAGGAAGCCAGACTAGACACCAGCGCTATGTGAAGCTAAGTCCGCAAGAGGAGTCAGTTTGTTTGGCAACAGGTCAGAATCCGGGAGATGCGAAGACGGAGAAACAACGTGGTGATACGGAAGAAATCGTTGATGATAGCGGCCATGGGATCGTGAAGGTGCGAAAGTAGAAGTTGATGGCTTGTAAAATTCGGTCGTCATTCTTAAGTAAAGTGCGGCAGGAGAGAAAGCTAGCACAAGAGTTCAGATTGATAGACGGGAATGGAGATGAGCAATCTGGTCGATCTCATTATGGCAGTTTTTCGAAAGGTAGATTAAGGAGCGGTTGCAGAATTTGATGGAGGATGAGACTTTAGAAATAAGTAGAACTGGGTTGTTGGATATTGCATAACATAACATAACTGGGAATTTTAAGTGGTTAAGAAGACATCGGATACTGTCCTATGAGACAAAACTATCATCGAAACCACTGAAAAATTCTTCAAATCTGAGTATCCGAAAACTACTAACCAGCAGCCAATCGTAGTGGCAGGTGTCCATATTATATGAAGTACGGGATGTTCCTTCTATGTTGAATGAATAGAAATACAGTCCAACCGTTTTCGTTCGATCGACAGCGATAGAGTAGACGTGGTCTAAGTTGTGTGGATAGGAGAGAGGGAATTGCGGTGAGGTTATGAATCCATTGGGACCAGTGAAAGACGTATTACCACGATCTTTTTCTGGAACATTTGAAATAGCCTACAACTTCAAAGGTTTTCTACCATCTAAATTCTTACCACTACCACCATGGAGACGATGGTGAGACCACCGAGACTATGGTGGTAGTTGTTTTTATGGTTCGCAAGATAAACGAAGCTTATGTAATTTTAATTCTACTTCTAAAAGAGTATATATTTTTTATATTGTATTTGTTTATTGCACAGAACAGGTTTTAGGTTACAATCATGAAACAGCAAGAACAGTGCAAAAGGAGCCAAGAAATGCTAATAGCTTATACTAAGCTTGACTCATCTTTCTTGATTATCATTCATAAATGTATTTGATACTTAATTAGGACTTAGATATGACTTAACTACTAGTAAAAGTAGTAACAGAATAAAAACAATAACAGCAATACAGGACTACAATAATAACAATAATGAGGTAATAATAAACTTGATTAAAATTTGAATGCTAACATATTCAATGCAAAGTATAATGCAGATAAAGACAGGCGAGCATAATATTATAGAAGTATATTGACCAATAGCTACACATCAACATTAGAATATTTTTAAAACAAACTCTTTTTTAATCTATCAAATTTGTTTGTCTATTTATCTATTATATATTAGGTTGGTCGCATCTCTAATAAAAAATTTCAATTTAAGTTGTTTTCTTTCTTCAACCCAGCACTCCGTGCCATTTGGTATTAAAGTGATGTCGCCAAAAAATTATCAAGATCGAACAATTATCTATGAATTGCACAACGTCTTTGAAGTTTTTAAGCTTACAAAAATTGTCGTCATTTTTTGTATATAAAGTATTTAAACCGCATTTTTGCACCTATGCTCGGAGCGCCGTTGGAGCAACTGCCTCAGAAGTTCACTCGACGGCGTGGATGTCCGATGCGTACGCCTTGACGTGGCGAGGGGCTTCAGCCGATCCTGACATCTGGCCAGCCAGGGAAGATGAGCTTCAGCCCGGTCTGACTCCTGGCCAAGCGGAGACGAGGATCGGTGACCAAGTACGCAAAGGCAAAGTTACCTCCGCCACTGAACGTTCGTGCATTGCACCTCCGTGCTTTGTGCCAGTCTCAGTGCCAGTCCCAAGCCTGGAGAAAGGAGGGGGGCGACGCTAAGGGTCTTTGTTACCATACAGCTAGTCGTTAAAAAGTCCATACCGCCACCTATGCTTAGTTTTCAACTACAAGACAGGATGTTTTATTTATGCACAACTAAAAAGTAATTTCTACGATGTTGATGTTCTCGTTTGATTGCTTACTATTTATTTTTATTAGCTTTTTTTTTAGTAATGTTAGGTCTAATTTAAATCTTCAATGCACGACAGTACACACTAAGCACATAGTGTCACATATATTATGTAATATATACACTGTGTCCGGAAAAAGGGACCCCTTTTGGTAATATGAAAATAAACTAGTAAATGTTCATCGATTTTTAAAATTCCAAGACCATTTTAATCCTGATATAATTTGCTAAATACTGGTTAAAGTATGAAAGTTTTTGTTGTTTAATAATGACGTCATAATGACGTCATTTTCATCAAAATTCAAGTGTCAAGGACGGCACAAAAATCATCTAAAAGTTTCAATATTATTTTTAAACTGTCATTTATCAATTATAAAGTTTCGTTTAATTTAATTTTTATATCTGAATAATATTAGACTACAAGACGTGCTCAAAGTGTCCACCTTCGGCCTCAACACAAGCTTCAAGGCGAGCGCCCCATTGGCCAATAGCAGCATTTTCTAACCGTGTTGTTTTTACAATTTGGTATTTCAAGACGTCATTATGACGTAATTTGTTTTAACTGGGCCGTTCATAAATTACAGTTTTGTTGATAATTATGTCAGGATTAAAATGGTCTTGGAATTTTAAAAATCGATGAACATTTACTAGTCTTTTTTCGTATTACCATAAGGGGTCCCTTTTTTCCGGACACAGTGTAATCCGGTATAGTATATTATACATTATACAATTATATACTATACAGCCAACAGATATACCATGAAAATTGACTATATATATATGGTTAAATATTTAGCAAAATAACTTAAATAAGCCAAAACACAAAGTGAAAGTTCCACTCTTATCCCTCCACAATTGGTCGGGCAAGTTTGACATGAAGGCATTGCTAATGGTAGTTGTGCTATCTGAATTATTTATTTGACAATTAACAACAGTACTGAAAAAATGAATTAAAAATGTTATTTAAAATCTGAAGTAAGAAAAATTGTTTACGAAAGTAATTACATTCAAAATTGTTTGTCGCCGGGTTCAATAGGGGTACAGCTTTAGTGGCACCAGTACTTGAATGCATGTTAAGCATTGAATCCACGTTTCTTCGTGTGGGTCGCTGTAAAGCTCTCTGCAGTAAAAACAATGGAAGCTGGTGTCACTCTCCACTTTATGGCACTCTTCTGTTGCTGGTTCTGCTTCTTCTGCTTGTGGTTCCTCTGCTTCTGTTTCTTCTGTTGCTGGCTCCGCTTGTGATTTTCTGCTTCTGGTTCTTCTGCTTCTAGTTCTTGTGCTGCTGGTTCTGCTTCTGATTCTTCTTCTTCTGGTTCTGGTTCTTCTGCTACTAGCGCCTCTGCTGCTGGTGCTTATGCTTCTGGCTCGTTTGCTTTTCTGCAGTCCAAAAAACTATTTCTCGGCACCAACAAAGGAGAGTTCCGTCAAGCGATCAAGGCCACAATGACATATGATTGACTAATGACATATGATTGTCTAAGTACCTCAGTAGCAATAATAATGACTGTAATAAATAATTTAAATCACTAGTAATCAGGCATGCAATAATGTCATTGTGCTGTAATCTGGACCAACTATACAAATATTTGAATTGCTTCCTGGTTTAAGTATTCTTGGTTGATTACAACTATTATGCTTATTGTTCGAGTGTTCGTATATTCGATAAAGGGTAACGCTTTGATGGTGTTGTGCAAGTCCTAAATATTAATATTTTCTCATACAACTTTTTGTGTGATGTTTGTCAAGGGAATCGAACCAAATGGAACCCTGTAGAACAGAAGGTTCAAAATTTCATTTTTAAGGACCACAGTAATATATATAGCTGCTGAAATACATCGATAGTAATATTGGATTTTATGCAATAACAACTATAAATTTATCAATTAAAGTTTTCAAATATTGCAAAGTAATTGAAAGGCATCCAAATTATGTTTCCATTGGCTTAAATCCTTCGTAGGCATCTAGGTCAGTGTGATTCTCGTTAACGATAACGATAACGAAAATGTTCGTTAACGAAAATAAAATGATTTCGTTAACGATAACTATAACTATAACTAAAAAATATCATTAACTATAACTATAACTATAACGAAAATAACAATAACGAAAATTCATCTTTATTTTCGTTAATACAAAAAAATAAAAATAGGAAGTGCAATATGGATGATTCGACATAAATGAGAACGAAAAATGCGATATTTTTATTATGCAATTTGTCAGTTACTTTGGAAACTCGTGTATTCATGAAGCTGAATGCACCCATGCTTCAAAGGCTTTCAAAGCTTTGAGCAGAATTGTGAAACAGCGTGTTAATACGTACACTTTTACTTAGAGCCTTAATTATTGTAGCTAAGTATTAACTAAAATTAACTAAAATAAAATCCATTAACTATAACTATAACTATAACTAAAAAATAATACTAACTATAACTATAACTATAACTAAAATAAAAAAACCATTAACTATAACTGTAACTATAACTAAAATAAAATCTGTAAGGAGAATCACACTGATCTAGGTAAGAATTTAAGGTTTGCGCGGAATCAGTTGGAAGTTGAGACTATATTATACTTTACTTACCTACTTACTGTGTAGGCCGGCCTTAAGTTGTGTATCTTCAGAACAAGACATGAAAGAAAAACAGCATCATACCTGTCGCAGAATGTGTTGTATTTCCTATAACAAGCACACATAATGTACGATAGTAGCTTTATGAAGTATATTAACCTAGGCAATCAGACTCTACACATGCACAAAGTTTCAGGCTTGCATTTATTTTGAAAACTACAAACAGATACAAGGAGACAATGAGAAACATTCATACTGAATTTACACTCAGTGGCAAACATGCATTCAAACTTTCGCATGCATATTTGTTTTGTTCAACTGACTTTCAGACAGATACATTGACTGGCTGGCTGACCGGTTGGATTGATGGATGAATGGATGTTTGATGGATGGATGCATAGATGGATGTTTGGATGATGAACACCATGAATGCTATTTGTGAGTGGATAGAGCGATGGATGGATGACAAAAAGCAAACTTTCGGGTTTTAAGAATGGGATCTGGCCACTTGCCTGGCGACGTTATTGTGTACCGGAGTTGAAATTCTCCTTTGCTGACGGAAAAGTTTGAGACGAAGTTTACTGCCAGAGAATCACAGTTGGAATAGTTTAGTAACATTGGCTTTAGTTTTTCGCCGCAGTATTTGCTGTTCTGATTTGGGTTTGCCAAAACAGAACCACTGTCCAACAAACAGCTTACCTATGAAAATAAAACATAAACGGGCACGACCAATGAATTTATCTTACATTGTAATTAAGAGGTCGAGTCATTAGTTCGCTTGCCGACTGGCTAAATTGGTCAGTCATCGGATTCATATTTCGTTGATTCAGTGAGCGATTGACAAATACTGTTAGAATTGTGTACAATATCAGCCTTGAGTACTGAGATTATTCTCATTATTATAAAGATCAAGAAATAATTTCCTAGCAAGTAGCAACAAATACCGTAAATAACTAACCGTTAACGAAGAGTTACTGCAAACGTCAGTATATGGAGATAGCGATGTTCCATCAAGATTGAATGAAAGGAAATAGATGGTGACTGTTTTCGTTCGATCGACATTGACAAAGTAGACACAGTCTAAACTGTGTGGATGAGAGAGAGGGAATTGGGGAGAGGTCAGGTTACCAGTTGGACCAGTGAAAAACGTACTGCCACAATCTTCGTCTGGAACATATAAAATAGCATACTACGTCTTATCTCATAAAACTTATGCCATCGTAGTCGTTACTTCCAGCGCCCGCAGCAAAAACAATAACAACGGTTATGAGTTTAATTCCAATTGCCAGCGCAAAACCAGATAGGAGAGACTCTGCCTCAATCTGTCAGAAATTGTAACGAAAGTTCTGTTGATTTGTTGTGGAATTTATATTGCTGTCTATTAAACCGGTCGTTATTATTTTTCAGAGAAGACTGTCAGAAGCAGAAGTTTCTCTCGATAATACTAGAATAATAATAATAATAATAATAATAATAATAATAATAATAATAATAATAATAATAATAATAATAATAATAATAATAATAATAATAATAATAATAAATAATAATAATAATAATAATAATAATAATTGCTTATTAATTAAAACTGACAAGGACGCAGTAAGATCACAATACATAGTAATAAGTTAAACAGGAGTAGAATTGAGCTGTATACAGCCTGCAAGGCGCCCATCTGTCCTGCTGCTCATTTTACCAACGCCATCTAGCGAATGAAAGGCTGAGTTAACCTTAAGATGCTAGCGCGTACAGAACAGGCATATTTTCCAAAATGGCCGACGGCTGCCATATTGTAAACATCACCTTGCTTGTTTCTTATTGGATTTGGCCATTACGTCATTCGTGGCGTCATGACCGACAAGCACCTCGGTGATTTTTCATGTTTAGGGTCCCACTAACTAAAATTAATGGAAGTGAGAAACTCCCCAACGCCATTTTGCAAACGGGACATCAGGCCACGTATTGGATTATAATGCACACAGTTCTGATTAGTTAACTGTAACTGTAACTGTAATCGAACATTTATATAGCGCCGCTCAAAATCAGTAGCGCTCTCGACCTGCGTCAGTGCCTGCATCAGGAAACAAGAAAGTCTTAAGACGTCTACGGAACTGGGAAGGAGAGAGGGCTAGTAACTCAAGGCGAAGAGACTGGGGAAGAGAGTTCCAAGCTGATGGGCCAACACGGGCAAAGCACCTATAGAGTGGGCCGTAGCAGAGCGCATGCGAGGGACAACCATAAGACCACGGATCGAAGATCGCAAAGAGGTCCTCGCAGGTAAGCAGGAGACAAAGATGCAAAAAGACCTCAGGTATGACACACACCCCAATAAGTTCCTCGGATCATACCATTGACGCGAACTGCAAACGGAAAGCCATTAGCTTCTCGGAGGTTGTAGTCAGAGGAGCGAATGGATATCTTCACCGTGCGACAGTTGGAGAAAACGATACGACTCGGTTGGAAAGAAACGTCATCGAATGAACGACGACAGTATGTGTTGCTTGTGTTCGGATTTAGTTCTGTCTCTCCGTCCGATACACAGCCGACCTACAGCGAAAGACAGGCGTAAATGCACACTGTGAAACATGGACTTATAACATAACATAACATAACATAACAAGGTTTATAGTGACTCAGAAGACTTGCATCTGTGTCAGAGCCACTCTCTCAAGTCTTATCCAACGCATCTTGACCTAGTATCCAATTTTAGTGAGCCTCTTCTTGAATTCCATCACCGAGTCCGCAGCAACAATTTCCTCGTCCAACTTGTTCCAACTGTTAACTACTCTTGTACTGAAGAATCTTTGCATTATTGTCCCAGCTGTTTCTTTATTAATCTTGTATCTGTGTCCTCGAGTTCTCTTATCAACTGAGAATTTAAATAGCCTCTGTGCTGGTATCTTGTCTCTTCCTGTCACTATCTTGAATGTCTCTATTAAATCTCCTCTATCTCTCCTTTTCTCCAATGTTGTCAGGTTGCATCTCCTCAGTCTTTCTTCATATGTCAGATTGCCGAATCCCTTTATCATCTTCGTTGCTCTCCTTTGTATTTTCTCTAGTTTTTCTACATCCTGTCTCAGGTAAGGACACCACACTTGCACACAGTACTCCAAATTAGGCCTAACCAGTGATTTGTACAATTCGAGCATTATTTCCTTTTCCCTGCTGACTATTGTCCTAGGCCTTAATCATTCCCAATGTCCTCTTAATCATTCCCTTTGTTCGCTTTCTTTGCAGCCTCTGCACATTGCCTTGATGGTTTGGTGCTGTTGTTTACGATTACTCCTAGGTCCCTCTCCTCTTCTGTTTCTCTCAGTATTGTTCCTCCCATTTCGTATTGGAATTTTTTATTTGTTTTTCCCATATGCATAACTGAGCATTTTTCTGTGTTGAACGTCATCTGCCATTCCTCGGCCCATCTGTGCAGTCCTTCAATGTCTTTCCTCAGTATATCGGCCTCTTCTTTCGTGTCCACCCCTCTGCCCATTTTCGTATCATCAGCGAACTTTGATATCTTCGACACTATTCCACTGTCAATGTCGTTTATAAAAACCACAAAAAGCAACGGCCCCAAAACAGATCCTTGCGGCACCCCACTCCCTACCCTCGACCATTTTGAATACTTCCCTCTTATTCCAACTTTCTGCCTTCTATCGCTCAACCATTGTTTTAGCCATTTCAACAAATTTCCTCCGATTCCACTCGCTTCCAATTTCTTTCCTAGCCTTTTATGTGGGACCTTGTCGAATGCCTTCGCGAAGTCCAGGTATACTATGTCGACCGCTTTTCCTTCATCCATTTTCTTATACATCTCTTCGAAAAAATCTAGCAGGTTTGTTAGGCACGAGCGTCCTTTCGTGAATCCATGTTGGCTATTGAGGATCACTCTATATTTCTCATAGTGTTCAATCATTCCATCTTTGATGATTCTCTCCATCACTTTACACACTATGCTTGTAAGGCTGACTGGCCTGTAGTTTTTTGCTTCGTTTCTGCTTCCCTTCTTGAAGATCGGTACTATTAGCGCATCCCTCCAGTCCTGTGGGATCACTCCTGTTACCATTGACTGTTCCATAATATGCGCCAATATTCCTCCCAATTCTTCACTTACTTCTTTTAGAAACTTGGGATGCATTGCATCCGTACCTGGGCTCTTATCAGTTTTGAGTTTTTTCAGTTCCGCTGTCACTTTCTCTTTTGTAAATGTTACGGTTTTCAATCTTTGCTCTTCATCTCCATCAAACATCTTCATCGCTTCTGGGATGTTTACTTCGTCTTCCTTGTTGAAAACCGAGCCAAAGTATTCGTTTCGTTCGTCTTCTGCGATCAAACTTCCCTTTCCATCTGTAATTGGTCCAACTCTATCCCTCTTCTTCTGCCTACTTCTCACATACTTGTAGAAGGATTTACTGTCATTTTTCACGTTGGCCGCTAGCTTCCTCTCGTACTCCTGCACCGCTTTTTTGTTGGTTATGTTCGATTCATTCCTTTTCTTGGCATATTTTTCTTTTAATTCCTCTATTTGGCTCTTCATGCTTTGATCCTCTGGATCCCTGCCTTCCCTTAACCTGTTATACTTCCTCCAGGCCTTCTGTTTCCTTCGTCTTTTTTTGTACCTCTCTTGTTACCCATGGCCTCCTTTTGACCATGCTTCTCACTCTTGGTAGTGTTTCTTCCATTACCTCACCCAAGCACCTCCCTAGCGTTTCCCAACTTTCGTTTACTCCTAATCCTTTGACTTTACTTTCTAGTTCCTTTTCTTTTAGTCTGCTTCTGACAACTTCATAGTCCGCCCCAAAGAATTTATATCTTTTTTGCTTTTCTTCCTTATCTATCTGGTTGCCTAATGCCATCGTCCACCTAATTATTTTATGATCGCTTTTGTTAAAGTTCTCTCCCACTGTTATGTTTTCCATCAGGACTAGATCCAAAATGTATTTGCTACCCTCTCTCGTTATTTCTGTCACTTGTTGCTGTAAAAATGCATCGCTGACCAGATCCAAAAACTTCTTGTCTTGTGTTCTTTCTCCCTCTGACTCCTCCCAGTCTATGTGGTAGTTGAAGTCACCCATTATCACCGTTGATTCCTTGCTTGAATTTGCTATTACCTTGTATAGCCCTTTTTCCGTTTCCTCCTTCAATACTGGTGGCCTATAGCAAACGCCAATTAGTAGCTTTTTCCCTCCGTTTTGTATCTCGCACCACACACTTTCCTTGCTGTTATCGTTTCTTAGATCTTGTCTTTCTATTGCTACTATGTCGCTTTTGACATAAAGTAGTACCCCTCCTGCTCCATGCCCCGTCATCTTCTGGTTTTCCCTGTCTCTTCTAAACATGACATAGCCGTCTATCTCAAGTTCACAGTCTTCCATCTCCTCCTTGGCCCATGTCTCTGTTAGTCCAATTATGTCCGGCCACATACAATTCCAATTCCATTCTTTTCATCCTATTAATTATACTTCTTGCGTTTGCATAAAAACACTTTAATTCTTTTTCCTTTGGCTTTTTATGTTCTGGAATATTCCTTTCCTTTTCCCTTGCATTTTTTCTCTTATTTTCTTCCTTCGTTCTCTTTTGTTTCTCCTCGGCTCTTGTCTCTCTCATTGTTGCTTTTTTATCTTCACAATTTTCATGGATCCAGGCCACCCCTTCACCTTGTAAATCCATTCCCCCGACTCTTCTTTGATTTGTTTCTCTTTGTTTTCTTTGACTAGACTCCGGCATCTTTCCATTTCTCCCTCTGTCATATCATGTGCCACCGATATTTTCGTATACTTTTCTTCTGCTGCCCTTAGTTTCCCCAGTGATTCCATGACTTCGTTTTTCGTTGCTCTTTCTCGAAACTCCACTAGCAGAGGCCTCGTTTTGTTGCTTTCGTTGGTTTTCCCATCCTGAACATTTTCCTTATGTCTTTGCCTTCGCAGTTTACTTTTAGGACGTCTCTGAAAAGTTCCAGCACCGTTGTTTTATCCTCCTTCATTCTTTGTTCGCCTGTTTCCTCCTGGCTTTCTTCTAGCCTGTGGATCACAATGTTGTTTATTCTTTCCTCTCTTCTTCTTTCTTCATCTGCCGTTTCTTTTATTTTCTCTTCCACTTGCTTCATCTTGTCATTTACCGTCTTTAATTCTTTGTCCATCGTCTTTTTGACAATTGTGGTCCACTCTGCCTCTTTCTCCTTGCTGTTGTCTCCACTGCTATCTCCTTTGATTTCATTTATCTCCTCCTCCATCTTGTCTAGTCTCATTTGTTCCTCTTTTTGTCGCTGCTTTTCATATGCATCTTGTGTTGTCTTGGCGTCCATCAGTCCCTCTATTTTCTTCTCCATCTCCTCCATTCTTTTATCTTGTTCTTCTATTCTTTCCTCCAGTTTGTCTATTCTACAACAGTTTTTGCAAAGTTCTCCAAAGCTATCCATTCCGCCTATCATCTCGCATCTTCCGCATTTCTTTAGATTTTTCAGCGTGAGTGCCATTTCACGGGCCCTTTAATATCTCTTCTACTTGAAGTGTCCTGTTCTGGCGTCGATTTACCTCGTATTCGCCGCTATGCTCTGTTGATTTCGTACGCTGTGTACACTCCGTGCTCCGTACACTCAGAATGCTATGTATAATCCAGACAACGTTCACCTCAAAGTTTCCTTCTAACTACCAATTTCTTACGAACAGTTTCTATCCGCTGTCTTCCTCGTACTCCTTATCGCAATATCTATACATTTACTGTATTAGTTTGTATTAAATTTCGTGGAATAACCTTTAAATCGCCGAAACTATTTTCGCACAAATAACACGCATGAACAACAACTCACACGCCCGAGACATATTAACTTCGACAAATGAAGTCATATCGAACGATTACAAGGTCGTTTTCTTGAAGCGGTCAGTCTAAGTTGATCAGCTGATCCGTTTTATTAATAGTAAATGTAAAGCCAGATTGCTCCAGAGGACGTTAAAGTAATAATAAGAATGAATTTACTGAATGCATTACAACCCATACCATGATGTAATCTCTGTCGCAGTCTGCTATTGAATCCAAGAACTGCGGTTGTTGTAAGGATAAGACGCCGAGAGAGAAAGTGCTCGTATTATCTGTGGAAATTGTGTAGGTGCAGTTGACAGTCGCTGAATATTCGGTCGGATTTGATGGTAAGCGAATGAATCCCGAAGAACTGGTGAATAAGGTATCGCCACAGTCTAGATCTGAAGAGGAACATGAAAATAGGTTACATCTATTTGTGAAATTCATGAGTGAGTTTATGTAACTAGAACCCTAAATGACCACGGGCAAACTGAAATATTTTCTTCATTTCCAAAAATGCGATAATAACTGCAACAGTATACAGAATAATAATAAACAATAATAATAATAATTATCATTATAATGCTGGAATTATAAATATTATTTCTTATAATTATTACAAGTTTTTATTTTATATTATTATAATTATCAGTAGTAATTGGCCTAGCAGTATGTAGCAGTTGCAGTAGGCCCCTAGTGGTTGTAATAGTAGTGGATTTAGTAGTATTGGAGTTGCTGTAGTGATGACCTAGTTGTTGCAGTAATGACACTATTGTGCAATTAATATTGTCGCCATAGACTCTAATCGAGTTTGATTTGAATGAGTGGAAACAGTAGGCTAACTGTTGGTTTCCATTATGCTGGTGAAACTGCAATCTGTTGCAGGAATCCTGCAACAGATTGTCAATGAAAATTTGATAGTATATAAAATCCTGTTCAGGAGGTTTACAATACTTCAAATCTGACGACTGGAGCCTTTACTAATAGCACATAGTTACTGTACACGTATCGTTTTATTTCTAAACGAACTGCGATTTAATTTTTGTTGAATTTTAACTGATTTGTAATTTAATCGCGGTTACACTCTGCAATCGTAATCGTTGTTTCAAATCGTAAATGTAGACTAACATTTGCTAAGCGCAACCCTGAAGCGCGATATCTTTCAAATGACAATTTAATTAGCATGCGACATGACCCTTTTCCAAACTTGAGAGACGCTACTTTAGTACAGTGGCTATCTATAGATAAAATCTTACCGGTGATGCTATCCGCAGAGGTTGAATTCTCTGCAAACACAAATAAAACTTATAAACCAGGTTACGTAGGATAAACAACGTGGCCGAAAGAAACATTTAATATTATTGGTAAATATCTCTGTCAAGATGCACGTAGGCCTACTCATTTCCTTTCGACTTAAAACTTAATCAGATGCACCTATTAATTACAAAGGCGTACATTTGCAAACTTCTGCTTCTGAAGCTTCAGTGGTATTCAGTGCATAAATGATGGCAGAAGTAATGTAGACGTTTACACGCGACTATCTTGGGTGACTCAAACTAAAATAATGAATCAGCACTGTCAAGACGAGAACTTAGCCAACACGTACATTTTATGCCTCGACAGTATTTTTATGTTGTGTTAAGGCAGACATAATAGCTAGTACTGGTAAAAGTAGATAGCACACCTCACACCTCTTTACAAGCTTTTGCTTAGACCCCTTAGAAAGAAAGGCAAAGGTAAAAGAATTGATTATTTGCACCTCTTTACAGAAACTCCTCAGAAGATAACAGAGGCCCAGATAACAAGAGCACTTAATTACACGGTTACTAACACGCCTATATGGAAATCAGTATTAAAAATTGGTAACTTATATAGCGCCAATGTTTAATGCATATCAGCCGATAGCGGAACAAAAACAAATCGTTACCATGTGAAAACCTAGATAAGGGACAGCTAGACTCTCACACATCCCAGAAAGATTGACCAAGCTGAGATGACAATCGGGTAACAATGAACCACTTTTCCATGCATATATTGTGATCACAGCGTATGCATGGAAATACAACTATATAATGTAGTCAACAAGCCCAAATTTTTCACTTACAGCTGAACATAATTATGCGAGACACTCTACACTGGTAATAAAAAGGAATTTAATCGACCAACCGAGCACTATATACTCTATCGCAAAGCCTCCCCCGTTAACGGTAGAGTCTGCGAAGAATTTCAGCTGAACAACTGGACAGTTGAAGAACCGCAACGACGTCCTTGGAAGATCCGTGCCACAGTATCTCTTTCGAAAATCCAGGTTCTCATCATCCGTTTCATTGCACGTTATCTACGCGTGTTAACAAATCAGCATAAAATGTGAATAGTTAAAAAATAGATTAAAAGTGCCAACTGTTTACATCTGGGTCCCATCTGTACATTTTCTTTTTACACAGTTTACATTTATTTTAATACGATTTACATTACTTGTTCATTTGCATTAATTGGTTTCAAATGTACATTTAATTATTAACAGGTTACTTCTTAAATTTATTAATTTTGATTTCAAATTGCTTTATACACTTAGACCTATTGGCAAACAACTGGAATTTATTTGCTAACAAGTAACGATACGTTTTAGATCTATTAGTAAATATTATTGACCATGAGCCAGTAGTCATAACTTCCACTCACAATTAGCCAGTCGCGCGTGCAACTGTCAGCTGAAGGCGGCAACTCCAAATCGAATTCGAGGAAATTGAGTAGAATGGAGTTATTGCGACCAACATCGATGGAATATGTGCAGTTCAATTTGTGTGGATACGGAAGAGGAAAGTTCGGAGATGTAACAACTCCCTCACTCCCAGAGAACGAAGTATTGCCACAGTCTACATTGGACGTACAGACAGAAGCACTGCAGGAGTGAGTTGTATCTACAGCCTATAATGTCACGGAATGTAGTTTAGGCCTAAATGTTGATTAAATGAAATATTACTATTTAATTTAATTTGTTTGAAGCAATAGTTGTTACGCTTCGAAAGTAAACCGCTGAGCCTGGGTCACGAATAAATGTTCGCTAGGGGCCAAGGTTCAAAGTAAAATATATATGGCTGGTTTGGACAAACTGCCACCTGCCACTTTCATCAATTGAATTAATTTTAAGCGCCGTTGGTCAAGTAGCCATCTTTTCCGTGCAATGAAATTACATTGGCTTTGGATTATTCCTGAAATGGTGCTGGTATTATGTTTCTCCTTGCCTAATTGTAATAATGGCTTCGCATGGTGATGAATGGTGAGCATCACTTCAATAACACTTCTGTGCTATCGGTTAAGTGTTGCATAGATGTTTCATAAGTAAGTGACTCTAACCATTTTGGTCGGATGCGACTTGGTGCATCACGAAAACGACAAACAGCGTAAACTGAAGCAGAGCCCGCATCGTTTACTGTGTCTTTGAAGCGCGTTATCCAACTTTTACTATCCTTATGCTTCTCTTCAATATCAATCAACGACTTAAGTAAATCTCGCGCAAATTGCCGCTTCTGCAGCGCAAGACAAACGGCTCCGGTAAATAGTTAAACAACTAGTTTTCAATTACTTTTAGCAACACCAATCAAGTCCTTATTACAATACGCTAGCTCTCTATCATAGAAGAGTTTTGAAGTGTAAACCTATTACACGTCAACCCTGCCGTATGTAGGCGCATCCGGTAGCTAAACTATAAATGCTCGAAACTACTCGACACTTAAAGGGTGTTGGATGCGTTACTGTTGACGTAGGCTAGAGCCATCAAACTACAAACGAGAGGCTTCAAGTCAATTACATTGGACAACAATTTAATCCTTTTGTTTTAACTTTAGTTGCTTATTTTACATCGCTGAACCAGTGGTGTAACCAGTCATCACGTTTTAGATTTTGGCAGATTTTAAAGAATGCCCAGTTAGTAGTTGACTCACAAATTTTTATATTGCTTCCTGTGTTGAGAAAAATGTTTGCAATATTTTAAAAGAAAGCCCAGAAAGTTTTTTAGTGCATAGATTTGCACTGATTTTAAAGAATTTTAACATTACTTTGCTTCCTCAAAAACTTTAGCTTTCTATATAGATTTTGGCACGCTAGAATCCAGAATGTTCTCGGAATATTTTTATCGTAAGGTTTTGAGAAAAATAAGTTTGCAAGATGCCGAGAAATAGCTTAGCAATTTATTAGTGCATCGTTATTTCACTTTGACATTTTAACTGAGAATACCGCCGATTTGCGCTTTGTATTCAATATATACAAACGCAAATCAGCGGTTGTTCAGTTTTAAAATGTCCAAAAAGTAAATAACACTACATTGTAAATCTATGCACTAAGTAAATTTCTCGGCATTTCTTTTAAAATCTTGCAAACCATTTTTCTCAAAAACCTGACGTGATACAAAAATTCTGAGAACACCACTGGATTCAGCGTGCCAAAATCTATATAGAACAGCTAAAGATTTTTTAGGAAGCAAAAAAAGTTAAAATTTGTTGTCCAGTGAAATCTATGCACTAAAAGTAAATTTCTGGGCATTTCTTTTAAAATCTTGCAAACTATTTTTCTCAAAACCTTACGTGGTAAAAATATTCCGAGAACACCACTGGATTCAGCGTGCCAAAATCTATATAGAACAGCTAAAGTTTTTTAGGAAGCAAAAAAGTTAAAATTTGTTGTCCAGTGAAATCTATGCACTAAGTAACTTTCTGGGCATTTCTTTTAAAATCTTGCAAACCATTTTTCTCAAAAACCTGACGTGATACAAAAATTCTGAGAACACCACTGGATTCAGCGTGCCAAAATCTATATAGAACAGCTAAAGTTTTTTAGGAAGCAAAAAAGTTAAAATTTGTTGTCCAGTGAAATCTATGCACTAAAAGTAAATTTCTGGGCATTTCTTTTAAAATCTTGCAAACTATTTTTCTCAAAAACCTTACGTGGTAAAAATATTCCGAGAACACCACTGGATTCAGCGTGCCAAAATCTATATAGAACAGCTAAAGTTTTTTAGGAAGCAAAGAAAAGTTAAAATTTGTTGTCCAGTGAAATCTATGCACTAAGTAACTTTCTGGGCATTTCTTTTAAAATCTTGCAAACCATTTTTCTCAAAAACCTGACGTGATACAAAAAGTCTGAGAACACCACTGGATTCAGCGTGCCAAAATCTATATAGAACAGCTAAAGTTTTTTAGGCAGCAAAAAAAAAGTTAAAATTTGTTGTCCAGTGTTATCTTTTACAGATGGCCAATGGTAGTCGAAGGCCTAGAAACCGCGTGGCTCGTCAGTGGCTCGTCAGTTTAGTTTGGGCAGTGCAATTAAGTTCTGCCGAGACAAACGAAGAGTCGAAGTCATGGGATGGGGTTAGCTGAATGGTAACACTCTGGCAATAAGAGCAGAGACCAGCATGGACGCGGGATCGATTCCCACTTCCCTCCCAAAGGTCGACGCAGCCTTTCATTCGCTAGATGGCGTTGATAAAATGAGCAGCAGTACAGATGGGCGCATTGCATGGCTGCCAAAGAGTTGAATTCGACTCCTGTAATAATTTTTAATATTCCGTTCATACTATGACTTGTAATCATACTGCAGTGTGTCGGTTTGAATTAACATAATATATATGTATGCATATATATATATGCATATGTATATGTATTGCTCTCCGTAAAAGACAGTCGTTGTATTTCTTCAGAGCAAATATAGCTTCCTGAACAGTTAAAACTCATTCGTGCATAATTTATTATGCTTAGTTGGAATTGAACTGAGCCTAAAAATACCAGCTTTCTTGATCGCTTTTTCGTCATTTATATGTATTTATTTATGATGCATTGGTATGCAATTATTAAGAGCCGCTATGTAATAATTAAGCATCAATCGATGGCGCTGACCAACTGCGAGTGAAGGACTTACTCAAGGTCCTTAGCGTCGCCGAAGAGAATCGAACCAATACTCTTCGCGTAACAAGGCGAACTCTCCAAACGATGGACAACCGTGTCCCAATATATATTTATTTATTTATATTTAGAATTCAAAATATTTTGAATGGATGCATATATATATAATATTATATATATCCATTCCTATATATATATATATATATATATAAATTATATATAAAATTATATATATATCCATTATATATATATATATATCCATTCCTATATATATATATATAAAATTATATATATATATATATTAGGGTGGTTCACAGATGCATGGTCAAAAACAAAGTGCAAGCTAGAAACCAAGGCACCCTCTCAGTTTGTTAGACATATCAATAGTATCATTTTGACAAAATTTCAGCTTCCAATTCCAACAGGAAGACGGTGCTCAAAGACTGTGTCGCTTTGCCTGATACCGATAAAAAGACACTAATTGTGGAAATGAATGTGTCGAGCACACATTCCCGTACGAATGTATTTTATTTCTTAATAAATCAAATTTTACTGTACTTTGACAACACATGTGATAGTAGAACAGTTAGTCAGGTTCAACTGTAAAATTTCAGTAGGTTTGAAGAATTGGAAAAAATTTTAAAACGTCGTTTTTACCATGAATGTCGATTGTTCCGGTTTTATGGCTTCAACACCCGCTACAGTCTTAGAGTCTAGAGACTGCAAGCACTGCGTCAACAACAACCTTCTTTGTAGTTGTGAGACAAATAGCATTCCTATTTGCCACAACCAATTCTTCATTATTGGTGATGAGTCGGGTGAATTCCTCGAACAACTTTACACACCTCTGAGCCGTGTCGTTCACCACTTTCAACTGCTGAATTCTCTCTCTACCTTGTTTGTAACCCTCATTCTCGATTCATTTCTCTTGTGGAAGTGTAAGAAAGCAATCACTAATCTTCAGGTGTGACTGCAGTGTCAGTTTTCACTGGCTTGCAAAATCACCCAGGCAAGCCCCCTCCTTCAGTACCGCAGCATCACCTCTCACCTTCCTTTCACCAGGCTGTGTAGTTACTCTGTGAACAATATTCACCTTACCTGCTACTGGACGTTGGTCTGAGAACAGTGCCAGACCTACAGCCTCATCTGAAAGGTATCACTAGTGGGTTCTAGGGCCTTCCTGGCAGCAACTCATATTTTCCTAGATTAATCCAAAGTGACAGATCTTGTCCTGGAGCTTCAGCAGCAAGTGAGGCCTTTGTCCATGCTTTTGTGTAATGAAGGGCAACAAAGCTTCACAAATCGATGAATCTGAGTTTCTCCCTTCTTCGTTAGATTGAATACATCACGTTGATCACGAAAAAGGTAGATTTTGATGGCATACAGTAACTTGGCCATCCAACTTGCGTGGTGAATTGGCCCAGGGCTCTCCATTGAATTATTGAACGTTAACTTCCAAGACAACCATTTTCAGCTCAGCGAATTCTTGGTAGTCATCTCTGATCTCTGAATCTGACTTTCTTTCAGTAAACCTCTTGAGAAAACTGAGTGCTGTTTCATGATAGGGTTCAGTGCCGGATATGACATTCAGTCATGTATCACACTTTCCCAAGCAGCTTTATATGTCTGGAAGATTGGAATATGTGGTGAATTAGATGGACCGCAGCACAAGGTTAATACTTAGGCTAGAATCATCACATTGACGGCAACCACAGGAGCTCTCGACCTATCTTGTCTTCCAGCAGAACGTACACTCCGTAGAGGAGCTCAGTGTTGACAGATATCAAAGCTCAAGGTTTGAACCTTGTCAGTGAGTTTCCACAACTCCAGAAGATTATGAATGGCTATGGAATCCTTGTATCCTGTCCCACAGGCTAATTTCGGCACACCGAAAAGTTAAAGTGTTAAATATGAGCTCTTATATTTCATTGGCAAATGGTAAATTTGAAAACTCACTTCTGAAACATGTCTGCCAAAAGCACAGAAAGTAGACACCATGACCTTCAACAAGAACTTTACACTCTGTTCAAAATACCAGTAAGTAAGTAAGTAAGTAAGTTAGTTAGTTAGTTAGTATAACACAGCAGAAACTATTTGAATCTCATCTCCATGACAAATGTTGAGTTGTTGATCAAGCTAAACGACATCAAGATTTACCGCTAATGCTACTATAATGGTAATATTTCAGTGTCATTGAGCACCATCTTCCAGCTGGAATAAGATGCTGAAATTTTATCTCAATAATACTATTGACAGGTCTAACAAACTGAGAGGGTGCCCTGGTTTCTAGCTTGAACTTTGTTTTTGTGAACCACCCTAATATATATATAGAATGGATATATATATATATTTATAGCCATTCAAAGGTTATCTAATTAAGGAAGTGCAAATAGAGCAATCTAACCAATCTGATACCGTGTATCATGTATGTGAGTATGTGTGTATGTATGTCTATTGTAGACGTAAAATTCAATTTTTCTGTTATTTCACTTGCGTATAAACAAAATGTCATCTAAACTCATGCTTTGTTCGTCACTTGAAGGGATTTTCTGTGAGGAACATGACTACCCATGGAATTACTGTTTGTTTCACATGACACGTGCTAATTGCCCGAAAACGGATTGCTATTGTAATCTTATACCTGAACAGATGCGAAACATGAACGCATTGATAATCCCCCAGAAAATCATCTCACATGACCGATACAATAGGACCACAACACCCGCAGATAAGTTCCAATGCATGCGCAGGCCTACTTTTAAAACATGCACACGTACACTCAGACATAAAAACACACAGACAAATACACGCCAATTTAACACACCAACCAAGTTAATTTTCGACTAATTCAACGATGAAAACTACGGCTCTTTCTTCTCCAGTAATTTCTTAGGTGACTATTGTTCCTTCGGGTTCCCCTTTTGTTGCTAATGATGGAATATAATCATGCAACTATTGTGTTGTGATGCTAACAATGGCAAATAATCATGTTACATTTGTTTCGCTACTCAGTGGCTTCAATAAAAAGAATTGATTGATTGATTGACTCACATACACATATTATATATTTTATATAGGCGACGTTCATGAGCATCTAAAACATTCACATTCCTATCCCACTAAAATTTTGTGCAACACGCTTTAAAAGACCACATTGAATATTAAATGATTCCATTTATTTCGAATTTTATTAATTATTTAATTTATTGCTCTTAAAGTTTATTTTATTTTATTTCATTTTATTTGGAATTTACCGTGATAAAACTAAAAGCGACTGTTTTTAACTCGAAATGAAACCATAGAGATCTGTTCTATCTCGATTTCTATGTGCGATGCAACCACAGACTATAGAAGAACAGCAGTTCCTGAACGTTATCCCGAGAAGAAACCAGGGCTATGACTTATGAAGTGTCTGCCTTCATTTTTCTTTGCATCGGTTTATGAGAGCGGATGGCCAGTCCACTCCCTCGCCGCCGGCTAATATCTAGTTTACTTGTACATGAGATGTTATTATGATACGTGAAGCAATAAAATTTTTGGTTTATTCTGTCATTCATTCATGCTGGAGATTTATATAGAACCCCTTCAAGAAATCTACTCAGGAGCGCTCCCAGCCCAGCAACGGCTAAAGAAAAAAGACTTTAGTGATTTATATCACCCAGGTTGATTGGTCAAAGGTAGCAAACGCTGCTCCGATGATAGGTCATTCCAGATGGAGGGGCCTGCAACCGAGAAAGTTCGGCGCTGCCTAGCAGGCAAGAGAGCCAGTGAACTACTAGTTGCCCCGTCGTCACGGGGCGAAGCGCCCGATGCGCTGCAATGTCGGATACTGGGCGGCAGAGGTCGCGCAGTAAGATGGAGCACAGCCAAGGAGGCAGCGTGAAACCAAAGTAGCAATCCACTTTGAGATCCGTTGGGCCAAAGGCAGCCAGTGCAACACATTGCGCATGTAGGCAGAGACAGAGCCAACTTTGGGGATTCGCCCAATGAGCTGAGCAGCCGAGCGCAGAACTCGATTTAGTCGTCCCAGAACCCCCAAGGGGAAGGCCAACGAGGATCGAGCAACAGTGGTCAATTTGACTAGTAACGAAAGCATGCACAAGAACCACTAGTGCGTATAGAGAAATAGAGCGAGAAACCAGCCGAAGCTGGCGAAGCTGATAATAGCAGCTTCCAGAGACCAAGTTCGCATGTTGGGAAAGACTAAGTTCCTGGTCAAGGGTGACGACCAGGTCACGGACCGTGAGGGAGAAAGTTATCTCAGGAAAGACCCGAGCAAGCTGGAGTAAACCAATACTATCTAGTTGCCGACGGAAACTGGGCGGCAACTAGTGGTAGGCCTACTGGCAAAAAAGGGTTTTGGAGGATTATGGTTATGATCATAATGTGCATGCACACATACACACATACACGCATACACACATACACACATACACACATACACACATACACACATACACGCATACATGCATAAATGAATACTTAACTGAACTCATTCCTGTCTGCCTGCAGATTTTCTACTTTGTATTGCAGGCTGTCTATTCTGTTATTACTTAACTAGTTAAGATTGTTTCAATTGCATACATGTAACATGTAAATGTACAGCGCAGTGCGTTTGTCAGGCGCTTAATTAAAGAAAAGATATTATTCTTATTATTATTATTATTATTATTATTATTATTATTATTATTATTATTATTATTATTATTATTATTATTATTATTATTATTATTATTATTGTTATTATTATTATTATTATTATTATTATTATTATTATTATTATTATTATTATTATTATTATTATTATTATTATTATTATTATTATTATTATTATTATTATTATTACTTAACTGATATTCCTAGCTAGATTCCGCGTCTAATTTTCTAGATAAAAATTACGACTGCGTCATGTATACATACACTAAAAGACACTTTCAGACAAACACACCAGAACATGCAAACATGCAGCAATAGATCTTTGGTTCAAACTTTCGACCTTATAAACTCAATTTTTAATTGCGAATGTTGTCCAGTACGAGTCATTGAAATTTCGACGAAGCTGAAAAGTCATAGAAAGATGGCTCCACTTTTATTGTCAGCTAACGCTTACGTGTCTTCACATCCTTATTCAAATCTACTAGCCTACTTAGATAGTCTTAATAAGAAATCAAATCTAGTAATATTTTCATCGCAGTATTTAATATCTCTCAGGAACATAAAATGAATATTAGTTTCATTTTCATTACTACTACTACTACTTCTGCTGCTGCTGCTGCTCCTATTGCTGCTACTACTACTACTACTACTACTACTACTACTACTACTACTACTACTACTACTACTACTACTACTACTACTACTACTACACTACTACTACTACTACTACTACTACTACTACTACTACTACTACTACTACTACTACTACTGCTACTGCTACTACTACTGCTACTGCTGCTACTACTACTACTACTACTACTACTACTACTACTACTACTACTACTACTACTGCGCTACTGCTACTACTACTACTACTACTGCTACTGCTGCTACTACTGCTGCTGCTACTTGCTACTACTACTACTGCTACTGCTACTGCTACTACTGCTGCTACTACTGCTGCTGCTGCTACTACTGCTACTACTACTACTAGCTGAGCCTACTACTACTACTACTACTACTACTGCTGCTACTACTACTACTACTGCTACTACTACTAACTACTCACTACTATTAGGCTACTGCTACTGCTACTACTGCTAATTGTTACTACTGTTACTACTGAGCTACTACTGCTACTACTACTGTTACTACTACTACTACTACTACCACCAGTCACACTGCTGTTGGTAATTTTGCTATTACGGCTCTCCTTAAACCCAACTAAGACCAAATTGATCTGGCTTGGCACCCGCCAACAACTTGCTAAGATTGACTATTCCCTTTTGGACGAAAGTTTTCCTTCCTATGCCTTTTCAACCTCTGTTCGTAACCTGGGTGTCACTCTTGATAGCTCTCTCTCTTCTCTGACGCTACTGATTACTAATCCGAAGATCTGTTTCTTCTTTGGTTTTACCTTAATAGTTCATGCTTTTATCTGCTCTCGCATAGACTATTGTAATTCCCTCTTTGTTGGCCTCCCTAAAGTGCGCCTCTCCACTCTGCAATTGGTTCTTAAAGCAGCTGCCAGACTTTTAGCCCGTCTCCAGCGATTTTCCATATCTCTAAATTCTTGTTTAAACAGCTACATTGGCTTCCTCTTACTGCGCGCATCCAGTTAAAAGTTCTTGTCCTCATTTGCCGATCCTACCTACCTGGCTGGGTCTTGCCTCTAAATACCTCTGCAACTCCATTCGTCGGCCCATCTCAACTTCTTCTCTTCGCCCGCACCGCTCTTCGGATCGTCTTGACATTTTGTTCCTCGTGTCAGAACGGCCATAACCCAGTCCCGGGCTTTTGCCTGCATTGGCCCTTTGCTATGGAATCAACTTCACCCTTAATACGCACCACCATACTATCCGGTGGCCGTGCTACATCTTTTCGCTACCTCAAAACTTGTCATTATTCTCCGGGACTTTCGCACTAGGCGCGCCTCTGATTGGCGTGCAATGTGAGAAGCGTTTTATAGATGGTTAAATACAATAGAATACAATATTGTTGCTATTTTTGTTATCATTTTACTCGAGGTACATATGATCTTTAAGTAACAACAACCGCACATGATTTATCTCTATTTCACCGCAAAGAATAAAATCCAGAGACTGCAGAAACTACTCTATCTATTATAAGGAAGATTGCATCTGTGGATGGGTCGTCTGGGCTGTTGTCTGCTCCTTAACGCTTTCGAGGCTGTTGTTGACAAAGGTTGACATTAAGAGCTGATGGCGGGTTTCGACAAAAGTCGACATCTAGGGGTAAAGGACTGAACAAATTGCTAAACGTGGACAGAAGTCAACGAAGGGATATAGTTTTTTTATACAATAGATCACAGAAGTGAACATACGATGACATGTGACCTACTGCAACAGAAGCCGGATGTCATGAAGTAAAGCGTAGAGTGCTAATAATATGGGGATCTATAACGGCAGGATGTAAACTGTCTCTCCATTACCAAGCAGGGTAACCGAACACTGTTCAACAGCCAGATCTAAGGATATGGAACACAAGCTGTAGCAGCTGACTGAAAGCCAGCGTGACCAGTGGAACAAATGTTGTAACTTGATGCATGCGACTGACTGCCTTAAACAGTGTCATACGGTGTGAAGTTATCACAAAGTGACATACTGGAGCATACCACTGCATACATTGTCAAACATTCGCTACATGTACGTTTTACATGATTAGAGAAAAAGCAATTTTGGCATCTTTCACGGAAGAAAGGACTTTTAGACCTACCAAAATATTAACCCTACAGCCAATATTTCCGAGAAATTATTTAGCTTCTAAAGTGTAAAAATTATTATTATTATTATTATTATTATTATAATTATTATTATTATTATTATTATTATTGTTGTTGTTGTTGTTGTTGTTGTTGTTGTTAAAGTTGTTGTTGTTGTTGTTGTTGTTGTTGTTGTTATTGTTATTAGTAGTAGTAGTAGTAGTAGTAGTAGTAGTAGTAGTAGTAGTAGTAGTAGTAGTAGTAGTAGTAGTAGTAGTAGTAGTAGTAGTAGTAGTAGTAGTAGTAGTAGTAGTAGTAGTAGTAGTAGTAGTAGTAGTAGTAGCAGTAGTAGTAGTAGTAGTAGTAGTAGTAGTAGTAGTAGTAGTAGTAGTAGTAGTAGTAGTAGTAGTAGTAGTAGTAGTAGTAGTAGCAGTAGTAGTAGTAGTAGTAGTAGTAGTAGTAGTAGTAGTAGTAGTAGTAGTAGTAGTAGTAGTAGAAATACTGGATTAATTTCACTGACAACAAATTTTAACTTTTTTTTTTGCTGCCTAAAAACTTTAGCTGTTCTATATAGATTTTGGCACGCTGAATCCAGTGGTGTTCTCAGACTTTTTGTATCACGTCAGGTTTTTGAGAAAAATGGTTTGCAAGATTTTAAAAGAAATGCCCAGAAAGTTACTTAGTGCATAGATTTCACTGGACAACAAATTTTAACTTTTCTTTGCTTCCTAAAAACCTTTAGCTGTTCTATATAGATTTTGGCACGCTGAATCCAGTGGTGTTCTCGGAATATTTTTACCACGTAAGGTTTTTGAGAAAAATAGTTTGCAAGATTTTAAAAGAAATGCCCAGAAATTTACTTTAGTGATAGATTTCACTGGACAACAAATTTTAACTTTTGCTTCCTAAAATCTTTAGCTGTTCTATATATATTTTGGCACGCTGAATCCAGTGGTGTTCTCAGAATTTTTGTATCACGTCAGGTTTTTGAGAAAACCGGTTTGCAAGATTTTAAAAGAAATGCCCAGAAAGTTACTTAGTGCATAGATTTGACTGGACAACAAATTTTAACTTTTTTTGCTTCCTAAAAAACTTTAGTTGTTCTATATAGATTTTGGCACGCTGAACCAGTGGTGTTCTCGGAATAATGCACCACGTTTGAGAAAAATAGTTTGCAAGATTTTAAAGAAATCGCCCAGAAATTTACTTTTAGTGCATAGATTTCACTGGACAACAAATCTTAACTTCCTAAACAACTTTAGCTGCCTTTATAGATTTTGATCGCTGATTCTAGTGAAATTCTCAGAAATTTTGTATCACGTCAGGTTTTTGAGAAAGAATGGTTTGCAAGATTTTAAAAGAAATGCCGAAATTTACTTAGTGCATAGCATCAAGATTTATTTACTTTTTGGCATTTTAAAACTGAACAATCAGCTGATTTGCGTTTGTATATATTGAATACAAACGCAAATCAGCGGTTGTTCAGTTTTAAAATGTCCAAAAAGTAAATAACAGTACATTGTAAATCTATGCACTAAGTAAATTTCTCGGCATTTCTTTTAAAATCTTGCAAACCATTTTTCTCAAAACCTGACGTGATACAAAAATTCTGAGAACACCACTGGATTCAGCGTGCCAAAATCTATATAGAACAGCTAAAGTTTTTTAGGAAGCAAAAAAAGTTAAAATTTGTTGTCCAGTGAAATCTATGCACTAAAAGTAAATTTCTGGGCATTTCTTTTAAAATCTTGCAAACTATTTTTCTCAAAAACCTTACGTGGTAAAAATATTCCGAGAACACCACTGGATTCAGCGTGCCAAAATCTATATAGAACAGCTAAAGGTTTTTAGGAAGCAAAGAAAAGTTAAAATTTGTTGTCCAGTGAAATCTATGCACTAAGTAACTTTCTGGGCATTTCTTTTAAAATCTTGCAAACCATTTTTCTCAAAAACCTGACGTGATACAAAAATTCTGAGAACACCACTGGATTCAGCGTGCCAAAATCTATATAGAACAGCTAAAGTTTTTTAGGCAGCAAAAAAAAAGTTAAAATTTGTTGTCCAGTGTTTTTTGCGTTAGCTGCTTCCCGATGTTCTCGGATTTCCTTTTTGGTTTTTAGCCGGATTTATCATGGAATATGGAACGCAAGCCAACTTTGCTTAGTTGTGACAATCGATTGATGCTTTCAGCATTATCAAGTGACGCTAAAGAAGTTGTTTTTTTATCATTAAGCTGGTTCTGACGAATAAGCATTCTTAGATGCTGAAGAAATCCAGAGATCGCAATTTTGCTTGCTAAAGGCTTCTGCAGTAGTTACATTCACACTCAGGTACAAAATATCTGACCAAATTCGTTGGCTTATGCCAGCACAAAAGTAATTATTCCTATCTATAACAGGACTCTAAATAAATGTTGCTGAAGAGATTAACACATTAAAGGAAGAGATAGAGTCGTTGCTTTCGGTAGTCGATTCCATTCCTTAAGGGCAGCAAAACGGAATGCAAGAGCCCATGACAGTGCTTCATCGAGGCTCAAGTTTATCTATCCAAGTTTAGCGACTGCGAATAACAATACTCTGAGTAGGATTGAGTTATGAAAGTGGTTTTGAGGATGGACATATAGATCACGGATAGGACTACAGTCCCAGGATAGGCCTAAGCCCTGTAAAAATACGATAGGCCAGAGCAACGACAAATCAGACTGATGGGCCTACCCGTCGCATTGCTGTAATTGCAAGTAGAGCTCCGTAGAAGCTGCCAGCTTAGAAGCGGTGTATTTCATACTCTACTGAAATACTAGCCTGGGTCCTGAAATATTAAAGTTGACACGTTTAAAGCCGATTCTAGCAAAAATAGTCCAATGGAGTTAAACGTGACACGACGATTCCCAGATGAAATTCCCGAATGAATGATTAAAATAAATAAATATAAATAAATAAATAAAATATAATTGGGCCAGTGAGATAAATTGTCATGCGACTCAGTGTCGTTAGGCTTATTATTGGAAACTGGGGAAAACTTGTTCAACTGTCAGTCTATCAAAGATCAAATTCCTCTGTTGTGACGGATCACATGCCTTATCGTCATTCTCTAACATGTACGCCAGCATACATATCAAATGCTTGCTATGGAGGATATGCAGGCCATATGGATTGGATCGTGATACACCACTCTATTATGTCAAATGATTTACAGATGTTTTAGTTCTAGTTATTACACATTTCTTTGTTTAAACAGCCTCGTAATTGCCCCCAGCAATTAGTCCGTCGGCTTATGTTTCAAAAACAAGGGTTATTAAAATCTTGGGTAGAATCATGACAATAAAGCTCAAATTCATGATATGATAGTTTTGAACCAGAAAAATGTTGTTGCCAATTTTTCTTCCATGGTTTGCGCCCCCAGCGGGCGTCTTAGCATGACGTCATATCCCTGGCTTAAAACTGCCATTTAACTAAACAGGTTGGTGTTAAAATTGCTCACTTGATGATAGAAGCTTGAAATTTGTTACATGGTAACAACATAAGCAGAGGAACATTTTAGTTATAGGGCCATCGCAGATTTGACCTCTGGCCTCAGTGGCAGCCATTTTCCAAAATGGCCGATTGAAATCGAGATTTTTCAATATCTCAGCTTCACTTAGAATTGTAATCTTAGTGTCTAAACATACATGTTAGGGGCAAGGATTCCAATAGAACTTATTGCAAACACTTATCTTCACGAGATTTGCAGCCAGTTATGTCACTTGGGAAGGTGGGGATTCCCCTCCCCCAGTATGAAAATCAACTGCGATAGGCTCACAACGCGCTGACTATAATAAGTATAGCATATTACAAGCCACGATAATTTATTTCATTATTGTGAACAAGCGTGTTTAATATATATATGTATATGTATATATATACATATATATAATGTGAACAGGTGTTTCCAAGGTCTATATATATATATGTGTTAGAGCTGTGTCTAAAGTTTATATGTATTATGTGTTAGAGTTCTGTGCTGTATATATTGAGAAGGAAATGTTAAGCTTTATAGTTACATTAAATTGAATTCGTGTTGAATTTAAAAGTTGTCTTTGAAAGAATAAGAAGAAATAGGCCTATTGAAAACGACGATGTCAATTTAATTATAGTCACAGTCAACCAAAAGTTGAGCGATCTATACTTAGCAATAACGAAAAGTATTTGAGATAGGTCACTGAGGAAGAAGAGTTGGTGACAGAAACGATCGTCGATTAATGCTTCATGCGTTAAGGTTTGGCGCTATATAAATCTCCGGACTAGATTAGGTGAAGGACATTCAATGTGATACAGTTTAATGCACGATTCACATCAACAATATATCGACAAAATTCTGAGTGTTACTCTTCTGTTTGATTAGATCAATGCTCTCTGTTGCAAATAATTAGTTCGAAAATGGGCATTGTGCTTTTGTCGTCGTCGTCGTCGTTGTTGTTGTTACTACTACTCTGTCAAAAAGCAGTTACAGATTATCAGCGATCGCAGTCTTTGAACATCTCAACCAAAGTCGGCCTAACAGCAAAACTTCAATACCGCGAAAGCAACTCACAGTTTTGTCTCAAAGTGATATACAGTGCTTCTTTGAGATGCTTACATAAAATATTCTTCGTTACTATTAATTCAAACTGACACATCACAGTATGATTACAAGTCACAGTATGAACGTAGGATTACAAGTTATTACAGAAGTCGAATTTAACTGTTTGGCAGCCATGCAAGGCGCCCATCTACCTTATTGCTCATTTTCCCCACGCCACCTAGCGAATGGAAGGCTGAGTGGACCTTTGGGAGGTTAGCGGGAATCGATCCCGCGTCCATGTTGATCTTCTGCTCTTCGTGCCGGAGTGTTGCCATTCACCTAACAGTCTCCCTAGATTTTAAATTAATAGTTAATTTCTTTAAGCTGCTTGTAAATGATTAGTAGTTCTTAATTAATAACGTCGATCGCGTCGATGTCTAATGCACAAGGTATCAACCCATGGCGAAACTAAGCAAACCACAATCGCAAATAAGGTTAATATACAGAATATCAGTACAATACGTCAGTAAGTATATTATTCTAAGACTAACGAGTTATTTATGTCCAATTATAGTTGACAAAAGAAAACGTTTAGGTGATTATCACTTGATTAGAATTTCTGACGAATTAAGACATGGAACCAAATCCACCAACGGTCAATACAATTCCGATGGGAGCTTTCCTCCGGCGCAGTAGCCACCTGTGAAGGCCGAGACCATTGTAAGGAGAGGCAGGATCCTTACAAGAAACCTGGTTATATTTCGTCGTGATCACTGAAGGGCATTGGTTTCAAAGGAAGATAGCTTGAGGTTTCTCGGTCCTGATTGTGCTTAGCTCCGAAAATCGACCCTGAAACAGTTTTGGTTTTTATTTATTGATAATATTGTCTTGTATTGTGTTTTAAGCATTTGTAAAGCGCCTCTATTAGGATGAACCGTTCAGAAGCGCTCCCAGTGCTCAAGGTCCGCGAAAGAAGCAGGTTTTGATAAACGCGAAGGAAGAAGAGAGACTGCTAGATAGAATTGTAGAGCGAACAGAAGGAGAAAGCGCATTCCACTGAGAGGGATCAATTGAAGCAAAGGAACGAGACTGAGCCATAAAAGTTCTAGTACGGGGAACCAAGGGGTCAAGTCTATTGTAGGAACGAAGTGGACGGTGGGCAGAAGCTGAATGAGGCCGAGGTATTACGTCAACCAGATATTTCGGGGCAAGACCCTCTGAGCCTTGAAGATCAGAGTGACAATGTTAAGTTATATGCGAGTAGCGAGAAAGAGCCAAGGACTAATAGGACAAATTGCGTAACACATTATAAGAGTTTATTACAATTATGACAGTTTATTTGCAGGAACTGTTACAGGCTCACAGGAAAATTGAAGTACGTAGGAACAAGGCAAACAAGTTAAAAGCTCATGCAAGTAATGCCTTTATCGTTCTGGTTGATAGCAAGCCAGTACAATATGCCACGCTATCCATATACCACGCTCAGTCCACGATGCAACTTGAATCTGGAACAATCTCCCCCAAGAATCCCGAAAATTCTCAGTTCCTACATTGATATCGTCGCTCAGCCACTATGACCTGTCTCAATCTCCTCCATCACTACAGTACTCAGGCTTGCACTCCAATTAAAAGTCTCGCCTGTCAAGAATTCCTACCATGATCCATCAAGTCCTTCACCCTTCAATCTCTCTCGTTTTAAACGACGCCCTCCTTAGCAACTCCTTCTTTCTCTCTGGTCTCTATGGCAACCGGATTTGGTTGATCATTTTGGTTTACCTGGACAACCACTTTGATACGATGCAGTGCTCGTGGATAAACTGGAGCCATTCGCTCAAATTTTCGGCAGCGCTATAGATTCACGACTGTTAACGATTGCATAAAAATGTGAGTAATTGTAAAATATATCTTTATCATTATATCCTATTGATTTTGACAATAGTCTCCATAATACACCAAGAATCTCTGTATTCCTATTTGGAGCCATCAGTGTAGATTAAAACTGTGATGTACATGTAGGCCTAGCAACTGAACTTTTGGACCCGCTCTTCCTTAAAAACGTTTGTGCCAGAGGTCTCATTTGACTATGCTTATGGAACAGTTTTCTCTTCAAAATAAAAAAATTACTCCTATAAGAGCTCAAGAATTGTTTCATCTCTTAACGTTCTGCAGACAGAACAAGTCAGTACAATTATGTACACTTATGTTTCAGCCATATCTACAAGCTAGATACAGAATATACAAGCTACACAGCAGGGTGCTGGCTTTCCTGTGTGATCGAAACCATGTTACTAAATGGATCAATCTCAACAATCGCTTACATAAACGCCAGCATTGTCTAGGGCTCTGTCCTAGGGCCCCTGAATTTCATCACGGCCCCATCGAAACTAAAAACAGTCCACCCTCACAATCGATTGGCTAAGTACGCTGACGATACTTATTTGTTAATACCATCCTCAAGAAGCGAAACGATCAGGGCCGAACTGGACCATGTAACGGAATGGGCTGCGAGATGTAACCTGAGCCTGAATCAAAAGAAAACTCAAGAGATGATAATCCGCCGCCCACGCGAGCGGGGAAGACAGGAAGCAATCCCTGGGGAAGTGCAAGGACTAACAAGGGTCCAGAGCATGGTAATCCTCGGGGTGGTCATGACTGAACATATTGGCTTTGAAATGCATATAAAACGCATATGTGTCCAAGCTAGACAGTCGATGCATCATGACGACACAATCATGGCCTTGCACGACCAATGCTACATGATGTTGTGCGAATGACCACGGTGTCCCGCTTGTTATACGCGTCACCGGCAGGAACGCAATAGACTACAGTCCGTGATGGACCGTCTGGTCCGACTACGCTACCTTCCAGAGGGTAACCCAACATTAGAACAGTTGCATAGAACGGCAGATGGGAACCTCTTTATTGCTGCCTTGGCGGATTCCGACCATGTTCTGAACCCGCTCCTCCCTCCTGTAAAGACACTCCCCTATTCCCTGCGTCCCAGACCACATGACCGAATTGTCCCACAGGCTGACAACTTAATGAGAAAAACGTTTTTAACAAGAATGCTTTATAATGTGTGATTTCATGTAAACCAAAGTGCGGTTATGCAGTTGGATAAATAAGAATATACTTACTTACTTACTTACAAAGACGTTGCATAGATGTTCTCTTGCATGCAAACATGCATCTGATAACAACCTGATTTTGTAGAGTCAGCTTCCAATTCCATTTGAGCTCTTTCTTCCTCGCTCGCTTCTAGGAGCATCTCCGATCGATTCTTCTTTCGATGTCGTCTGAAGAGCAAGAAAGCACCAAGACAGATGGCGCCAATCACCACAAGAATCACCGTCAATGAAACGCCGACTGCGTGTCCGCGTTGGCCGCTTAAGTTCGTCTGGGTGTTAACGAGATCACCTGAAAGAAAAACAAAACGTTAGGAGATTTTAATTTCATGGGAGCATAATACATCGGGTAACAACGACAGACGACTCCATGCTAAGAGGCAACTGAAAAAGTCATGAATGGATATAGTTGCAATCCTTGTAAATGTTCATTTATATTACACCTCTGTAGGAAAATTCACCGCAGGTGCCTTGACAGCTGGACAGCTGGATGGAACGGAGGACAAATGAAGACATACTACAAATGGTTGACGAAAAAAGATCCCTGATAGGAATAATCAGAATTCAACAGAGAAAATGGTTGGGCCACATCATGAGGGGAGACTCCCTCCTAACAACTATAATTGAGAGAAGAATGGAGGGGAAGAAGACAAGATGAAGACCTTATTATTATTATTATTATTATTATTATTATTAAGAGACAAAGCTTTTTCGAAAGTATGAGAAACCATTGTTGTTCTGCCAGATTCGATTTGCGGAAATACGTCATTCTCAGCTCCAACTGGAATCGTCTCCACTCTGCAATTGCCTTTTCATTATCCAAAAAGTGTCAACTGTCTGTACACCATCGATGGCGGCCATGTCAATTCTGTGGCGCTTAGCGTAGACCGTCTAAACCTTGGATCTGTGCACACTGTGAATGGACCCTGTTACGGCGGATGGCTGACGGTTTGTGGACTAACATATTTACGTTTCTCGTTTTTATTGAGCTAGACAACAAAGATTTTTTCCTGAACACTTCTGGATGTGTGATCAGTGGCGTAACGAAGGGTTTCAGCGCCCGGGGGCAAGGGTTGACGACTGTGCCCCTTTTAATCTTTTTGTTGACTTTTAGTCGTTATTTTCATAGTACTGTGTACCACTGAAAGCTAATTTTGCGCCCCTCTGGTGCTGCGCCCGGGGCGGCTGCCCCCCTCTGCCCCCTTCGTAACGCCACTGTGTGTGATATAAAGTTTTGGCTACTGATCATGACAATCACGTTCAACTGTTGTTATCACGTTCCTTTTTTGAATCGCCGATTTCTTAAATTTTCCCTTACATTTCAGTTGACTAATATGTCGCATAAGAATTAACCTGTTTTCCTTGGCACTTGACATACCTGGACATGCGCTCAGGGAAGTCTGCACAAAACGATAATGGAAATATTAAAGCATAGGCTCTCTTGGGCATGCCTGGGCATGCATTGTCAGGATGAATGCTCGCTGGGCAGGCTATAAAAGAAGCTCGCATGCAGAGATTCTATACATTGCGTTGATTCAAGTTTGTACGTGATGTCGATTCACGTGTACTACAGGCGTAGATCGCAAAGTGTGTGTGTGTGTCTGTGTGTATACCTAGCAATAGAACATAATACTAAGTACGGAACGACTAATTAAAGCGTTTTCATTGTGACCAGTTGCGTCTGTGGCAACTTGGTTATTCAGAATAAACGAATATCGATCGATTGATTGATTGATTCGTTCCAGCTGAAATAAATGTCTCGTCATTGTCGTAACACCCGAGGACCTTCCTGCTACATTTTTAGCGAGTCTACGCTTAAGCCTCAAGCATGACTTCACTTACTAACAGAGTGTAAGAGCTCTTCGGTTGTAAAATTAGTGATCAAAACGAACCCTGGGCTCGTCACTCAGGCTGTGCAGGAGGCGCTGTCTATGTGATGCCATGCTCAGAGGTGAAGAACGACACCGATCTAGATTTCGAACAGCTTGTGTCTGGAGAGTCTCCTAGTCTCCTTTTGTAACACAGTAAGAATTTAATGACCGGGTCAGGGACTTAAGTTTGTCAAAACGAGCAGAACTAATTGGTTCAAGATTGCAAGGATGGGGTTTCCGGTCGTCAGGTACTAAATGTCTGTCTTTTAGATCCACGAAAAGACGTGAGAAGTTTCTTTATGCATCTCTGAAAACCTCTGTTTTTCCACTGATTTCAATGGGTTGTATTCACCGCATTGTGTTGTACGACCCACAGCAACGGCGTCCTTTCGTAGATTCGCCACTGTTAGGCTTGATGGGCAATGGCGATGTCCAAAATTCAGTGTCTTTTTGGCTATGTTACTGAAACGAATATGTACATCTGAACTTTTGTTAGGCGCATTTTTGGAGCACCTCAAATTCGCTAGCTATATTTCAATATAGTACAACTACAACTGGAACATCTGAGTGATCTAAAAGTAGTAGCGTTACTTTTAAAATTGTAGCTAGGATATAGTATTATATTATATATATATATATATATATATATACACACACAAGTGATGATGATGACGAGTTCTCTGCCCAAAGGCAGGTTCATTGGCTTTTACGCCACCCGGGGATTTATGATGCTTGAGGTGGTTTCCCGTTGCCTTCCTCACAGAAAATTGTGGGCGAGCAACTTGTCCAAGATCGTTACGCAGTGGCTTGAGGTAGATTCGGAACTGCGTCTCCTCCACTCGTTTCTGTTCATCGCAGCTGCTCCGCCTCCTCCCACGATATCTCCAGATATCTCAAGTCGTCACTGATGGTTCCCGGCCAGTCTTCCGTGGTCTTCCTCTCTTCCTTCTCCCTCCAGGAGTCTTTCTTTCTTTTCCTCCTCACCTGCATTAGTCGGGGCATACACCTGCACTATGGTTGTCTTACAGAACCTCGTCTGCAATCTTGCCGTTATTATTCTGTCGCTTATTGATTCCCAACTTATTGATGTCTTCGAAGCCTCTGTGTTAGGAAGAATTCTCACACATATTTCATGCTGCTGACCTCCAGAATAAAGCATTGTTGTATCATCCGACTCCAGACTTCCACTTCCGGTCCACCTCATCTCCCCTAATCCAAGAATCTGCAGTCGATATGACTTCATCTCTTTCAGCACCTGTGCCAGCCTTCCTGTAATGTATAGAGATCTCACATTCCATGTGCCGACACCTGTTAGAAACTTTGCTGAGAGAATCTGGAGTTTCCGAGTCCCACCTTTCGGAGATCGGCTTTAGGCGTGTTCGCCCGTCCTTATCCACAAACCCCCACCAGGCCGTAGAGGCATACAACATCCTGGTAAGGGTAGTCGCACGTAAACTCCATGGAGTGATGAACCTGATAACCCGTGGGCAGCCAGAACACGGAGAGCATAAAGTGACTGCCAATCCCTGCTATGCACTGGGTGGTCGATAGCTCATTGGATAACACACTGGCATAGAGAGCGAGAGGTACTGAGTTCGAGTCCCGTAGGACGGACATGCTTTGTCGGCTGATATTAGCGCCGTGTATTGCAGGCTGTCTGTTCTGTTAGTAGTTAAGATTTATGTCTTCTGTCATTTGTGTTTCAATTGCATAACATGTAAATGTACAGCGCAGTGCGTTTGTCAGGCTCTTAATTAAAGAAAAGATATTATTATTAATAATATTATTATTATTATTATTATTATTATTATTATTATTATTATTATCAATGACAAAGCAGTTCGAAGATCTGTTAGTTGAATCAGTGAATAAAATGGCATGGAAAGCACTTAAGGATGTTGTTGAGAATTTTCTTGTCAACTACAGAGCTCCAAACTACGGCAGCTGGTTGGGAAATGCATCAATCGTGCAAAACCATGAAGTCAAGATTTTCTGTTTCTGTATTCACACTTGAACTTTTTCGTGCCAATCTTTGTGTTGGTGCAGTTAGTGATGAATAATGCTGAAAGGTTTAACCAGAGCATTGCGACAATGTAAAAACAGTCTCGGGATAGCTGGAACCAATCAATACTGGCCGCCGCCGGCTATTTTTGGATACTGAAAAGAGAGGCCAAGGAAAATCACCAGGAAAACTCTTTAACACAGTTTCTTGCTTTCCAAATTCCACCGTAATACTGTCAAGCTGGAATATTAAATTTATGTTAAGCTTGAACTTATCACAAACACCAAAATGTGTGATATCGTTGCACACAATATCCTTAATAGACCATTAAGACTACTGAACGGCAACGCTGTTTGTCTCTGGTTCATGTTCTTGTTTTCTCCCTGCATTGTTTTCTTTTCTGCTGATATTGATGAAGGTTCTCATTATGCAAATTTATATATTGAAATTTATGATTGTCTTAAATGGTACCAAACGAAATTCAGGTTTAAATTTGACGATGGTGATGAATAATTATTATTGTGAATAGTCTCTAAATGGATGTCAACCAAATACCTCTGCCGCAAACTTGCCTAAAGAGAATTAATAATCCTGGGCATCCAAGATCAGATCGAGAAATCCCAGAAACTACCACACAACTATCCAACAGCTTCTTATGTCTCACTTTCAACTCCAACTTCCCTGAGCTCAATCTTGGTAAGTTACCTTTGATGCACATCTCTCCTCCAATAACTTCTCGAAACTCTTGCGCATCGGCTTCATGCATATCAGTTACCTCTGCCGCGTTCGGTCCACGCTTATCGTTAAAACTGCTTCCACTATCTCTTCCTCTATTGTCCATTCCAATCATGATAACTGTAATTTCCACAAATTCGAATCAACCCTAATTAAGCTTTTGCAACTCATCTAAAACTCACTCAGCCCAACCTGTCACCAGTACACACGTGGCATCACCATATCATTCCTTAGAATAAACCACTCCACTGGCTGAAAATCCCAGATTGCTTCCACTTCAAAGTCCAATCGCTAACTACATCTGCCTACAATTCAGCAGTGCCAGTCCAAGTACCCTGACGAACTCTTCAGACATCCATCCACACAGCCTAACCCGATCGTTCTCCTGTCTCAATATCTCCAGTCCACAGCCATTCCTCTCGTCTCCACTTCTCCAGCTGATTCCTAAGTATTTAGCGAAGGACGCTAATCTTCCACCGAACTATCTAACCGTTCCTAATTACCTTACCTATTATGAAAGCTAATTATTGTCCGTTGTACAGATAAGTTGCTTGGCCAACGGAACGTCAATGGCTCATCCCCTTGCAGACAGACAACTGTGCGGAAACATAAATCCAATTGTTGCAAGATTCCCCGCTTGTCGCAGCGTCTTACTTAATTTCTCCAGCGACTCTGTTTCATCCGGAACAGGATTTTTCATACGCTACAGGATTGGAGATTATGGTAAGCGGCGTTGTTCATCAGCTCCTTATTACAATCATCTAAAATTATCTCTTAACTATAATTATTTTCATCTAGTAATTCCTCTTAACTAAACACATTATATATTATGTAAAGGTACAACTTAACTATAATTATAATTCCCTAAAAATACCTCTTCAATGCAATCATTTTTATTTAACAATTACCTCTTGACTATAATTATCAGTAGACCTTATCCAAAATACCCCATAACTTTAGTTAGGCCTATTGTTATGTAACAATTTCTAAACAATTATACACTAACAACACCCAAATTCTTTACATTCGATAGACTCGTCATCGAAAAGCAAAACCGTATTTAGATAATACAGTCAGACTTTGAACCGGCTTCTCCAATGAACCGACTTAGACTTCGGGTTCACCTAAAATGATAATCGATGTATCGCCTTTGCACAGTAGTGGCATTACAGAAGTCTTGATTAGATTAGATTAGATTAGATTTGATTAGGCCTAGATTACATTAGATGCTTAGATTAGATTAGATTGGATTGGATTGGATTAGATGAGATCAGATTAGATTAGATTGGATTAGATTGGATTAGATTTAGATTAGATTGGATTAGATTAGATTAGATTGGATTGGATTAGATTAGATTATATTAGATTAGATTAGATTAGATTGGATTAGATTAGATTGGATTAGATTAGATTAGATTGGATTATCAATTAGATTAGATTAGATTAGATTAGATTAGATTAGATTGGATTAGATTGGATTGGATTAGATTGGATTAGATTAGATCAGATCAGATTGGATGAGATTAGATTAGATTAGATTAGATCAGATTAGATTAGATTGGATTAGATTGGACTTAGATTAGATTAGATTAGTGATTGGATTATAGATTAGATTAGATTAGATTGACTGAGATTGGATTATAATTTGTATTCAGATTAGAATTAGATTAGATTGGATTATTAATTATTATTAGATTAGATTAGATTAGATTGGATTATAATTATTACAGATCAGATTAGATTAGATTAGATTAGATTGGATTATAATTAGATTAGATTAGATCAGATTAGACTTGGATTACCAGAACAGATTGATTAGATTAGATTAGATTAGATTGGATTAGATTGGATTAGATTAGATTAGATTAGATTAGATTAGATCAGACCAGATTAGATTAGATGAGATTGGATTAGATTGGATTAGATTAGATTAGATTGGATTAGATTGAGATTAGATCAGATTAGATCAGATCAGATTAGATTAGATTAGATTAGATTAGAGACCAGATTAGATTGATTAGATTGGATCAGATTAGATTAGATTAGATCAGACCAGACTAGATTAGATCAGATTAGATTAGATTAGATTAGATCAGATTAGATTAGATTAGATTAGATTAGATTAGATTGAATTAGATTAGATTAGATTAGATTAGATTGGATCAGATCAGATCAGATCAGATCAGATTAGATCAGATCAGATTCAGATTAGATTAGATTAGATTAGATTAGATTAGATTAGATCAGAATTAGATTAGATTGGACTCAGATTAGATTTGGATTAGATCAGACCAGATTAGATTGGATTAGATTAGATTAGATTAGATTTGATCAGATTAGATCAGATTCAGATTAGATTAGATCAAGAGATTAGATTAGATTAAATTGGATTATTGATTAGATTAGATTAGATTAGATTAGATTAGATTTAGATTAGATTAGATCAGATTAAACTGATTAGATTGGATCAGATTAGATTAGATTAGATTAGATTAGATTGATCAGATTAGATTCAGATCAGATTAGATTAGATTCAGATTGAGACCATTAGATCAGATTAGATTAGATTAGATTAAATTAGAATTAGATTAGATTAGACTCAGATTAGATTAGATTTGACTCAGATTGGATCAGATTAGATTAGATTAGATTTTATTGGATTCAGATTAGATTAGATTAAATTAGATACACCAGATTAGATTAGATTAGATCAGATTAGATTAGATTAGATTAGATTAGATTAGATTAGATCAGATCAGATTAGATTAGATTAGATCAGATCAGATTAGATTGGATTAGATTGGGATTCAGATCAGATTAGATTAGATCAGATCAGAGATTAGATTAGATCAGATTAGATTGGATTAGATTAGATTAGATTGGATTTGATTAGATTAGATTTTATTAGATTAGATTAGATTAGATTAAATTTTATTGGATTAGATTAGATTGGATTAGATTGGATTAGATTAGATTGGATTAGATTAGATTGGATTAGATTAGATTGGATTAGATTGGACAATCCATTGATGAGAACTAGTGTGGACTTATAATTAATTGTAGTGGACCTACTATTTAGTAACTTATGTATTACCAGTGTCTAATGCACACATCGTTTCCTTGACATAATTACGGCTTGGTTTTCATGCGGCATCCGTTGATGCCCGTTGCGTTATAGTTAGCCTATAGGCCCAACGCCGCGCGATGCTAATTACAATAGCGATTTCAACTGCAAGTACTATTTACAAATTCTCGCCGGTTCTGTTCAGTGGTTTGTCGAACCTAAACTGATCTAATTGCAGTGTATCAACCGATGACGTACATAGCCCAAGTCGTAATCAGGTCAAAAGGTCAATATATGAGTTCTTCGAATTGACTTGAAGACAGCCTACATGTAAAAACGCACATGTCTTTCGCAATTGTCAAACATTTCTCAGTGTATGCATATAGCGCCATTTGATTTACCTAAAAACAATGATCATGAATGAAAATATCATAGGCTACAAAATTTAATGTCGATGTTTGTTCTTGTTATAATTATATCAGATCCGGAATGTGGTAATACATCGTTCAGTGGTCCAGATGGATTCATCGCCTCACCGCTGTTCCCTCTGTCCTATCCACACAATCTGAACTGCTTGTATTCTATAACTGGCGGTCAGAGGAATAAGATTTCTCTCTCTTTCCTCTCATTCAGACTCGACGGATATTCGAACCCGCATTATTATATGGACCACTGCTATAGCGACTGGCTGACGGTAAGTGGAGTTTAAGGCTATGCATGCAAAAGCGTCAGGTCATGTGGTAAGGCATAGTTGTTAAAAACGATAAAATAAAAATAAAAAACGGAAAAAAACGTCGTTTTATTGAAAAATAAAAAACCGGGAAAAACGAGAAAAAAACGGAAAAGAAAATAATTTGACTTTGCTACATCTTTTACTGCATTTAAAATTAAAACCTTGTTTACACAATTTAATTTTAATCAGCAAATATTTATTAGTAGGCCTAAACACCAAATAACAATAATCTACAACAATAATAATTTTCTTTTCATAAGCTTGGTTTAAAAAGAAAATTAAAAATTAAAAATATTGAAATCTTTTCAAATTTAAATTGCATACATAAGTCCACATAAGTCCTTGCTGACATAAGCAATTAAAAACTAAACTTTGTAAGTATAGAGTGTAGGCCTACTTAATTAAAAATTGTAAATCTACTTACAATTCTGACTTACATGTATATAAGAACTTAATGTGGAGCAATATCCGTCAGTTTATCTGTCAATCAGAGATTACTGAGTATAAAGACAACATTTCGCATTTTGGATAACTTAGAAATTCAAATAACTTTTATAAATTTTATTTCCAGAACTGTGCTGTTTATTTCTCAACTGATGACTAACTGATGACACTAACATAGTGACGTAAATTAGATGAATCCTTGACAGGACGGAGACAACGTAAGGGATATCAGACAAAAATAAAATTAAACAAATAGTAACAGACAGTGAATAACTAAATAAAGTTACATATAAAAATAAAAAACGGAAAAAAACGAGACGAGAAATAAAAAACGAAAAAAAACGTTTTTGGAAAAAAATAAAAAACGAAAAAAACGTTTTTTACAACTATGTGGTAAGGATACTTAATAATTATAGGTTAAGTCAGACATGGCTACTTGCACAACGGTTGGATGTCTAGAGCCTTAAATCAATCAATTAATCAATCAATCGATCAATGAATCAATGAATGAATTGGTTAATTGGTTAATGGATCAATCTCACGATCCATTACGCTGTTGTTCATTTCTCAAGCATTCATTCATTTATTCACCCATGCATTCAAGCATTCGATCATTCTTGCATTCTAGAATTCTCATATACAGTCATTCAGTCAGTCAGTCAATCAATCCACCATTCATGCGTTAGTTAGAAACGCCTAAATAATCGATTTGTTAACTAAAGGCTTTTTAATTTTTGCATAGGTAAGCTGTTTATCGGACGAATCTGTTGTGGGGAATTTATCTTCAAGCAGAAGATACTGTGGAATTAAAACAACGCCTCTGGCATTTGCATTTTCCTATTGCGCAGCTGTGGTGCTGAACTTTCGAAGTGATTCCTACACAAGCCTGGGAGGATTCAAAGTCCATTATAAAGTTAGAGACTTGGGTAAATAGCAAGTCACGATATCCATTTCTATATAGCCATAATATATGTCAATCAGCGCCCAAAGCTTTAACATATTTCTGTTGTAACTGGTTCAGTGATATTTTACTTCTCAAAATAATTCCTAATTCAGTTTTAATTCAGTTCTGTGTCCTTGAATTTTACTTCTAATTCTAATTTTACTTCACAAATAATTTTACTTATCATTCCTATTTTAGTTCTCAATTAATTTTACTTCTTATTTTAGTTTTCCAAATAATTATTAATTTCAGAGCAGTAAAAAGTAGACTATTTCAACGTTACTACATGCATGTATAAGATATCTTTGTTAAATTTCAAGAACACTCTCATTTCCAGAGATTTTTCATGCGATTTCTTCGTCCATCAGTCAAGATTCCACATAGGCCTACAGAAACAATTCTTTCCACAAAGGCCTGTGAGGCAGGAGCTGACAAAGATCCTTTGCAATGATGCAATTTGGCGGTGCGAAGTTCGCCTTCCCAAACCGGGCTATTTCGCTTTCTTCCGGCCAACATTCGTGATAAACTCATACTTAAGAAATTTAACGATCAAACGCGAAATAAAATGTCGTACGCAACTGAGGTCGTTGTTAGGTTGGTACGCAGGGAGGGGGACAGTTATTAGACAACGAAGACCAAAGATAGTGCCCGGTATATTACATCGAGAATGGTAAGCGGAGCGCCTTAATCTCACCGGAGATTTTCAATGGATCATGTGTTTGGATCGCATGCGATTTACTCGCCTTCATCTCGACTTAAGGGCCACGAGAAGTAAAATGATTTTACTTCTGAAAATAATTCCTAATTTCATTCATAATTTTAGTTCTGCAAATAATTCATAATTTAATTCCTAATTTCGTTTTTGAAGCCAAAATAATTCCTACTTTTACTTCTTATTTTCGTTAACGAAATCCTTTATTTTTACTTCTAATTTTAGTTTTCGTTAACGAAAATATCACTGAACTGGTTGCGGTCTGTCAACCTGTCAGAAAATAAAACGAATAGGCTATCTAATATCTATCTATCTATCTTACTGCCTCTCTGTTTTGTTTGTAAGTGAGTCATTTTCCGGTAACATGGCAAATTCACTAATTCAAAAGGAAAAAAATGTTTTTTTTCAAATGACATTTTTTTTCTTTGGAACAAATCTTGAATATGTCTATTTCACAAATATATATTTCGTTTTGCACTAATATGTAAACGTAGGAAGTTTTTGGTAGAAAAAAATAGCCCTACTAAAATATTTATCCACTCCGTTACTGCATACATATGAGATCTGTTTATACAGTGTACAGCTTCTGTTGTGTATCTTGACATGCCAATATGTTTTTAGTATTAATATTTATAAAATAGAAATAAAAGAAGTTAGAATACATAAGATTAGTTGATTCCATCACAGTTTTATTTATTTAAGAAAGGTCCACTCCGTTACGGAAAGAAAAGCTATTAATGTCAAGTTGAATAAAAAAGATTGTCCAAATAACTGAAAAGAAAGCACTTGAGCCGATCATACCCAGTGATCGAATTAACAGAAAACACTAAAACATTTATGGTATTGTCTTAAAAATCTGCTCACAGCGTCAAAATACCACACCATTTATCCTATAATAATTCCACTCCGTTACTATCTTTCGAGTGTCGAGCTCAGTTTTTCCACTCCGTTACATAGCTATCCCATGCGTTACCAAATAAATGTTAACGGAGTGGACAGGTAACGGAGTAGACAATTTGGGTTGCAGCACGGTAAATACCATATTATCGCTCATGCGTCCACATCGATCGTTGGTAAAATCATTATTTTGCTTATAAGCGTTATATTACAAATATTATTGGAATTAGATTTATTTATAATCACGGCAAAAATGCAGTAACGGAGTGGCTGCATAATAAAAGAACACCTCTGGTACGAAATAAATGAAAATTTGTAAGAAATTTTTAGGACCATGGAAATCGTTTGTGAAGCTATTAATAACTTACATAGATCTTCACAGAAGAGATGGAGTCCAGTTGCGCGGCCACAGAATTAAATGGTTCGGAGATACAAGATTATTTTTACATGGTAATGGAGTAGACATAAATCCTGGGGACAAGTTTAAAAAATTTTCTTTTAATTATACTGAAGATCCGGTTCATCAAGTTGTATTTTAAAACATACACAAATATATAATACATGAGAAACACGTGAATTTTTTGGCTCAATGCAAATCACTTCGAAATTGTAGACTAAAGCAATAAGTACTAGAGCCTAGGGACAGTAACGGAGTGGAACATTTTAAATTGAAAATAAATTTTAATAATTACGTTATTGCTTTAAATTACTTTCAAATATCTGAAATTGTTGACTGATCAAATACATTTTAATATCAACACTTAGCATAATCGGACTATGTATACTATACATAGTCATTTTCCGGTAACATGGTAAATTCAGATTTCAGAATGTCCCCGGTCATTTCTCCAAAAACTATACCTATGTATAGTTTTTCGAGAAATGACCGGGGACATTCTGAAATCTGAATTTCATGTTACCGGAAAATGACTCAAATCTGAAATGTAAAAGCTTTAAAGATATATATATTCAGACACACAGAAGGACGGACGGACGTAGTCATTCTCGCTGCTTTGAAGTGGCGTATAAGTTTACATTGTCGTCTTTCTAAGTAGGGTCACCACGATTGATTTAACAGCCCAGTTTACTTATGCCGTGGCTACCTGTTTTTGACTTTTAACTGTACAGGGTGGGCCATTAAAAATGAGAACATCGCGTTCAATCTAAATTATTTATTTAATTAATATATTTTTTCTTTTCAAAATGTAGGTTATATCTTGCCAAATTTTCTATTCTATGTGTCCGCCTTGGTTTCCAACAATTTCTCCTAAACGTCTGTGCCACACGATCGTTATAATGATGCTCCTGTCTATAAATCGCTGGGACATTTTTCGCCACTCCTCAGCAATGGCAAACTTCAGTTGTTCTATTGTTGTAAATTTACGACGAAGGTAGACTTTTTGATTAAGGGCACCCCAAACAGCATAGTCTATCAGGTCTAGGTCTGGGCTATTTGGGGGCCACATGTCCGATTCAATGAAAGCTCTCCTGATGATGTAATTAGAGTGTTTCTTGCTGTGTGTGAAGGAGCTCCGTCCTACTGCAACGTTCAATTGTGACGATTACATCTTGCTCAGATATCACGAAGTAAACCTCTTTCTAGAACGCGATCACAATAGTTTAACTGTTTACTTTAACTCCGGGTCCAGCAAACACTACTGTAACAGTACTTCGGTTTTCCCATCCGAGACACACCGACCGAAACCAAAGATCTTAGAGTCTTCGGCTGCCGAAACCATGATGCTGCGACTGAAATGTCCGCGTTCGCATACGAATCTTGTTGCTGGATTTTGCTTTTCTTTCTTACATCGGAATTGGTCTAAACACGATCACATTGAGAATTAACTAACTAGTGTGGCAACTGTAAATGTCTTTTCATCTGTGAACCAAATGCTTTGTGCTCTTCTCTCGTTAGGAAACATTTCAAATAGCTGCTGACTATTTGCAGGTGTTTTAATTTACAGCCTTCGTTGATCTCGTGCCCCATCACACATTTGTACGCTTTAAGTTGTAAATCTTGCTTCGCAATACGTCGCATTGGCTTGCTTTGGTAAGTAAGTACATCGTAGAATAATTTATGTGTTTAAGATTTACTCAAAACACAATCTGATATGGTATTAGACATATTGAACGCGATGTTCTCATTTTTAATGGCCTACCCGGTATGCTGTGGAATGACAAATATTTACCGCTGTTTAAAGTTTTTTGATCATAATTTACGGCTTGGATTTTTATCTTATTACGGTTTGCTGTTGTGAGCTATCCGTCATTTTCGGGTTGCAATGCTCCAAGACTGCGATCCTTCGGCCAAGGCCTTCACTTGAAAAACATCTTGGGAGAATACACTGGCTTCCATAACTGGAATACGCTTTCCACTCAAAACTGAAGTCTCACCTCTTCAAGAATTCATACCCCGACTCATCTGATCATCCGCCTTCCAATCCTAAACGACGCCCTCCTTAAATGCTGCTGCTGCCCTTCGCTGTGCTTTCGAGTGGCGCTTTAGAAGTTTGGAGCTTACGATTATATACGATCACTATAATTACAATCTAATCCTGGTGTAACCTACGTGGACTTAGCAACAGGACCGGAAAGTGTGGCGCCTATTATGGCTACGACTATAGAATCACTTCTGCGTCTTACTTTAGATACCGTCTGCGGTGTTACTGCTTTTGGTCGTCCATCCGGAGTGATCAGTTTCCCGTGGAATTACACAGATTACGACGGTGCACTCGACTGCATCTATGTCATTAACGCCACGGAACCCAGTTCAATATCGCTCACGATTTGGTCGATCAGTCTTCAAAGTTCAGTCAGAAATTACTGCCAACGTGACTGGTTGTTGGTGAGTAGGCTACTTTCTGAATTAGCTCAAACCTCCCGTGGCACTAGCATTTTTTGCGACCTTTCAGTAAAAGCAATTCCCAGTTTAAAAAATCCATATGAAAATGCAGCTAAATATGATAGCCTGATGTACCGTGTGAAATTGTGAATGGGAAAAGCGAAATTTCATATAACTGGAATTCAAATTAAATAACATACATGTATGACAGTGTTAATTATTATAAGTTGTATTCCACCCTCCTAAGGTCTGGTTTCCCAGAGTGGGTGGTTGATATCCTAGACCTAGTGGATTGGTATAGTAAATTATCGGTTGCAGTGCGTTGGAACAGCAGTAGGCTATGTCTAAGTCATTTGCAGTTAAGAGTGGTGTACGGCAGGGGAGTTCAATGTCACCTTCGCTGTTTAATGTATTTGTTAATAAGTTCATCGTGGATACAAGAGCAGCAGGCCTAGGTTGTTGTATTAAACAAGTCTTGGCTGGGTTGCATCATGTATGCGGATGATATCATTTTGCTATCGGCTTTGGTAGTTGGGCTTCAGGCCTTACTAGATAAATGTGGTGTGATTAGTACTCTGCTAGGCCTGACGTTTAATTGTACTAAATCTTGGTGTCTAGCATTTGGACCTCGATTCAAGGCCTAACTGCCAGAGATGTTTCTATAGGTCACAAAAAGGTTGAGTGGTCTGAGCAGTCTAAATACTTGGGAATTACCTTTGTGCTGGTAGTTAATTGAGTTGTGATGTGGATTGCATTATGCGCAATTTTTATGCAAATACAAATAATATTTTCAATAACTCATCAAATTTGTCGGAGTTAATGCAGCTTTACTTACAGCAGACTTATAGCTTACCAGTTTTAAGATATGGCTCAGATGCAGTGAGATTTTCTCAGTGGCAGCTGAGTAAACTAAATGCTTGCTGGAATAATGTATATCGTAAAATATTTGGTTTTCACAAATATGAATCAGTGAGAAAATTTATTGCAGGTTTAGGCAGTTTGGACTTTAAATCTATGAGAGTTATTGCTATGTTTAAATTTCTTTAAAACATGCTAACTGTGGATTATAGTACACTAAATATGCTGTCATTGACAGTCAGTTGTGGGCATGAATGTTATAATTTAGTTAATGGTTTTGGTTTGCCAGTAAAGGACAACACGTATTTTGTAAGATCGCGGGTGCACAATGTTTACGCTTCCAGAGGAGCAATAGTTTGAGGTGTCTCCCCAGTCTGTTTGGGAAGCAGTTTTTGTATTTTTGTATTTTTTTGTTCTAGTCTTTGCTTCGTTTCTATGTTCTGCTTTGGGCGAAAAAAAGTGTATATTATATAACAATTAAAATTTCAATCAAATTTAGAAAGCAACGAATTGAACTATTGTATTTGACGCATTAAGCTATAATTTATGCTCAAATGCCCTCCCTCGGCTTCAATACTGTCAGTTAGGTGCGCCCGCTTCTGACTTCTTGCAGCGTCAATTATGCTGTGCGTTGATCCAGTTCATCAAACGCCCGCCTCACAGTTTTGCTCATCGACATACTGAAAGTTTGCTTTGTAGACTTTTCTTGCATTATTTTTGAGATCTTGTAGTGCGCAGGGTCTAGGACTAGACTGTTTGGAGGCCAAAAGGCAGGAGGTATAAAAGGAGTCTTGCTCGTCAGCAGTTCACGGTGTCACGAGGGTTTGTTAACAAATGACGTCAAAATGAGGTCGTAATCAACGAGGAGCCGTCTAAATTTTACAAAATTGTTAACCATTGCAGTCAAGATTTATATTCGTTTATTTCCAGAAAAAAACAGGCAAAGAAACGCTGTAGGTGATCAGTAATAATAATTATTGACAGTATGTCTACTTATGGTTGCGTTTGTTAGTACATGTTTCCATAATTATAGCATGGATAAAAATCGACTTGAAATTCCTTATATTGATGAACTCTGCCAATGCCCGCAGTGCCACTAGTGCTAGTCCTAAGCCTAAATAAAGGAGGAAGGTGTATCAACGACGCCGGCCGCCATAAGATCTCGGTTAAGAACTGGAAACTACTAGCCTACTACTTTCATTGATGGGTATTTCGTATTTATATAGATATAAGTTGTAGATGGTCGCTTTTTCCACTCATATTGTAAAGTACAACATCTTTGGCGTTCTTGTATTATAAAACTGCGAAATTTCGGTGATTTACTTTTCATTATTGGCACCTTTGCTAAGAATGCAGACCTTATCATACCAACCCGCAAGTCCGGTTAACTCCAAAATGACAGTCCAAACGTTAGAAATGAAAGTTGTCTAAAGAAATGTAACGTTAGGAAAGCTAAAGTTAGGTTATGACAGGTAAGCTAAATGTGCCCCGTATCTCCTAGAGAAACATTCCAAAATATTGCAATACATTTTGTGTGTAATTATAATTAGATTCAATTGTATTGATCTGCGCAAAGCGTCCTGACTCTCTAAATGGCGCTTAGCATAAAGAAGTGCTTAGCATAAAGAAGTGGTTAACTATAACTTCGTAGTTCATGTGCGCTCCATCTCATTTCAGTCTTTCTATTAAAAATAGCGCTATCAGTTACTTTCAACCTTTGCTCTGTGCTGTGCTTTCTGCTTAGATCACCTGTATTGATGGCCAGCGTGCACTGAGTCTCAACGTAACCCACATAACCTGCGATTATCTCAACTCGAGCATACAGATAACCTTTCCCGGCTGCGCCGCAACCCAAGTTGTCTTTCATCGAGATGTTGAGGACACTGGGAAGACATTTCGCATCGAATACACGATCACCAGCAACGGTAATACTATTCTGAATTAAATCCTAATCACCACCAGTTGTCATGAACGTGAATCAGGATATGAAGCTGTCAAAAGCAGGAAAATCAATGATCCGATGCGAATACAATCGCCATTAAGGCCATTTGCACAAATATTTCGAGTTCTATTAATCGACGATCCTAGATTTAGGCCTAAAAAACCCAGCGTATCCAATACGGTATGCGTTATTTACACTTTCATGAAACATGCATAAAAGGAGTCATGATAGTAAGTCTGTTATTTCATACCAGCAATTCCACCGTGGGGATTGGTTCTAAGCTTGTGATGTAGTACACTGTCAAAACATGTTAAGTATGATGACAATACCCATACTGGTAAATCATATCAATAGCCTTGTAGGGCATACATTATGATTGAATAAATTTCAAATAATAAAATACTTGCTAGAAGCTAATGTCTGTGTCCTATTTATTAGTGCCTCGTCGTCAGTAATTTTTTCTTTATCTAATAACCTATCTCATCGACAAATTATCTCGGAGAAACTTGCCACCCTACATTCCCAACTAGGGCCCCTAAACAGCGGGAGTTTTTCTCCCTTCTAGGTGTGCCTTTTGCTCTGGATTCCTTATATTACTTGTATTATTGAGTGTTACTTCTGATTATTAGCTTAATATTATTATTTCAACACCTGTTTTATTTGATGAACTGGATCAATAGAAATGATGATTTATTGATTGATAGTAAAAAGAGCAACCAGAGTCAGCAAACTGCGCGCGCGATTATTTTAGCCTCTTTATGCTGAGACTCTTGGAAAGGTAGAATTCACTACCAGAGTGTATGTATGTATGTATGTATGTATGTACATGTACGTATGTATGAGCACTTGTTATAGCGCCCCTTCAAGATTTCTACTCAGAGGCGCTCCCGACAACTGTAACAGCGCGGACACTGAATCGGAGTTTCACGCCGAAGCGCTTGAGCAGTTGCGAGTGAAGGACTTGCCCAGGGTCCTTACGCGGCGGCTTGAGGTGGATTCGAACCCGCAACCCTCCGGCTGCAAGGCACCGAACATACCCCTACACCACCGCGCCCCACAGATAGATGTCGATGGATAATGCAATGGTCCCGTCAGACACCTTTAAAACGCTTTCAACCGACGATATAAATTCAGCATCTGCCTTTAATCGCTGGGTTTGTCCAATACAGTTCCATACCAACATAAATTTGCCATGATACAGTGACAATTATGATATGTTTCGTATCGTCCATTATTTACTAAGAAGACTACAGGGTCATACGATGTCTTCTATTTCTTCTGTCCGCAATTTTTATACTCTGTTCACAAATTCTGCGCATTGATGGAAAAACAGATGGGCTGTGTGTGTGTGCGCGAGTGCACTCAATGCTCTCTGAAATGGACGTCTAATGCGAAGCAGCCAAATTGGGATAAATATAAACATTGTGCACTGTTGAATGGAGATTTGTGGCTTGTGTACAATTGGTTGAGCGCAACCAAAAATAATGGCATACTTGGAAGGGGAGGGGTAGGCACACGCACGCCCCACCCGCGCAACCCTTGGCCAAATTTAATGGGTGTCTGTTTTGCCTGAGGCGGTCGTTTGACCTTTGACCTGTACTTGGTCTAGATTGGCCCTCATAGCAGCAGTGTGTTTCGATGACGTCATTGGCCCTTTATTCGTACCCATAGCCAAATTGGCTCTGATACAAGCCTATTACATAACTACTCTAGACCAAAAGGCAGGGACCAACGGGAAACATCTTTTTTATTCCAACGCCTCTCGCTAACAATTCAACGTTTTAACGCGGTGGCGTTCAGAGGCACTTTCACCAGCCAGGAAACAGACGAATAGGGCCATTCCGGATATTTTACATTCTAAATAGTTAATATTCAAGTCCCTGAGGAATCCTGTATACCTCGGGGCAAAAAAAAAAAAATAATAATAATAATAATAATAATAATAATAACAATAATAATAATAATAATAGTAATACTACTACTACTACTACTACTACTACTACTACTACTACTACCACTACCACTACCACTACCACTACCACTACCACTACCACTACCACTACTACTACTACTACTACTACTACTACTACTACTACTACTACTACTACTACTACTACTACTACTACTACTGCTACTAATAATAATAATCTTGGTTTAATATTTTCATTCTGACAATTGAGCAGCATGATCACAATTCAGTAAGAACTGATGATCACAAGTTATTACAGGAGTCGAATTGAACTGTATACGGCAGCCATGCAAAGTGCCCATCACGTTCTACATCTTATTTTACCAACGCGCCATCTCGCGAATGATAGGCTGAGTGGACCATTGGAGGATGAAACCCATACTCTTACAACACAAGCAGTCCGCCAATCTTAAATTTGATTAATAATCTATCTCCCATTCTTATATGGCATCGGTTGATATCGTTTAAAAGGTGTCTAAATTAACCGTCTCAGAGGGAGGATCAAACACCAATACTCTTACAACACTAGCACTCCACTAATCCGAAATTAATTAATCACCTAGCGTGCCCCTCTTTTATATAGCATCGGCTGACATCGTTTAAAAGGTGTCTAAATTAACCGTCTCAGAGGACTACCACTACCACTACCACTACCACTACCACTACTACTACTACTACTACTACTACTACTACTACTACTACTACTACTACTACTACTACTACTACTACTACTACTACTACTACTACTACTACTACTACTACTACTGCTACTAATAATAATAATCTTGGTTTAATATTTTCATTCTGACAATTGAGCAGCATGATCACAATTCAGTAAGAACTGATGATCACAAGTTATTACAGGAGTCGAATTGAACTGTATACGGCAGCCATGCAAAGTGCCCATCACGTTCTACATCTTATTTTACCAACGCGCCATCTCGCGAATGATAGGCTGAGTGGACCATTGGGAGGATTGCGGGAAGCGATGCCGCTTGCTCGCTAATATTGTCATCGTCTTCATTTGAAGAGGCCATGCACCATCACAGTCAACACGAATCACTACCATCAATGCAACACTCGCAAACGCAATACACCCTCCACCGTCACCTCAACAACCAGCACCACAATTCACACCACAGCAACACCCACAACGACAACATCACCACTGCCACAACCACAATCGCTTCTACCGCAGCTACCGAAACCATTATTGTTCCAAATTAGATCAGATTCGAAACGTGCACTTTGGGACATACTTAGTTCATAAACGGTAAAAGGAATACGGAACGTGTCTCGAAAGTCGTAAGTGTTTGAACGGATGGATAACTTCAGCGTAGGACAGTACTGATGAACTGAAAAATAAGATGCTGATGCCCCAGGACGACAGAAGACCCTGGTTGTATTAGGATTCAGTTCTGTTTGTCCTTCTGATACGCAACCGATCTGCAGTTAAAGACACAAATAGACGTACTACAGTGCATATTTTTACTGTATAACTACTGGGACAAATGTCTCAGTAGTTTTAGGATTTGCCCCAGTAGTTTTGGTGACTTGTCCCAGGTAATATGCTACTTTAAAATATAAAATTGTTAACCTTCTAATTCAAAATATTCAACGAGTTTTCGAAACATTATCTGAAAATCGAATCGATGCACGCTATAAATACAAACATAGTTTTAAAATTCACGAAAGAATGCACGCAGCCTACCGTCAGACTTTCTCTGTCGCAGTCTTGGAATGACTGAAACAATGGCATCGATGAATAGAAATAGGTGTTGAGCCATATGTAACTGAAGTTGTTTGCCGAGATGGTGTAAGTGCAGTTGACTGTCGCCAGAAAGTTCGTGGGATTTCTTGGGAGGTTGATGAATCCAGAAGAGTTGGTGAACAGAGTAGCACCACAGTCGAGCTCTAGAATTATAATACCCACGTACATTTCTTTCAGTGTTTAACTATTTGGGGACTACTCCTCATGGATAAATTCTCTACGACTGCTTCGGTAGCTGTCCAACTATGGACAAAATCACTTAGGTATAGAGAATGTATCCAATCTAATCTAATCTAATCTCATCTAATCTAATCCAATAAAATCTAATCTAATCTAACCCAATAAAATATAATCTAATCTAATCTAATCTAATCTAATCTAATCTAATATAATCCATTCTAATCTAATCTAATCTAATCTAATCTAATCTAATCTAATCTAATCTAATCCAATAAAATCTAATCTAATCTAATCCAATCTAATCTAATCTAATCTAATCCAATCTAATCTAATCCAATCTAATCTAATCCAATAAAATCTAATCTAATCTAATCCAATCTAATCTAATCTAATCCAATCTAATAAAATCTAATCTAATCTAATCCAATCTAATCTAATCTAATCTGATCTGACCCAATAAAATCTAATCTAATCTAATCCAATTCTAATCTAATCTAATCCAATAAAATCTAATCTAATCTAATCCAATCTAATCCAATCTAATCTAACCAAATAAAATCTAATCTAATCTAATCCAATCTAATCTAATCTAACTCAAGTCAAAATATAATCTAATCTAATCTAATCTAATCTAATCTAATATAATCCAATCTAATCTAATCTAATCTAATCTAATCTAATCTAATCTAATCTAATCCAATAAAATCTAATCTAATCTAATCTAATCTAATCCAATAAAATCTAATCTAATCTAATCCAGTAAATCTAATCTAATCTAATCTAATCTAATCTAATAAAATCTAATCTAATCTAATCTAATCTAATCTAATCTAATCTAATCTAATCTAATCTAATCTAATCCAATAAAATCTAATCTAATCTAATCTAATCTAATCTAATCCAATAAATCTAATCTAATCTGATCTAATCTAATCTAATCTAATCTAATCCAATAAAATCTAATCTAATCTAATCTAATCTAATCCAATCTAATATAATCTAATCTAATCTAATCTAATCTAATCTAATCTAATCCAATAAATCTAATCTAATCTAATCCAATCTAATCTAATCCAATAAAATCTAATCTAATCTAATCCAATAAAATCTAATCTAATCTAATCTAATCTAATCTAATCTAATCTAATCCAATCTAATCTAATCTAATAAAAATCTAATCTAATCTAATCAATAAAATCTAATCTAATCTAATCAATCTAATCTAATCTAACCCAATAAAATCTAATCTAATCTAATCAATCTAATCTAATCTAATCTAATCTAATCAATCTAATCTAACCCAATAAAATCTAATCTAATCTAACCCAAATAAAATCTAATCTAATCTAATCCAATCTAATCTAATCTAACCCAATAAAATCTAATCTAATCTAATCCAATCAAAACATAATCTAATCTAATCCAATCTAATCTAATCTAATCCAATAAAATCTAATCTAATCTAATCCAATAAAATATAATCTAATCTAATCTAATCCAATCTAATCTAATCTAATCCAATAAAATCTAATCTAATCTAATCCAATAAAATATAATCTAGTCTAATCTAATCTAATCTAATCTGGTCCAATAAAATATAATATAATCTAATCCAATCTAATCTAATCTAATCTAATCTGATCAATAAAATCTAATCTAATCTAATCCAATCTAATCTAATCTAATCTAATCTAATCAATCTAATCTAATCTAATCCAATCTAATCTAATCTAATCTAATCTAATCAATCTAATCTAATCTAAGTCTAATCTAATCTAATCTAATCCAATCTAATCTAATCTAATCCAATCTAATCTAATCTAATCTAATCTAATCTAATCTAATCTAATCTAATCTAATCTAATCTAATCCAATAAAATATAATCTAATCTAATCCAATCTAATCTAATCTAATCTAATCCAATAAAATCTAATCTAATCTAACCCAATAAAATCAAATCTAATCTAATCCAATCTAATCTAATCTAATCTAATCTAATAAAATCTAATCTAATCTAATCCAATCTAATCTAATCTAATCTAATCCAATAAAATCTAATCTAATCTAATCCAATCTAATCTAATCTAATCTAATCCAATAAAATCTAATCTAATCTAATCCAATCTAATCTAATCTAATCTAATCCAATAAAATCTAATCTAATCTAATCCAATAAAATCAAATCTAATCTAATCCAATCTAATCTAATCTAATCTAATCCAATAAAATCTAATCTAATCTAATCCAATCTAATCTAATCTAATCTAATCCAATAAAATCTAATCTAATCTAATCCAATCTAATCTAATCTAATCTAATCCAATAAAATCTAATCTAATCTAATCCAATCTAATCTAATCTAATCTAATCCAATAAAATATAATCTAATCTAATCCAATCTAATCTAATCTAATCTAACCTAATAAAATCTAATCTAATCTAATCCAATAAAATCTAATCTAATCTATTCTAATCTAATCTAATCTAATCTAATCTAATCTAATCTAATCTAATCCAATAAAATATAATCTAATCTAATCCAATCTAATCTAATCTAATCTAATCTAATAAAAATCTAATCTAATCTAATCAATAAAATCTAATCTAATCTAATCTAATCTAATCTAATCTAATCTAATCTAATCTAATCTAATCTAATCTAATCTAATCTAATCCAATAAAATATAATCTAATGTAATCCAATCTAATCTAATCTAATCCAATAAAATCTAATCTAATCTAATCTAATCTAATATAATCTAATCTAATCTAATCTAATCCAATAAAATCTAATCTAATCTAGTGACTTCTATAGCGCCGTTATTATATAGCACAAGGCCTCAAAAGGATGATTCTTCAACTGAAAGCGTAATGAAGGTCAAAGTCCAGCAAGGAAACCTGATCGATATGGGACTGTGATTTATAAAGCGCCATTCTGATATGGAAGCGTCCATCGCGAGATGCCTGAGAACATTTCGATGACGACTGTTAAGAAATCATTTTTTTTAAATCGAACAAAATTTAATTAGATTAGATTGAATCGAATGATTATAAAATTAATGGTTTTTACATTCAGATGGCTTTAAAACTGTAATCCACCAGCCATAAGCCTAATGGATACAGCTAAGCGGTAATTGCTAGATGATAATAAACTTAAGTAGTTAGGAGTTAATCTTTAGACGATGAAAATAAGGCGCATAACAAACACTTCGGCATACCATGATCTCCTATCCTGTAGCGTATGGTAAATCCTTTATCGGGGGAAATTTCGTTGCTAGAGAAATTAAAGAAGACGCTGTCACAAGCGGGGAATCTTGCTGGGATGGAACTATACATTGTACTGCATGGTTTTCTGTTTGCAAGGGGATGAGCCATTGATGTTCCGTTGACCAAGCAAGTTATCTACAACGGACAATCAGTTTGCAAAGGGCGGTAAGGGGTAAAACATTAGGAAAGAAAAGATAGAAAGCGTTTTTTAAATAACGGAACGGATATATACTTAATTAGGAACATGTAGGCGTTTATTTATCGAATGTTTCGGCTTTGAATTTGAGGTCTCATTAATCGAGTGTCACACGAGATTTACGTCACAAATAATATCTGATGCAAGATCTCATCGACACTAAAACTGATTGTCGCAAATCCACACGAGTGACTGTCATTTTGTACTTTCATTTGCGAGATACAGTAGCACGTTCAGATGTGTATCAATTTTTGTAAACTCTGCTTTATCAGACTAGAGTAGACATTGGAATGACCACAATTTTTAAAGTGCCATCCACAGCGAACTATTTATAGACTTCTTTAAAATTTACGCCTACATCAAAAGTCCTGATTGTTACATAAAAGGTAGAATCTCAATTGCTTTTAAGACGTGAATATTTGTCCTCTGGGCAGAACATAAAACCGATCACGTGTAAAGATAGATGTAAAAATCTCAGTCATCCACGTGCCTTACGATTTAATCAGTTACTGTAAGTAGGAAGTTGTAAGTGTAAATCGTAAGTGTGAAAATAACTCTCTTTGCAAGAGGTGCTATGTAAATCTGGTATAAAAATCTATGATCACAGTTGCATTTTAAACAGTCAGGCTAATCGATGATGATCTAAAAATGCGGTGTGCTCGACAAGCGCTGCATAACTTTATTCCCAATAGTGTCAAATCCCGTGTCAAATCCCAACATCTATTTAACCTTCCAATCTTAATATGTGGATATTCAGATTGAATATCTGAATATATATTCTACACATCTCACATTCGCTTGACGCCTAATGATGTAAAACCACCATATATCTCCACTCCATAGCGCCTCTGAGTAGAAATCTTGAAGGGGCGCTATAACAAGCGCTCATACATACATACATACACTCCAGTACTATAGAACGCAACCAGAGCGAATCGGCATCGCGTGTGCTTAGTGGTCAGGTGTCTGAATAATTAATTTCTCTCTCTATGTCTGACTCTAGAACCCATATTTTTTTTAATTACCTTTTTCAAACAATCGCTTAAAGAAGTGCACAATAGATTAATTGCAACGATGCTCGATGATCAATGAGCGTGCAAATGTAAAGTGTTTGACTACTTACCGTCAACCAACCGCTAGAACAGGATTCACCCATATAATCGTACTCGTATCCAACGTATAGACGGTCTAGACTGAGGACAACCGAATTGACGTGACCAATATCGATGGTGTACAGGCAGTTGAGACGTTTGGAAAACCGAAATGGTAATCCCTGAAGAGAGGAGACGATTCCAGTTGGAGTTGAGAAAGACGTATTTCCGCATATCTCATCTGGCAGAATAACATGGTTTTCTGTTATTCGCTGATAAGGTTTCGTCATAATTCGCTAATATAATCGTCTTGTTTCAGTCTCCCACCATCCAGTAAGTAAGTAAGTAAGTAGTTTATTCAACACCAAATTAAGCAAAATCACAATAAACAAATTGGACAAGCTGAGTGGTGGGCTACCGGTGAAGTCTCATAGGACTGATCTCGCCGTTCACCGAAATAATGCTAATGATCATACTAATGCTATTCACATGTTTAAAAAAGAGCAAATACAAAGTACTAGTACCATTTCCAGACAGCACAAAAGTCACAACCGCGTTCAACACAGTAACCACCGCAACCACAACCAGCACAATCACCACAACCATCAACAGCCACAACACTGACGCCATCTGCGCTGCTACCGCCACCAAGAACTCTGCCACCACCGCCACCATATGAACCAGCATCATTTTACCATATAATTTAAGAGTTCGGTCTGAACCTTGCGATGCCAATTAAGGTTGTGCCCTTAGTCATATACGAGAAATCTTCACTCCTATCTCAGATTTGGCTGACCCTGAAAATCTCCGTTCTGTGCCATGGGTGAACTCATTTTCTCTGTGCGCGAACTTGCAGAAGCAACATCGTGACTTTTCAGAAGTTGGGACGCCCACCTGGAATAATGTTCCTTCAGATCTGCATACTCGTCTAATGAAGACCGACGCATCGCCCTTTAAGAAGCATTTTAAAACTATTCTCCTACAACCGTGATAGTGCTGGAAAAGACTCTGAGTAAGTTTGTGTAGGAAAGGCACTATAGAGGTGCTCTGAATGAATTAATGAATGAATACAAGATTATAGATGACCCTTGTTATTCTGTCCATACCTGTTCCGAGAACAGAGAAAGGAATACGGAACGTCTCTCCATAGTCGTAAGTGCTTGAACGGATGGACAACTTCAGCGTACGGCAGTCGGCAAACGCCAAAAAAGTAGAATCATACCATGATCTCCCCAGGAGACAGAATACCTGGGTTGTGCTAGAATTCACTTCTGTTTCTCCTTCTGATAGGCAACCGACCTGTAGCCACAGACACAAGTTGAGAACTAGCATGTGTTTGTCACGTGTATAATTTTTGTCGTGTTTTGTTTTATTTTAATTTCATTTAATGCAGTTAGTGGAAATGTCTTTGCATCGTGTCTTTACTCGCCTTTCATCCTAGCGTTCACGACTGCATGAGGAGGGAAGGACTTCTACGGGTAACCGTCCAAATCGTCGCAGATCATTTCGTCGCAGCCATCTAGTCGCTAATCATTTTGTTGAAAATTAATTGGTCGCCGATTCTTTCTACGGACTTGGGAGAGTCAAGTCGAAAGAATAGCCTACGGAGAAAATTTGTCCTGGAAGAGCTGAGGTTCAGCTGAGATCTGAAGGCCAGAACAGACTTTGCAGAACGAAATTTTACCGGGAGAAATTTTCCAGAGCCAGCAATAGATATGATCAGAAGTAGAGTCAGAAGACAGAGAGATCTTTGGAGTTAACAAGGACCAAACAGTTGTGTTGCATGGCAGAAGTGCCATGACAAATAGAATTCAAGGAATTACAATTTTTTAGCTGTTGAGCAGTCTCAAAGAGAGAATCTCAGTCCGTGCATATCTTAGCGGATTTTGACTTCTGGGACAAAGTCTGCCTCGACTAGAGGATATGGGGGAGCGTCGTAAGCTCCCCCAGCCGACAGCGCATTTTAGAGCATTTGCTGCCAAATGGAACCCATTTTAGCCACTCTATTTTACCAAGTTTGTTTTTTATTATTATACAATCGGCCTATCCTTATTTTAAGTGGGCCCCTAATTCATAAAGTTTGAAAATACATAATTAATTCAATCATACCACCAAAATAATTGATATAGGGTAAATAAATCAGTGACAGGCTGAGTGACTGTGATGCAGTGGAAGAGCTGCAGCTACAACTAAGAAAAGACAAATTAATTAAACTATTTAATTTATAGGCTACTTACCAGTTATGATGTTATCAGGTAACCAAACGAATGAAGAAATTAGAAATATCATGAAATGCAAATGCATGCAATAAATAGTTAAAATGGCGTCTAAAATGGTAAAACCGGAACTAAAAAAGCACCGGTTATTCATAGACTGTTAAAATGGCGTCTAAAATGGTAAAACGGAGCTGAAAAAGCAGCGGTTCTTCATAGACTGCTCCACTGCCCTACATGCTCCGTTGTACATAATCTTTCATCCGATAGCGTACAGATGTAAACAAAAATTGAAAGTAGAGCATTACCTGGGTGTGGGACAAATCACCAAAACTACTGGGACAAATCCTAAAATTACTAGGGCAAATCGTAAAACTACTGGGACATTTGTTCCAGTAGTTATAGTTAAAATATGCACTGATCTCTGTTCTTAACGGATTTAGTCTGTCGACCAAGACTGGATATGGTCAAAGACGTTGGATAGAGTGAGAGTTAGATGAAGAGGAATTATCGACGGAAATGTAGAATTGAGTGTCATGAGCGTACAGATGGCGTTTCAGACTAATTTGATTCAGTAAAATACTAAGTGGAGTGGTGTGCTCAAAGAAAAGAAAGAGGCCAAGAACAGAGCCTTGAAAGACTCCACAGGTAAGTACTCGGACCGATATCTTTCCATTGATGAAGACAGATTGCATGTGTGGAGTTAAATATGATTGGAACCAGTTTATGGCGGGAGAAATACATCAAACCAGCGCGATGGTGCAAGACCGTGTCGAAGACAGCAGATAAGTCAAGAAGAGAAAATGCAGTAACTTCACAATTGTCAAAATAGAGGGGATGATGTCATTGTGAACAGTGAGAAGAGCGATATCTCTGGAGTGGACTTTGCGATATGTTGAATTTTAATTCAGAAGTAAAGAATTTGAAGACAGGTGGACATCAAGTCGATTGTTAGCAAAATGCTCACGAAGTTAAGAAACAAAATTTAAGTTTGAGATTGGAAAATAGTGTCCAAAGATGGTTTCTTCAGCAGAGGATAGACCATACCATGGATGAAACCTGCTGGAGAGGATCTATCAGCTAGCGACCGATTAAAAAATTCCAAGATGGTGGTACCAAGCATATCAAAGCAGATTTTGAGAAGCCTAACTGGAATTGCATCAAGCAGGCACTGTTTTCCATGAGATGAGAAAATATGTGACCGATTGTCACCTAAAGTTGCGAGAGTAACAAAAAATCAATAGTCTATAAGTAGAGTAATCAGGAGATGAAAGGTCATTTGGTTGTAGAATATCAGAGAATTTCAGTCTGATGTTAGACACCTTGTCACTAAAGAAGTCGATGAATCAGTCGCAGTGTATTTGAAGTGGTATTGGGTAGTTCGGATGGCGTTTTCCGATTGAGGACCTTCCAACAGGATGCTTCAACAAGATGAGTTTTCGAAAGCTACGTTTGGTGAGGCAGGAGGACTTATTCTTGGAAATAAGGCTACGAAGAACTTTGCACTGTTCTTTGAAACGCACGTGATAGAACGTAGGTTGTGAGCGGCGCCAAGCGCGTAGAATTTGGCTGCAATGGCGTCGAGTTTCGGCAATATCAGAGTTAAACCAAGGTTTCGGGTCGCGAACGACAACCTATTTGATCTTAGTGAAATGTTCTTATCAAGTAGTTCAGTTATAGCAGATTAGAGCTGATGACAAAGAGCATCAGTGGCGGGGATAGGTTTCCATCAAAGGAAGAAAGTGAGTAGGAAACGTCATTTTTTAGAATCTGGATATCTTGTTTATTCCCGGATCGGAAGACCTGTGCTGAGTGCTGACAGCGTTTGCTTGGATATTAAATGTGGGCGGCAACAGAATGGTGAACAGAAATATGAGTTTCCGCAATCAAGATAACATTAAATATACGGTAATGAGATCTTGTCAACAAGAGGTCAAGCGTGTGGTTTAATAATAATAATAATAATAATAATAATAATAATAATAATAATAATAATAATAATAATAATAATAATAATAATAATAATAATAATAATAATAATAATAATAATAATAATAATAATAATAATAGCAATAATAATAATTCGCGTACGACGTATGAGAACCCGTTTGGTGACTGCGCTTTCTCAGCGTCCGGCCCCAGATGCTGGAACGGTCTTGCCACTCCGGAGCTAGACCGACGGATGACGGAGGCAACGGGCGACCACCGCGAGACAACTCATCTGTTCCAGCGATTGTCCGTCTGCATGCAGCGCTTTAACGCCGCGGCCTTTAGGGGCTCCTTTATGCAACACGATGGAGACGAGAACCCGTAAAACACAACTATGCTTAGTTTCTTAGAGCCTGAGGGATTTTCTACCTCGGGTTAAAAAAAAAATAATAGTAATAATAATAATAATAATAATAATAATAATAATAATAATAATAATAATAATAATAATAATAATAATAATATAAAAATAATAATAATAATAATAATAATAATAATAATAATAATAATAATAATAATAATAATAATAATAATAATAATAACAGCAACAATAATAATAACAATTAATATGGGGCCGTAACACAGCCATGTCGTTATAAGGGAGCCTCAGTCAACTAATAGCAGGGTAGACCTTAGAAAAGACATAACTCTTGAGTCTAGATTTGAAGGAGTCAGTTGAGTCAGCCGCTCGTATGGTATGAGGAAGACCGTTCCAGCATCTGGGGCCGGACGATGAGAAAGCGCAGTCACCAAACGGGTTCTCATACGTCGTACGCGAAGATCGCATTTCTCGCGGGATCGGAGTGCCACTCCGGAGGCGGAGGAATGCGTCCGGATAAAGCAATTGCGCAAATGCTTAGGTGACTTGTATACCGGCAAACAGATCTTACATTCAATAGGAAGAGAAACTGACAGCCAGTGCAGAACATCACGGAGGAGCAGCGTAACATGATCTTACTTCCTCCGGTTGCATAACAGCTTCGCAGCAGCGTTGAGAACGGACTGCAGGCAATCCAAGAAGCACTTGGGCGCACCGACCAGTAGGCTGTTGCATCGGTCGACCTGAGAGGTGACGAAGGCAGCAACGGCCGCTCTCCCTGCCTCGAAAGGCAAAAATAATGCAGCATCTCAGGAGGGGGAGCTGACGAAAGCAGCAGCCAACGGGACGCGACACATGACCCTCTGGGACAGGTCGGAATCTAGCGTGACGCCGAGCTCGCGGACGACAGTCACAGGCCGCATCGAAGACCCGTAGACACTCAGTTCGCAAGTATCAAGATGAGGGCACCGTCTGCTGGTCGCGCACCATAGGAAATCCGTCTTCTCGGGGTTGAGACGGAGTCTGTAAGATAGCATCCACTGCGCGATTCGCTCGACGCCCAACTACATCCTTCGCCGTTGCATTTCATTGGTTGACGGTCGGACCCACGAGTAGAGCTGCGAGTCATCGGCGTATAAAGGGATGACAAGCCGAGACTGGCGGCCAGCTCAAAAACGTCGGCCGTGTAGAGCAGGAACAACAGCGGTCCGATCATTGAGCCTTGAGGGACACTGCTTACGAGAGAGCGAATAGATGATGAAACTCCGTCTGTCGACGACAGATATAATCAAGACAACACCGTCTCCTGTTGGGTTTTAGCACGGGGCTGTGCTGGTATTGATAGGCCTTAAGACAACAACTGTGAATTTTACCATGACAGGTAAGCCACTACTGGGAGAAAATCTATTTCGCAATTAACAATAATCTAGAAGAGGAAACAGAATGGAAGAAAAAGGCATCAATAGTAGGCCTACCTTTAAAAACATCAAAAGAATAACAAAGGACCGCTGGCTGAACAACAAAACGTGCTGAGACGATGGAAAACGACAGACAAGGAATATTTTAAAAGAGGTACAGAACGGCTACAGATGATGTTATCAAAAGGGTCAAAAATGATCAGAACCACTTCATAACACGAAAAACCGCAAAACGCAAAGACACCACCCTGAGTTTTGGAGAATCTAGGATATAATTAAGACAGTACCGTCTTAAACTGGTGTGTAACTCACCAGTTCTAAAGAACCTAAAAGAAGGCCAGCTGTGTAAGTTAGGAAACAAAATTATCAAAACGACCCTACAGAGTGGAGGGACACTCACTGGTCGAATCCGCTCATAGGCAGTTGTGTGTGTAACAGTAGAACGGCCAAACGAGTTACAAAAAACTTACGTCCCCGTGAAAGAAAACAATGAAATAAACAGATATCGGAAATTAGAGTAAATTTGATTATTTAGAATTTAAATCAGCAAATTTCAGTTTGTGCTCTATGGGCTCTACGATTTCGACCGCAACTTAGGCCAGGCACTTTAAACTCTCAACTCCCTATTGGAATTCGTTGTGTGATTGGACCTACCGCAGTTGACTCTTACTCTCTGTTCTTAATTGCACTTAGAATAAACTGTAAGTATTGCAAGAAGCGTCTTTTGTGGTATTTAAAGACGCGACAATAAAGTTCTAGGTAAGTAAATAGCTAACTCGCATAACGCATATATTGACTTTCGATTTACAATTCACGAAAAAATGTGCCCAGCCTACCGTCAGACTTTCTCTGTCGCAGTCTTGGAATGACTGTAACAATTGCCTCGATGCATAGTAATGGGTGTTGAGCCATATGTAACTCAAGTTATTGGCCGAGATAGTGTAAGTGCAGTTGACTGTCGCCAGATTGCTCGTTGGATTTCTTGGTAAGATTATGTCTCCCGAGGAATTGGTGAACAGTGTAGTACCACAGTCGAGCTCTAGAATGACAGCAATATATTTTGTTCATGCCCTGTCCTCTCTGACTGCATCTGTGGTTGTCCAGTAATAGACACAATCGCTAAAACAATCTGGGTGAGCGTTTATTGCTAGTTGAGACTTAAAATGCACCTGTGGCCGGTTGCACGTAGTAGGGTTTCGAGTGATCTGATTGTCAAGTGCCATAGCTGACGGATGAGCTAGCCATATTACCCAATTGGTTAGACTTGTGACATGGATAGCACGGGTTCCAATCTCCCTTGAAATTGTAACTCTTTATTGACCTTGAGCAAAACCGTTTGCTCACCTTTGGATAGCGTCATTACTCTTTAAATTTAAGAGATAATTTTATATACAAATATTTATAGTTAACAGTTTAATTTTTGGACCGTGAAAATAAGGCACATATAGACTACGGCTCACCTTGATCTCCTATCCTGTAGCGTATGGTAAATCCTTTACCGGAATAAATTTCGGTGCTGGAGAAATTAAGGAGGACCCTGTGACAAGCGGGGAATCTTGTTCTGGTTGGATATACCAATGCGCACAGCTTTCTGTTTGCAAGGGGATGAGCCATTGATGTTCCGTTGACCAAGCAAGTTAACTGTACAACGGACAATCAGTTAGCTTTGACACGGTAATTATTATTGAATAGATAGAGAAAGTT
>JACEVL010000683.1:0-112500 GCA_020284085.1 Aporrectodea caliginosa
TCTATTTTATTATTCCGATCACCCTAGGCATCGTATACAGCGAATATTTTGAAGCTCCACTATCTGAAGATGTGGGAGGAAAGTTGTGCAGTGCTGAGATTGCAGATGACTCTTTTAACTTCCCACCACGGGTGCTGTGCGCCACTGCGTGCACTCAGAATCCACTCTGCATGGAGTTCAACTTCAAAGTCGATACGAAATCCTGCGAGTTGTACTATTGCCGAGCATCGCATGTTCTACAGACAACAACCAATTGCGCTAACTACCAGGTATATTTACAAGCCTACCCGGTTATATATGTAATTGCGTATGTAAATATGTGTGTTTGCTTCAGAGAACTTGTATAGCGCCCTTTAGGTAACTCACGGCAGTACTACCTAGACTTCATCGAACAAATTTGTCTTAAGACGAGCAACACGTTTCCTGAACTGGTAAAGATGATAGTAATCGTATATCGGGTGGCAAATTGTTCCGTAGAGAACTATTGGCGCCCAGCTCGGGACCATAAACTGTCTTTTGTACTGTTGAATGCAGTCGTGGGAGGTCGGGACATCTTGGGACCCGTGTGAGAAGCTCCAAGATGTATTATTACAATTGTACAATTGTAGCCTACATTTGTATCTAGACACTTACTATAGCGCCTGTAATATTCACAAAGCGCTGCAAGAGCAAGAGTAAATGGTGCTAATGTCATTAAGAACAAGCGTTTATCATTAAGCAAACAGTGCTCCGATAGCTAACAGAGAGTTTGGAGCGCTCTCACAGACAAGCTGGGCGCAACGCAACGGCCTTTGATGTCAAATATAAATGATATCGTTAGTCAACAGTGTTAGAATCGAAGTACACGACAAGTTCGGAGTTCCTGGATTACATAGCGACAAACAAGCTGAATGACGATTTAGCGAAGCCGCTCGCCACACACGATCTCCAACACCAAGCAGTTCTCCCAGATGGTAAAGATGCTTCCTTCGGGCATCCCTCATCCACCGTCAGCCAGTTTGTTGTCCCCGCCTTGATATATGAAGCCGGGTGCTAAGCCCTCTCCGCAGCCGCCTACTTCCCGTACAATCGATGTTTATTTTAAACTTAAGTTCGACAGGTATGGTTAATGGAACAGTGGAATTGAAAATATGGCCATTGATACAGCATCGAGCAATTTCAACACAAACCTACTGTGTTACTGATTGCCTATAGGCCTATATACTCGCTGAAGTTTTAGATAAATGCTATAAGAAGTTTTTGGTAATGGACTTAAGTATAATATTTTTGTTATGCAATAAATACGTGTATTTGTGTTTGGCGTTTTCAGAGCCAGAAGCTTCGTAGTGGTATCTACGGAAATGGATGTGGTAAATATGGCGCTATACAATCTGATCTAATCTTATATAATCTAATCCGGTCTGATCTTACTGTTATCTAATCTTGTGGCAATCTGAAACCCTGCCAGCATTTCCAAAGGCCTTAGATGGCAATCACGTAGGAGTCAAAACGGGTGAAATGAGAATGAGTCATAAATATCTGAAGGAAAGAAAACCGGTTTATATAGGGAGAAACAAATTTGAGGCAGTATTCATTAACTTCAGCTCTGACCGTCACGAGTTCTGTGTCATTTGAAAGCAAGTGGCATTTGCATCTAGCTTACATAAAATGACAAATCGACCTAAGATTGATAAGAGGGGTTCAAGGTTCCTTTAAGTTCCATGGTTTGTCAGTCATAAAAGTCACAACCCAGTAATTGACAAATAACACCGTAGTCATAAAGAAGTAATAGTTATTATAACGGTAAACCTAAACCAACTACAACGATTCAGTAACAGTAACTGAGCGCTTAGATAATGATCACTCTGAGGTCATGATAGCCTATCAATAAAATTGACCCAATTCAGCGTCATATAGGCCTAGACGACATCTGAAACCAACGTGAAAATATACAACTGCACTATACCTTAAATCACATGGGTCCATATGGCTGGACATGCGAAGCCAAATGGGATTCATATTGTCTCTTTATTGCCTGAACATATAAGATATTAGTCCAGCCAGAGAACTTCCAGGTATGAACTGTTTAGTAATTGGGCTTAGTGTCTAGTATAATGAAGAATAACGATTATGGTCTCTAAGCAGACGTTATTGTAGCTCTTTGCGGTATACAAGCAAACTAATTCGTTCTTTGATACAAGGTTATGACTGCAAGTGTTATAGCCACACTGATGTTGACTCTAATTTTGAAGATTGCACAGATCTTGCACATCGCCCGTTACCGCTAGACGCTAACATGAACGGGTATTTCAGTGAACAGTACTCGCCCCTGTTCAAGTTTCAATCATTAGCAACCATCACAACCTCTTCCCGTTTGAAGCTGAGAGGAGAGATAGATAGTGCACAGGATAAATGGATGGATGGATGGATGGATGGATGGATGGTTGGATGGTTGGATGGATAGATAGATAGATAGATAGAGAGAGAGAGAGATAGATAGATAGATAGATAGATAGATAGATAGATAGATAGATAGATAGATAGATAGATAGATAGATAGATAGATAGATAGATAGATAGATAGATAGATAGATAGATAGATAGATAGATAGATAGATAGATAGATAGATAGATAGATAGATAGATAGATAGATAGATAGATAGATAGATAGATAGATAGATAGATAGATAGATAGATAGATAGATAGATAGATAGATAGATAGATAGATAGATAGATAGATAGATAGATAGATAGATAGATAGATAGATAGATAGATAGATAGATAGATAGATAGATAGATAGATAGATAGATAGATAGATAGATAGATAGATAGATAGATAGATAGATAGATAGATAGATAGATAGATAGAATAGACTGTTGATCAATAGGCACTCGATAGCAGATGAAGAGATATAATGAAACGCAAGAGAATGTGATTTGATCCTAGAGATGTATTGCTTTATCGAAGTGTATCGTCTCTTGTTTTGCTTTTGATGAAAGTGAATCAACTGATATTGCCTGAAAAGTGTAGCTTTTCGTTCACCCTTAACGGGATTCGCTACTACAACTGTGCATCAAGTCCGTCGAGCGGAACACACGAATATGGATGTTACGATGACAGCCATAAGTGGAAAAGATGTGGACTGCCTATAGGTAACTGTGTCATGAAGATCTGTAGTATTTTATGCCGTAAGATATTCCTTCTGATCACATTATGTTGTTGAAACTGTGTTGACGCCAGTCAGGTACAAGTGCACTTGGAATGCGCGATAATAGATACAATGTCAACAGCCTCGCCATAAGACAGTTTCATTAATATAGAACATTATTATGTTAGGTTTATTATGATTCAATGTAATATAGTGTAATCTAATGTGATGTAGATCGCATAGTTTTCTCTAATATACAACAAAGCTTTATCTATGAGATCTGAGTATATACGCCGTTGGCAATGAAACGCTGATCGCAGATCATTCCTGACTTTAAAATTTCAATAAATCGGTGGCATTTTAACTCAACACTTCATGTCCCAAACTGTGTTCGTGAAACAGATTATGCTGTCAGTGAGGTATCGACTGATATAACGATTCCTCCATTTGCTGGAGTGACTACAGTTATGTCCGTCAACAACTGGATCATATTTCATCGCAGAGTCTACGAAACATTGCAATACAACAGACCCTGGTTGGTCTACAAGGCAGGATTCGGCGCCTGGAACAGCGACTACTTGCTGGGCCTGGAAAAGGCATACCAGATGACAACACAGAGGACGTGGAGGCTGAGACTCGAGATGGAGATTCTTAGCACCGGTGAATGGGTATCGGTTGAATACGACACTTTTAGACTGGATTCAGAGGCGCTCTTTTATACCCTGTACGTTTCGACCGCCTTCTTCGGTGATGTACCTGACCTTCTGCGGTCGCACGATGGAATGGCCTTCACGACATATGATGCGGATCACGACAACTGGGCCAATGGCGTCTGTGGCTCAAATACTGGCAACAACGGTTTCTGGTTCAACAATTGCTTTACGGTCTGTTTGACCTGCGCGACCAATTATTATCAGTTTGCGACCATCAGTGGAATTCCTACACTTTGCCGTAGTAACATGATGATGAAGAGAGTGTAGCACTTCGAACTAATAGTACAGCGACTCTTCCGCAATTCTAACTGACACTGCGATCCTTCTTTCTCTTTAGCTGATATTGCCTGATGTAGTCTAATATTCGCTGGTCGCTTTCGTAAAACGACATTCGACATTGATTATATATTAGACAATAAGTGATTATTGTAACGGTATTCGATGTACGGAATGTGGGAGATACATTGTATATAGACATAGCCAGAGTAAAATAAACATGAAACGGAGTTCGGTGGTTAGGGTTGGATACAGATAAAGTGCCATAGATTACAGATAAGAAAAGAAAGGTTTGAGTAGGATAGCGTAGGATTCTCCGTGTTGTGCAAGTGAAACCTTATTTAATTACAGTCTTGACACTCGTTGTTTGTCGCGTTAAAAATCTTGCCTAATTTTAAATATATGGCGTAGGGCCTACTATCAACAAGAAATTGTGTCAATTTCTGTAATGATTTATTATTACAGATAATATACAGAACTCACGCGCTTCCACACAAATCCTAAAATAAAGCAGAAAATAATTTGACGAAAATGCGAACAAGCAGTAATGATTCTACTACAGTTACTGTAGCATTTACATCCACCTCCACTCCACCTGTCGACTCAAATTGAGCCAGCTTTAAAAATTCAGTCTAAATCTGGAAAGTGAGCGAGAGAGTGAGAAAATGAAAGAAATGAAGAAACTGCAGATTTTAGTATATGAAGGATGCAAGAGATGAACGAAATTTCTGATGGCTCTTCAGAGAATAAACGCCGAACCTCCATCAACTCCGTTGCATATAAATTATAACCGTGCGACTTTTGCAAGAATTTATATTCTGTCAGTGATTTTGAAGGACAGAACGCAGAAGACAAATTACGTTAACAGCAAAAAATTATAACTCGAATCAGACCGTGGACTTGTTTCTGGGTTATAATTATTAATTTCTTATTATCGAGGACTTCACTGTCGCCGCCTAGTGAACAGCTTAAGTGTTAATTTAATTGGATATTCTAATAATAAATAATTTAGGTTTATTTACGGCTCTGCTTTGTTAAGTGCAACTGGAATAAAGGATCTTGCGCACGGACAAGGTTTTCCTTTGAATCTAATGGTCAAAGAAGAAAAGAATTCAAAGACCTAAGTACTGCATTTCTTGCATATTTGCACTCGGTAAGTAAATTACCTCTCGAGTGTTTTTTCATTGGTCATTTTAAGTATAGGCCTATTACTATCTCAAAATGCGTCTGTTAATTCGCAGAAACTGCTTATTGCAAAGGCGCCAAGCCGCAAACATAACACTCTACACTGACTCTAAGTCTAAGTGAAAAAAAATTGTTAACTATTGATTTAGAATACAATAGAAACTGAGTCATAGCGTAAGGGTGGTGGAGTAATGTAATATAGTAAAATAAATGTTACGAGATTGATCCAAATTCGGCGAAAAGAACCATCAAATGTTCAGCAATAACAGTCAAAGGAATGTCAGTTACTCTAGCAAGATGCACCAAATCGGCTCAAAGTTGTTGTTGAAGGACTTCAGCTCACTATCATCACAATAGAAAGACTCCTTGATATGCTGCAACTTCCTCCTCTCATTCTTAACATGACAGCAATTGTATTCAGTGACTGTATTCCGTGTGACTCGATGTCACCGCTTGCGTTCTCGTCCAAATTCGTCGCTATAGAAAACCGAAACATTGTCATATTTAAATATTGTATTTGGCCATTCTGAGTAGCGACTTCAGTCAGATTATTCAAGACTGAACAACAGCAGTTCGGTTAAGATCAGACTGAACCAGAGCAGATTACATCATGTCAGATTAGAATTGAATAATTAAGACCAGGTCAGATTATACTAGTTTACACTAACCATGATGCAATGTAATGTAATTAGTAATTTATATAGCGCCGCTCACAGCCGTGGCCATATAGTAGCGCTCCCAGTACCAAAACCCCGAGAGAAGAAATAGGTTTCAAGGGAGAGAGATGAAGAAAATGATCCAGAAAGGAAAGTCTCGCGCAGAGTAAAGGGAGGGGCATTCCATAAAGAGAGGGGCATTCCATAAAGAGGGCCCAATGATGGCAACGGATCGAGTTTGAGCAATATAAACCACAGGTATGCGGACGTTTCTGCAGAATTAATATAGCATTTAAGTGCTCCCTAGTTATCATCTGCGCGACTCCGATTTTAAGCGCCAACCGCCTGTCTGTTTGTGTTGCTTGACCTTGAATATGGACTTTAAACTGAGCCTCCTGGCCATATTATCTGCTTTTTCCGGTTTTCTTGTTGATTGAACGTCTGCAAATAAGTTGTTTTCCTGACTTGGCTTTTGGGACTCCGAAGAAATTCAGAGAGAGTCATTACGATTGCAAGTTAGAGCACATCGAAGTTCTGCGAATTTGGGACTTGTATACTTTAAGGGGTTTCAACATAGGGGTTATACATAATACACGAATAGAAAAAGAGCTCTTATTAATAGGCCTACTATCAAAGTCAATCTAGTATCGGGAGCATTTCGGTTGTAATTGTAATTGTACTAAGGAATTGTATGGCGCCATTTAAGAAAAGCTGGACAGCAGTAAGGCTTCAAAAGCATCAGATCTGAAGTTTTGCATTTCTAATTATTTAAGCAGTCGTTAACATCTATTTATATCTCGTGAAGTTTTAATTATTGAGTAAAACATATGAAAATAGTATATTCGTTTATTGAGAAAACAATCTGACAAAACGCAGAAGTGCTAACATGAAAGATTACATTTAAGAGACAAGAAATGTAAATGTTATTGTCTAGCAATAGTACAAGAGTGAAATTTAACAGAAATATGCTTATGGAAAATCAATGTTAACTGCTTACACTGAAAAACGAGGGTGAAGTCGGCGTTTACCCCATTCAATACTTCTTGTCGTACTTTTCGGAACAGATCTCTCATCCGAGCTTTCTACAGTATTACGTTAATTATCAAGAGTTGTGTGTGATAGTACACATCATTATATATTATTCTACTACATCTATGGGCTAAACGTGGAGGCTACTGTTCATATTAATAGATGCAAACAACTTAATTTTCAGTTCATCGTTAGTATTAGGTTGATGATTTCTTCAGAGCGCCTCTGATTAGTGTTTCCCCAAAGTTGCCCTATATAAATTTCTAATTATAAATTGCAATTACATGGTCATCATAAACCATAACAATTTCACTACCTATTATTTTCAATATAATATTTATATAAGTAAAAGCAGTTGTAATCTGACACCATGCCAAACGTTGGATCAGACTCTTATTCGATGTGACAAACATATGTTTTTCTTCTTTAAATGTAGCATAGTCATATCGATACCACGTTATAATTTATTAACTTACAAGATAATTTTCAGAGTCAGGTCAAAATAATTGCACTGAAAATAATCTTACTTTGCTAGCAATGATACAAATGTTATGATGTTTTATTTGCGGTTTCAGAAACTATTTATTGTCAAGTAGAACGGATGAAAATGATTGTCTCATAATTTTTCGAATGGTTATTAAAGCTATGTAGGCCTAACTACTTACTTTCCGTATCTTGACAAACTTTCGACGTTCGCCAGTTACAATGTTGAGCGTAGCTATGCCTGTAAGTGTAAACATATTTCAAAATATAGATGACAGTGTAGAAAATACTGGCATTCAAGTATAGGTAAAATAGAATTGATCACTTTATTGAAATTTTTTCTCTCGACTTTAAATTTCAGCAGACTGATCTACTTGTTAATGCCTAGCCAATTCTTGCAGTCTAATGGGTCCTTTTCAATAAAAAATACTCACAGTTTGACTTCCAAAAACTAGTTGCTGCATATTTGGACTTTTGCATTTCTTGATACGGACCGCACGGTGTTAGGCTAAGCATTCCGACGATATTGATTGGTAGCATAATAAGCTACATGGCTAATTTATATTAAATCGCAGCATGCCAAAAGAAACCATTCACATTATTATAATTCATTTTATGTAGGATCAGAAGTCTTACTATTCAGAAGTTGCGTCATTTCTTGGTGTTGCGTTTTCCGTTTCTCATGCATCTCTTTGTTGAACCTATCATAAATGTTTCTTTCCTTCTTTTGCCATTCATCCTCCAAATCTTCAGTCACTTTTGACAACTCTTGCGAATGAAGTATTCTCTGAGTTTCTAATTCTAATTCATGTGCTCTAATATTCTTATCTCCATCAATTTTTGCACGCAGCTTTGCAGTTTTTCTTTCGTGGTCTTTTCCTGCTGTTTCAACTTCGTAGTTTCTGCTTTGGTCATTTGCTTCGTTTTGTAGTTTGACCTTCTCTAAATGCATTCGCTTTACTTCCATTTCCAGCTTACATTTTTCCTTATGTCGCTCGTCAGCAAGATTTTCCATATGTGTCTCGTTTTGCCTAACTATTTCAGCATCCGCATGCTGCACCTTAAGGGCTTCTTGCTTAGCATTCAATTTCTCAATATCGAGTCTATGTTCGTTTTCACTTAGCTGATTTTTAAGACGCAGTTCGTCCATTCTCCTTTTGTGCCTCTTGTCAGCGATAACTCTTTCCAAGTTCAATAATTCCAACTTTAGCATATGCTCAGTTTCTCCTGCTGAAGAAATTAATTTGTCTCCTTGATCCGCATCCATCGTGTTTACTTCTTTCATTGGTGTCACTAAGTCAATCTGACCTTCGGGATTCTCGTCTTCAATAAAAGTTTCTCTAACGAATCTCACTTCGTTGGATTCTGATCTGCTCATTTTTCTATTGTTAGCTCACCTAAAATGTAAAGTAAAATTAAGGGTTGTCCAATTATATGCAAAACTTTTTAGAAGCACCAAAAAGTCTCATACACCAGTTCAAAGACAGACATTTATGACTTGTGCTCATACTACTTACCCAACACAGCTGGGATGAAAGGCTGAGTGGGCACCTATCTAAGCACTTATTGGTTTCACTTTACTTGAGACAGATTGTCAAGACATTATATTTGATTAGCCTACTGCCACCGGTTATATAATAGTTTAACACTTTAACGACGAGCTGCCGTTGCTCTTAGTACGTTCTAGTTGTGAAAGTGTTAAATAAGTGTTCATTTGAAATTCATACTCATAATACTTATGCAGGGAAAGTCATTCTATACATATAGCCTACTGACGTGTGACGCATCCCTTCAGACGTAGCCTATGTTTAGAAAAAGAGACTACAAACAGCGCATCGAGAGTTCTTTCGAAGTTTGAATCAATATTCGTACCTGCAGTTTAACTTGCGTCTTTTCAGCTATTCCGAGGCCTCCTAGTTGTGCTTAAACTATGCTGTAGCAAATATGCTTGAATCCTTAGCCGTTGGTCGATTAGTCCTTAATTCTACATTATCACAGGTCTCCATACGCAAGTGTTTATTAGAACGGCGTCTATTTCGGGTAGAGTACAGTCGTACTCATATGAACTGAGAGACGGTATTCTTAATGTGATCATTGTGATGGTTATTAGTCTTCTCAGAAAGCAAACAAGTGCTATTCAAATTACCTCTGACGTCTTTTTCAAGACGCTGGGAATTTTCGCAGTAAACAGGTTTAACTCAAACTTAACCACGTACGAAAAATCATGGGTTTTCGTAGTTTCTCAGCGCTTCGAGTTTTGGGTCAATGCGGACACTGTGATGCTAAGTTAAATTCATCTAAAAATTCATAATTTTAAAACATTTCTTATGCCTACCATATTTACCAAGTAATTCAAATTTACGGAGAGTTTATTTTTATTTTAGTAATCTTAGACACCTCTTTCGTTGGTAGCATATATATAAGGCTATTCGATATAAAACCTTTGACGGATTTATTTTCAGATTCCAATATAGGATAAAGCAGTGTAACGTGGTTTCGATAAGAAAGAAAAGAAAACATTGACGTCGAATATTGCCCTGCATTTGCAAAGTATCTATTCTAGGCTAATTATAATTCCTCTTTGGGCTAGTAAAACTAACAGGCTGTACATGAATGTAGTAAAAACACCCTCTGCAGGAAAGGAATTAGATAAAACAATCCGCATAACGAGACTTTATTATTCTTCTAAATGAGGATGAAAAGATTTCGTTCGAATTTTATAGACATGATTTCCAAAGATTGAAATTGAATGAGATACATATTATGGCATAAAAAAGGCCGCTGACTCGCTGAGGTCAATATGAAAAATCTACTTGAACAGTTCTCACCGTTCGCATAATACAGCATATGGTCGATCTGTAACATCTTCAGTGGGATGCAGTTGAGACCGCATCGAGTCCTACACATGCACGCACCATCCGTGACAATTAAATCTTGGAATGCAAAGACGAGGTAAAGTCGTTGAAGCGGCGTCAGTCACGGAGAGGTTCTACAATAGGGTGCTCCAGAAAATAAAAAGTTGAAAATTCATTGCTCCCCGGGCATTTCCCCATGCGTCTCATAGAGATGAGTCTAAAAATCCAAATTTTAGGCTTTTACATTAAGGCTAAGCCTTGCCCCCAGCACGATGAAGTTTTAACAATAACCGCATTTTTCGGTTGAAAACACAAATTACCGGTATTTAAGTATATATGAAAAAACTAATATGTTTCATATTTATTGGCCAGAACATGAAAGGTTGCAAGTACAAATACAAGTACTGAGGTCTTAAGTACCTGCACAAATACTTAAGTATCAAGTACGAGTACAAGTACTAAGGTATCGAGTACAAGTAAAAGTACACATGGCTACTGCAAGAACAAGGATTTACTTCCTTGACAAAGCAATGGTGTATTGCCACATGCACTCATTTATAATATTGCTTTTTGAGAAATATAATGGATGTGAGCATCTTGTCACTCAGATTCAATCGAAACTGTTTTAATATTAAACTAAACACACTTTCAACCAGAGCACTAGATGCAGGCACACTCAAAACTCTAAACGCTATTGTCAAGATCAGTTTTGCTGGATTCCAAACGTCCAAACAATCAATTTCATCAAAGTCATCATGACCTCTGATATTCAACCAGGTTGTCACTTGTGATGATAAGGTGCTCGGTTTAACAGAAGATCGTGCAAAGTAGTGAACAATTAGCTTAGACTTTTTGATGCATGAGGTCTGCAGTTTCGGTTGCTGCAACCGTATCTGTGATTATCGTGCCAAAATGAGACGTTTGTGTAGCACCTGCTCCACCACTGCCAAAAAACTTGATGTAGTCCCCAACAAAGCATCTGTCTCATTCACATAAGACATAATCATATCGGCACACATTAAATAAGAACATACTAGTTGTAGGCAATCTTTGACTATTGGAGCAACACGAAGACAATTCCTTAATTAGCGTTTTACGCAAAACAGAAAAGTGATTCGCAAATGACTACCTAAGTGGCCTAACTAAGCGCGTTTTGATACAGATGACAATGTTTTCTTAACAGAGCCATATGCACCATCTCGCACACGCAGCGGAAGACTTTTTCAAGAGGAACATAGAACACAGAGGAACATAGAAAACTCACAATTTTCACAAATGAGCCCCATTCACATATGAATTCCACGTATAAGCCATAGGTTCAGTGGTTTATTGCTAGAAGTCCTATAATACAATTCATAAAATGCATTATTTCGGTGAATAAGCTGGTTTCCCTCTCGCGGCTTTCGTATGGGGCTGAGAATGTTCGACGACTTACATTTACATTACTCGATAGAGTTCAAATGATTTGTTAGTCACTGCTCACCTCTCCGTATGGAGTCTTTGCAAGTGTTTACCAAAGTTTGATGTTGTGCCAGTTGTTTTCTCACTACAAAACTTGCACTTAGCAGAAGTAGCATTTCCCTTGAAAGTGAAATTATCATAACCAAACTTAACCGCTCTAGGAATATTAGTATTTTTTTTTAGCATTATCACCGTCCGTGGCCGCTATTTTAGCAAGACAACCGGAAGAAATTCTGAACAAGATGCGGTCCATACAGAACTGCCAAAATATCCAGAATGTAAGAATTAATGACTTAAAGGAAAGGCAAAGCCTACTTGTAAAGTATCCCTGAGTGCCTGTAGAAATTTCATTTGTGTCCAAGTAGCCTACTTAGGTCTCAAGTACGAGTAGAAATACTTAGGTCTCAAGTAGCCTACAAGTTCAAGTACTTAGAGACTGTACTGAGATTGCACTTGAGTACAAGTACAGGTACCAATACTACACCTCTGCACACAATAGTTCACGAAAGAAGTTAATCATCATGAAAATAATTACGTTTTTCCTCCATGATATTGCCGATTTTAAGCAAATTCCCATATTTTCACAAATTCTTAAATTTTTTGCCGGGGGCAAGGCTTAGCCTTTTTTAATTGGTCTGAAACTTGGTACAGTTGTACAAAGTGATAAATGGAATGGGAAAATCGCCGGGGAGCAATACTTTTTGGAACTTTTTAAAAATCCATTACATTCTGGAGCACCCTATTCTACAACCTTTCTACAGACTGCCGATGAGAGCACGGAACTGGTCACCTGCACGTACCTGGTGCTGCGGACGTCCCTGTTATAATTATTATTAGCCTCATTTTAGTTTTCTTTAAGATCTGCGCTGCAAATGCCAAATGAATTTAGCTTAATTTTAGTGATCTAGGGCTTTGATTTTTGTACATAAGATATTCGTTCAAATAAATAAAAGCTTCAAAAAATCCAATCGTAAGAGCTATAAAGCATGGGCAGCGATGGTTTAACTTTAACTTTATTTGTCACATTTTTTATGTGCCTAAGAAAAGCATAAAATAGATATTTTTATTTTGCCATTGTATACAGAATGACAGCTAAATGAAATTCAAAAGGGCGTTATAACAATGTAATATGATACCACAAGACATTTATAAAGATCCACTTAAGAGTCTCTCAGAAGGGCTTAACACAGATGGCCAACTGTGTTTACTTTTATGAAATATGAACCTTCAATTATGCCTTTTCATTAGAGAAACTAAAAGGCCCTCAATATTTTGATTTTGATATAAGAGCTTGTGCTCTCTGTCTGTCTATCTATCTATCTATCTATCTATCTATCTATCTATCTATCTATCTATCTATCTATCTATCTATCTATCTATCTATCTATCTATCTATCTATCTATCTATCTATCTATCTATCTATCTATCTATCTATCTATCTATCTATCTATCTATCTATCTATCTATCTATCTATCTATCTATCTATCTATCTATCTATCTATCTATCTATCTATCTATCTATCTATCTATCTATCTATCTATCTATCTATCTATCTATCTATCTATCTATCTATCTATCTATCTATCTATCTATCTATCTATCTATCTATCTATCTATCTATCTATCTATCTATCTATCTATCTATCTATCTATCTATCTATCTATCTATCTATCTATCTATCTATCTATCTATCTATCTATCTATCTATCTATCTATCTATCTATCTATCTATATATCTATCTATTCATTCATTCATTCATTCCGGACATTTATATAGTGCCTCTTCAAGAAACCTACTCAGAGGCGCTCCCAGCCCAGCCACGGCCAAACAGAAAGGACTTTAGTAGTTGATAGAAAGCAGGCAAATCATTCCGGGGCAGTAAGCGTAACATAAGTGACAGCCCATTCCAAGTGGAGGGGCCAACAACCGAAAAGGCTCGACGCTGTCTGACAGAGGAGCGGGCCCGAGGGACCAATAGCTCTCCCTTAGTCGAAGAGCGCAGCGCTCGACGAGAGGCTAAGTCAGACACCGGGCGACAGAGATCAGATAAGTAGGTCGGAGCACTACCAGTGAGACACCGCCAGACAAGTGCTGCTAACCTATAGGATATGCGTTGCGAGGCAGGAAGCCAGTGCAATACATCACGCATGTAGGCAGAAACTGGGGCATATTTGGGAATATGACCAATAAGCCGAGCAGCAGAACGAAGGACTCGGTCAAGACGCCCTATTAAGCCAGATGGGTGACCAGCAAGAACCGAGCTACAATGATCAATTCTGCTGGTGACGAAGGCGTGGACAAGCACCACAGCAGCATCATAGGAGAGGGACCTCAGGACAACACGCAACTGACGGAGCTGGTAGTAACAGCTTCGTGTGATCAGGTTGACGTGCTGCGAAAGACTAAGTTCCTGATCAAGTGTCACCCCAAGGTCACGAACAATAAGCGAAAAGGCAATCTGGGGAAGGTCTCGGCCAACAGGTGTAGGTCAACACCAGCCAACTGTCTGCGACCACCAAGCCAAATGAACTGGGTTTTGGATGGATTCAAAAGCAAGCGATTTGAGGCCATCCAATCAGAAAGGGCATCAATGGCACGGCACATCAGCCCAACAGAGGCCACTGCATCGACTGCACGGCAGTGGACGTATGCTTGTATGTCATCAGCATATAGCTGGTGCAAGAGTCCACAAGACAGTAGCAGGGAGCTAACGTCAGATGTGTAAAGAATGTAAAGCAGAGGGCCCAACACTGATCCCTGAGGTACACCAAAAAGGGCAGGGACCCAGCGGGACCTAGAGGAGCCAGCAATTACACAGTTAGTACGATCTGTAAGGAAAGAACGAAGCCATTCTAATGGTTTGCCAGTCAGTCCAAAAGAAATAGAGAGGCGTTGGAGGAGGATAGAATGGTCAACAGAGTCAAAAGCAGCGCTAACATCAAATAGAGCTAGAAGGGTTATCTGCCCACTATCCATGGCGCCATAGAAGTCTGATAGTAGGCGGACCAGTAGAGTTTCGGTAGAATGGTTCTTCCGAAAACCCGACTGCAAGGGAGGAAGTAACCCATTCAAATCTAAATAAGCAGTTAGTTGATTAGCAACAATTCGTTCTAATATTTTGGAGAGGAATGTTACATTTGCAATAGGGCGGTAGTTTGCAGGATCACTCGAGTCAAGTCCATCTCTCTTCAAGTCTGGAAGGAGGATAGACCGCTTCTGCAAAACAGGTAGATGGGCCTCCTGGATCGAACGGTTGCAGAGCAGGGTGAGAAATGGTAGGAGGTCATCGACGAGCTCCTGGACGAGGAACGTAGGCACAGGATCCAGCTCACACGTCTTCGGAGCAGCAGCTAGGATGAGACCACGCAATTCTAGACCCGTGATCTCATTGAGGACGGAAAGACGAGCATCAGTGACCGAGAATTCTGGCGGCGGAGAAGTAGATGTAGCAGTACGTATTGATTCGATCTTTGCAGTGAATCGTTCCAAGAATGCATCAGCAGTGAAAGGCAGAGGAGACTGTGACTGGTGGCTTGAAGAGCGACGACCAAGAAGGCCATTGAACGTGGTCCAAAGCTTCTTTGGTTCCTTGGACTGCTGTCTATCTATCTATCTGTCTGTCTGTCTGGCTGTCTAATTGTCTGTCTGTCTGTCTGTTTGTCCGTCCGTCCATCAATCTATCTAACTACCTGGCTAGCCAGCAAACATCTCTTTTTCCTATCTCTGGGCTATATAGGATTAGTTCCATATTGATTTACTTAATTGAAATTCAGTGAAAGTGAGAGCGATTGGGCCAGGGAGATATGATTCCTTTGTGCCGATGTTCTGGTGGAGTGTTTATTCCAACACTTTTAGGGAGCCCTATTTGAACATAAGACTGCAATTTAGAATTCAAGATTGTTTTATTTCATTATTTTAGCGACAATTGACATCTAACAAATAAAGAAAATCATTAGCTTAACTATCGTAATAAAGCACACCCATTTATCTGGGAAAATATAGCAGCCATCTAAGCATAATGTCCAGTAAATTGTTTCTTTGTCTAAGCTACTCGGTACTTAAAATCATAGTTATTCAACAATTCTCATCGTCAGAAATGGCTATGTCTATCTCACATAGCAATATATATGTAATATTATATATTATATTATATATATATATATATATAAAGAAGCATCATCCATATGAGAAATGTGTCCTGCCTTAATTATTTAATTCTTATCAAAAGTTGTAAAGAGTGCTTCTTTATTCACATCTAAAAGTATTCCAGTAATTCCAACAGTTACTCCTACAAAAGCTCCGAGTACCGAGCCCACTGGTCCCAGAACAGAGCCACATATAGCACCAGTTGTTGCCGCGGTTCCAACGGGCAACAGAGAAATTTTGTTCTTTGAAATTTGCTGTTTCACATCTGCAAGTTCTCTTTGTTGGCGCTCAACTGCTAGCTTAAGTTTCTTGTAATGATCTTTCTTTTCTTGTGTGTTTTCTCGATTAATTCTGTCCTCAATCACTTTGAACTTCTCTTCAAACATTTGCTTCATCTTTTCCAGTTCACTTTCGAGCTTTTCCATAATTATTCTGGCGTCATCGGCTCTTTTCTGAGACTCCTCCGCGTATTGTCTTTTCTTCATCTCAATTTCTCTTTCGTACTTTTTAGCTTCCATCTCCGCTTCATGCAGTCTGACTCTGTTGTCTTCGTCCAATTGCATCTTGAGCATTGTTTCTGCATGTTTCCTTGCTTCCGTGTCTGCGCCATTTTGCATAGCTTTCATTTCCTTTTCACTTTCGTGCTTCTGACCTTCCATTTTTTCCAAATGTGTTCTATTTTTATCTGCATCACCCAACTGTAACTTGAGCATTTCGATATCCAACATTTTAGACTCTTTTTGCTCGTTTAATTTGTCCATCTCTCTTTTATGATTAAAAACTGCCTTTTTGTCTTCCTGTTCTCTGATTCGCATTGCCTCTTCTTCTTGGATTCGAATTTCTTCTATTACCTTATTTGTTTTTTCCATTTCCCATCTGTGTTGGTTTTCGTTAAATCCGTCCATCGACTTCATTTCTTCTAATGCCCGTTTGTGTTGAGTTTCCTCAAATTCGTTCTTCAGCTTCATTTGTTCCATTTCTCGTCTGTGCTTGTTTTCGGCAGATTCGTCCATCAACCTTTTATCTTCTAATCTGCGTTTGTGTCGCTTTTCGTCAAATTCGTCCTTCAACGTCATTTGTTCTATGTCCCGCTCAGATTTTTCTGCAGCCATAGCTCTCTCTATCTCTTTCAGTTGCACTTGTTTGTCCAGTCCAAAATCTGTCGATGAATGTTCCTCCATGTTTTTCTCTCCCTTTAATCTTTCTTCCGGTTCCTCACCTAAACATTTTACTTGTTAATGTACATTTTTACAGCATCACTATCTACATGTAATGACGCGCATTGTGTTTACACATAGGCCTACAGTCGTAAAACCTAGGAGGATATACTTTCTTTTGTAGTAGGCCATTAAGAAGATGCTCCTTTTGTGGTTGTATCATCTTGGTTTTTTTTACATTGGAGCAAACTGTAGTAGTTAAGACAGCAAAAACCGTTCAGCAAAAAACAGAAATCTTGATCATGCGGTGAAGAATTCAGTTGGTCTAACTTATAAATTGCAGTTACGATGCTACATATACGATGCTAATATTTGATGATAACTTAGGAATTCTTTTACACCTTTTAATATTTAAAAAAATATGTATCAAGTAGTGCTTCTGTCAACTACACGCGCAAATATGTAGTTTTCAACGAGACCTAATTGCAGGTTAACAACATTATTATACACCTATCACGGAAACGCTATGGGTTTACAATCCTTTAAGCCTACAGATATTTCACTCCTGTTTAAGTATGTTAGCATAGAATTTAATTCAAAGAAAACAGACACACAAGACAAAAGAAATCATTGACCATATAATTGACGAAAACAGTAAGCTTGGTAGCTTGGTAGCTTGGTAGCCTCCAGCTGGGCTTGAGTTACCACTGCACTAGCCAATAATGCAGAAAAGCACATTTGCCAGCCAAAAATGTAAAAACTCAATCGCTACAATATCTCATTATAGGCTTGCTAAATAAAAGATATCAAGCTTAGTCAATACCTTCGGAACAATGATAAAACAAGCTTGAACCGCTAAAATTAACATTTGTCAGTACAGGTTTATTAAATGTACAAATACATGAAAATTTGCCAGATTATTGGCACATTGAATTAACGGACAGTTGGCAACCATCTTAAATATTCAAAGTAACCTGTCTTCTTAGCCTTTAGTTGTCTGAATTTTAATTAAAAGTATGCAACCACAACAAAGCTGTGAGAATAATATGAAACGAAATAATACAAACCAATTAAATTGGATCTTTCAACGACTAAGATAGCTGATGATGTCGTGAAGCCTGATCATCGTTGCTTCTACTGACCCGTTGCTCACTACCAACGCAATGCTGTTATCAAACATAGAACCTGTCTGATTTATATTACTCAGTGTCCCTAACTCTCGTTTGCATGTACAGCACCCACCTCTCTGTCTCTGACTCTGTCTATCTGTCTGTCTGTCTGTCTGTTTGTGTGTCTCTGTGTGTGCCTGTTAGCGATAGCGCTGTTAACATGTCAATAACCACGTTCTATATTTGACGACAACGACAGCGTCAAAATTACCGTTTCACTTATCCAACCTCATGGAAACTCTAGACATCTATTTATGGGAGTTCTAACCCATTAGCAGAGGTCATGACACCATAGCAACGGCAGGCTATGATGAACACTGAATGAGAAAATAAACAACTAGAGGTCTATTTGCATTAAAGTGCATTAAAGGGTGTTCAGTGGTCCTCTTATAACTCATGTACCGATTAATTTGCAATTCTATGCACCTGAGTGTGTATTGGCCTAAGCTGGTCTTACAATTATGCACCCTTTGTAGGCCTATGGCGCTCAGAAACTTCGGAGACTTAATTTAAATTTACATTTGAATTTTCATTGACGTTCTGGCAATAGCCTATTAATAGGTCTATAATGTAATAATATTGTGAACACCAGTTATTGCTGTGCCACTAAAGCAATGGGTGACACCCTGGATATTAATACTGCTTAAAACCACTGCAAAATCCAATGGCCTCATGACATATATTTACATTAATTATTGTCTTTTAAAGATTTTAGGAAGAACCACTGTCTAGACTCTAGAGTTCTACTTGCACAGACGTAAATTAGGTTCTGAAAGAATATATATATACAGTCGGAATTTTACTGTGAGTTGTACATGATTGAGATCCTATGTTGCATTTAATCTAAATTGGCTCTTAATCCATGGCTTTAGCACAGGCATACATGTACGGTAAACAATTCATTACCATACAGACGTACAGACCAGAAGACCGCATGATTATACCAGAATACAATCTTCTTCACAATCTTTGTTCAACCTCACACATCGTACTTAGATCTTAGCTGTATCTAGCTTTGTCTTATGTCTCTGTGGCATTCTTCTTGTCGGGATGTAGGCCTATGCAGAATAAATTCAAGGCGCTTAAACTGTGCTAGACGTGATGTGTGAATGATGCGTTTAAAATTCTGTAACAATTGACAAACATCTCAACCCAAACATAGGACATTGAATGTGCTACTGAATGTAGTCTACTTAAACGAAAGCGAAACTCACCGGTTATATCACTGCAGCCACTGTTTAAAATAGGTCGATCATGGCATAAGGTAATGAAGAAGATTTTGAGACGTCTACTGGGAAGATAGAATATCTTCCCATGCTTTGTCATTTGCAACGTCTATGTCATTGCTAATCATGATCACTGCCATCTTCACAAAACAATTAATAATTGCATCAGTAGTGTCTAGTTCACACGGAGTCGAGTATCTTGCGACAACATGCAATCTAGACATGATGAATTCACTTGCTAGAAATTAAATAACTGAGCCAAAGAAGAACGAAAACTGTAGGATTACACAAAAATGTTCGCATAGCGACATTTTCGGTTTATACTTTGTGTCTTCATCATCGGCATCATTATCACAAATGGTTTTGGTCTCAGAATCCATAGATATCGATTTCACATCAAATCGTTTTCTTCTACATATTTCTGTTTTGGGGCTGAATGAATGAAGTCGGTGAGGTTTGTTTGGCAGACATTAGTACTCTATGCTGTCTTCCTCTTCTCGTCGCGGCTTTCACAATTTTTAGTATTTCTGTCTTGCGTAATAATATTGACCGAAGAGATTCCATGTTATTCAGCCTTTCAGAAACATTCTTTCCATGAACACGACCTTGTGGTCGTGGATAATTCAATGTATGAATCCGATAATTCGTCTGATGAAACGGTTCCAGAAGTACCGCCAAAAGTAAGTGGCTTACACATTTTACATCCCACAGCACATTACATTATGTAACCTATCCTCGTTTGAACCAGTCATCTAATGAACACGGTTTCAAATGTAGATTACATCATAACAATAAATCTTTGCGCATCATGTAAATAAGAATAGTTCTTTCCTTTTGACTATTACAAATCAAGTCTTGATCACCTTTCTATAATGAATTGGATTGTGTCCTAAATAGTTAAATGACGTGTATTGAAAATCTATAAAAGACGCGGAATATTTTGCGTATGACAGACTGTGGCGAAAATCTCCCTTCTTCATCCTTCGGGGGAAGCGGTCAAATGTCGGACTGTCCTTCTTCTCCCGGAATACCTGGGCGGATTCCTCTCTTTCTTTAATAGTTACCAGGATAGCGTCTCTGGAATCCTCCCTTTCTTCAATGTTCAGCCAGGCTCGGCCTCTCCGGTCGGGCAGAGGTCTTAACGGAGCTAGCGACCGCCGAACGTCGATTAGATGAAGAATAAGACAGAGTCAAGTCAACACTATCACTTGTATTATTCAGCGAAAGAACTGAATCGACTGACAATTTACAAATCAACTGCACTGATCAACTGTCTGACATCAACCGCACTGATCAACTGCCTAACAACAACTGAGCTCCTAAGCGTCTTAAGCAGCGCTATTTATACTTTCCCCGTGCAGCACGCCGAGGCAGGTCCCGGGGACTTAGGCAGGTCCCTGGGTCTTAGGCAGGTCCCGGAGACCTAGGCAGTTCTCCCTCCGGGCAGGTCCCGGGGGCCTTCCAAAGGAGCCAAGCGTCCAAAACCGGGTCAAGGCTTGCAATACCGGGTCAAGGCGTGCAATACCGGGTCAAGGCGTCCACAATTCGCCACAACTTTCCCCCGCCAAATTAGGGGAATGCTACCAACCCGGAACCCCGCGGCCTACCCACGATAAAAGAATGCAAGGGAGAACTACAAACAACCCGGATCACACACCGCTAATCTAATCAATGTTTTTCTAATGTCAACAAGATACAAATAAAAAAACATCACTAAAATAAAATTCTGAGGGCAACTAATTTCCCCTCTCACCCGATAATCAGAGGTAATAGTCAACAAGTCAAGGTTGCGAAAGAAACACCCCGTGCAACGGGTTAATGAACACAAGCAGGGGAGTCCCCCTGGAAAATGGTCAATGTGACAATCAAAAGGTAATCACGAAAATTCCTACACCGGACTTATTTCTGTTAAAATCCCTGCAAAGAAAACATTATCCCATAATTCGCATACTCTGGGTAGTTAACGTACAAGAATGGAACCTTCCCTTGTAGAAATAATTCCATACCATCGTCCGGCACAGAGCAACAGAGCGTCAGTTTGCCTCCGGGTCAGAGCTGACCAGTTCCATATCTTCCGTCCATGGCTAACGTTCAAATGAGCATTTTTCCTTTTGCAGCTTGACTTCCCATTGTCGTTGTTGCCATAGCGACGCTTTCGTAATTGTTTATAGGTCCATTAACAGGCAAGTCCCGGGAACTTAGGCAAGTCCAGGGAAACTTAGGCAAGCAGCCTCGGCCCAGGCAAGTCCCGAGGACCCAGGCAGGTCCCGGGGACCTATCCAGGCCCACCTCCAGGCAGGTCCCGGGGACTTAGGTAGGTCTCCCCAGGTAGGTCTCGGGGGACCCAGGCAGGTCCTCCCATCTGGCAGGTCCTGGGGACCCAGACAAGTCCGGGGGACTTAGGCAAGTCCCCCACCCCAGGCAGATCCCGGTGACTTAGGTGGCCGACTCCATTCCACGACAGGGGCGCAGCTTGTCCGCATGGTCGGTGAATGGACGAGAGTGGGTTGACTTGCGGATGCGGTAGTTCACGGGACGCAGCGAGCCTCCACTGCCATTTCGGAGAGCGACCTTGGTAGCGACGGGGAGTAAAATACCAGACCTGATCTCCGGGAGCGAAGTCGGCCGGGCGAACGCGTAGGTCATAGGCGCGTTTCTGGCGTTCCGCAGCCACCCCAAGTGTTCTCGCACCAGACGGTACGCAGTCTCCACCCGCTGAGCGAAATCCCGCACGTAACTGGCATACGTGCCCGCTCGGATTTCCTTGGTATCCGTCATCCAGGCCGGCGCTACGGACGACAAATCCCTGTACACAGTTTTCACAGGGACATCAAACTGGCACATGTGCGAGACCACTACATCCTCAGCAACAATCACCCGCCGGCACCACTCGGCTTCATTACCTCTTACAAGGAAGATGCGTTTACGGCCAATAAACAAAGCCCCAGTCCCAAAGCCTAGGCGGCAGCGGTGCTCCCTCAACCTAGCATGGGGTCAGCTGACGCAGGTAGTAGAGTTGCGTTCAGAAGGTCTCGGCTTGGCCCTCCATCCCATAGCGTTGACGCAGCCGTCCCACCAACTGTTCGTAAGTCACATCTGGCTGGACCCCGACATCCCAGAGCAGCTGAGTGGCGGCCTTCTCTAGTAAGCAGCGAAGGAAGTCAATCTTGTCGGAGGCCGTCCATCGGTTGTGCCTCGCACAGACCTCGAACTGGGATAGGAATGATTCAAGCAAATCCGTTCCATCAAACCGCCCGGGTTTCATCTGCATCGGCCGGTTGTTCAGCAGGCCGCCAACGCCCTCAAGAAGCCTCGGCAGAATCTCTGGCTCGTCCATCACTTCCCGGCTGACAGGTTCTGTAGATCTTCTTCGGTCTATCGGCTCCATCGGCTTCGACCCCTCGAAGCCAAAGTTGTCTGACAGCCTGTCTCGGTCCGACTTGATCCTCCATCGGTCGTCTTCTCGCGGCGAGGAGCTTTCGGGCTGCAGGTCGTCAAAGTCGACCAGCGGGTAAATGCGTGTGTCCTCCTCGTCTCCCATCGTGAATCAGCGTTCCTGACGTCTCCATTTCTGGTACCACTGTGGCGAAAGCCTAGGCAGGTCCCGGGGACTTAGGCAGGTCCCGTTGACTTAGGCAGGTCCCCCCTCCGGGCAGGCCCCGGGAGACTTAGGCAGGTCCCGGGGACCCAGGCAGGTGCCATCCGGGCAGGTCCAGGGAACCAGGCAGGTCCCTTTCCGGGCAGGCCCCCGGGGGGCTTAGGCAGGTCCCGGGGACTTAGGCAGGTCCCCCGCTCCGGGCAGGTCCCGGGGACTTCCAAAGGTGCCAAGCGTCCAAAACCGGGTCAAGGCGTGCAATACCGGGTCAAGGCGTCCAAAATTCGCCACAACACCTAATAGTGTTTCTGGTAGCTGACAATGATTCAGGAGCTTTATATAGCGCAAGCATCTCGAATCTGAATGAAATATTGTTTCAGAAGAACGGTCAGTGCACAAGACAGAACGTTATGCAGGACTTTGGAATGCAGACGATTTGTCGCCTTAGTTAGCAGAGGCCTAGAGGTATCTGACTTTTAATTCTAGGAAGTTTCTGACTATGGATACACGCCATATTGCTTTGCTCGTTTGCTGTTTAACGACCACTGTGTGGCAACAAAGACCATTAGCGTTGCCCTCCTCCTTCATCCAGGCTTGGGACTGGCATTGAGAGAGTACAATCAGTGGCGGAGAAATGCAAAGAGGTTTTAATTTATACTGCTGTCTTCTCCCAGGAACAAATGAATTCTTTTGCAAGCCGAAATTGTAATTGGTTTTTAAGTAGTTTGTATAGCACTACTGTAAGAGAAACGAATCACAGACTCTCTAGTATCACTTGCACACATTTTTAGACGTGTAAGCAATACACAAGTTACTTTAAAATGCGGGTAGCTCAGCTCCAGGCGGACATTTACAGATCCAATGGGTGGACATTTACAGATCCACCAGGACGGCGTTGCAGCAGGTTAATCGAAATATATTAAAGTCAATTTCTGGAAATGAGCATGACTTTTTGACCGGGCCTGGGTCGGGAGCGCTTCTGAGTAGTAATCTTGAAGAGGCGCTATATAAATCTCATAGATAGATAGATAGATTGTCGATGTCATATCCAGAGTCCTAAAATGAGCCTTAAACGGATGACAATCATAACCTCTGAACACCGTTGATGAAAGCAAGATCTGGCAATGGTATTTACGTAGTCGAGTAAAAGCAGGGATCGGTTGGGACCGGAACGCACCGGAACGGTGTTCCGGTTCTTTCAAGCAGGAACATTTCGGTACATTTAGCTGGCGTTCCGGTTTCTGTTTGTTAAGAACGGGATCACTGAGCCTATGTTAATATTTAGCTAGGATTCATAGCGACATTATTGTGGTGTTAGGGCGTGTCGATTTGGTCAACTTTCAAATTCCAAAAGTTACTAGTGCTAAAAAGTTGTGACATGACTTAGTAAGTTAAAAGATATTTTGGTAAAATTGATATTATTTAGTTTTGCTTGGTAAATAACTACATGAAATATTTACATGTTTAACGTTTTTTGTGAATTTCCAATAATTCTTAACTTGTCTGATTAAAAGTGTTTTGTGGAAAAATATTTTGTAAAATTGCATAAAACTCATTGAAAATGATTGCCAGGTACTTGCAGTTATATTATATACTAATATTATTTTTATTATTTATTTATTAAACTGTATATTACAAATGCACACACACATATATAATTCACTAATGTTGTGCAGTAGCTGTATTTGCTTCTTTCGGACGTTGAAGGATCGTGATCAGTGTCTGAACAATTATTTGTCCGTCAGTGCTGCTACTACTACCATCCTAACTAGTGAAAAAATTACCCACAATGGCATATAAATAGATAAGAAAACTAGGACATTCACCCATATGAGCAACCTAATTCCAAGTGGCAGACAGTTGTAGCCCTCTGAACTGCCAACTCTGCAAGACTTTATGAGATTATGGAATACTGCCAAGAAAACAAAGTGACGAGGATGTCAGAAACTACCCAGCAGTCAGTCTGGCAAAGGACATTTACCCTAAAGTGCTTGAAAAGTGGGAACTGGCAAACAGCTCTTTTGTCGCCTCATTGTAAGTTCAAGAGGGTCCAAGGAAAATAATTATTAAATTCCGGGTTCAGGAATTTGATGATCTTTGTCAGAAGGGTGAAATTGACTACATCTTTTTTGACGACCGTGAAGATACAACTAAAGTCATACTGAAAGCAGACAATTCAGATCAGCAGTTGCCCAACATCATCAAAGAGAAGCATTATTCAGTGTGCATTGAGCTAGGTGGAAGATATCTTTACCACTTTACTCCGGAGAAAGGCTCAAAGAGAAAGAGCCAGTTGAAGTTATTGCTGATACTCTTGTATAGATTTTATGAAGAAGAAGAAGGGCACTAATAAGAATACAGGTCATTGGAGGTGATTCTACAAATGGTAACACCGGATGTGGTGGTTCCATGCACTGAAGTTAAGTTTGGTCATAATCTGACCTGGTTGGTTTGTGCCCTCCACACCAACGAGTTCCCCCTGCGACACTTGATCAAAGCACTCGATGGGAAGATCTTGTCTAACAACAAGTGAACAGGTAATATTGGTAAGGTGCTAGAAATTGCTACAGAACTTGAAATTGATCCTTCATTCACCAAACTCTCAACTGTAGAGCCTCTGATTTCACTGAGTGCTTCGTCCCTGTTGGAGATGATAGACTGATCTGCCCGAGTATATGAACCTCCCTTTACATGAAGACTTACTACAGTGGAACAAAAGAAGTTCATTGACGAACCCATGCAAGTTCCACAGTGGCCTTGTCATGCTCAGTCTATACAGAAGTACGTGAAAGAAGTCACAGAATCAGCAGGAAGGGTGTGTACACATGAAAAACGCGAAGGCTACATCAGAGGCCAAGAAGCAAGTCGGCGGCTGATGACCAAGAACGAATCAAAGCAAGACTTGATGAAACTTTTTGCTTAAATTTCTTATTAACTAATTCCATTACTTTCTAATTTTGTTTTATGATTAGAAGATAATATCGTACGCTTATTAGGGTGTGTCTTATGCAGAGAAACTAAAATTTTAATAGCGTTACCTGACATTTTACGAAGGTAAAATTTGAATTATTTGGTTTTCCGAGAGCAGTTTATATGCCTTTTAATCAAACAGAGATTTACCGAGCTAGATGTTGTCTGATCACAAAAATAATAGCAGATTTGAAATCCTCACACCCAAAGACATGTTTTTGGGACCCGAGACTTAAACAATTGGGGAAAAATTAATTTCACCCTAAAATTGACACGCCCTATTGTGGTGTTCATCATGGAAATACCGGTACCGCAGATATATAGGCGTTTATCGCAATAACTGATAATTGTAAATATTGAGGTTGTTCCTTCTAGAACTTTGGTATTGAATTTATACTCGATGACGGAACTGCAACAAAAGACAGCAGCCAGGGAATCCCAACGGTCTCTCGAGACGGTTTCAATACAGGATCATTGATGACGAATTCTGAATTGACGATCGATTGATGAAAATAATCTTTTCAGCAATTAGAAGCTGGATTCATGAGAATACAACCGAAACTATCGAAAGCGGCCTCTGTTGATTAGCCGTCATGGATACAGATTCACTGTAGACGAAATGTCGTTAGACGAATTATCGTCGACGAAGTGTCGATAGAAGAAAAGAAGTTCGATGAGTTGTCGCGGAACCTAATTAAGACGATATAATATTATATGTATGTCTGTTGACTGCTTTCGTAATACCACATTGCATTTGACTATAAAATTATTGTTAATGTGTCCTGGTTATTTCTGTTCTAATAAAAGCCTGACTAAGGCGGGTCTACGCTATTGTTTCAGAAGAGATTTGCAATAAACGGCGGATTTATTACACCCATGTCAATATTTGGCAATCGGGAAGCTTTTGATTAACCTATAAAAATATATTTATGACTTACTTGTGACTAGTATTCTAACAAATACAGTTTGACGACTTTGTTTTATGATATTGCAAGGCGTTGGCACAATTACTTTGGGTCCTACTGATGACTATAGCACTGATGTCTTTATTTCTCCTCCGTCAGGCCAAGGCCAACGATGAGTCCTCAACTTGTCGTCTCCAGAGTTCTCTATCCTTGATTTTCTCCTTTGCTTCTTCAATGTTCATCCCCATTCTCTCCAATCTTCGTATATTATCCATCCATGTCTTTTGTTGTCTTCCTCTACTCCTAGTTCCCTCCACATATCCGTGTATAGCCGTCCATGGTAATCTATCATTGCCCATTCTCATAACATGTCCCAGTTAAGCCTTTTCTTCCTTATTCTATCGACAATTGCTGTCTGTCCCAGCTCTCTTCTAGTCACCTCACTGCAGAATATGACTAGCACTGATGACGTTGGTTTAAATCATCAGCTGTTAACCTATTCGCAATATCTAAAAAGGGTTGAGAAGACTAACCAAAGTTCATTAGCAACTAATCTTGCACAGATACTGGGCTTATTAAGTTCGGGCGCAGTTAGATGGCGTAATATGCTTCAGGGGAAAGACTAGACAATGGTTTGAAATGACAGTAGCTCTTTTATATTTAATATAATATATTATATTCACGTTTCTTTGTAGTTATAGGTTTATCATACATGCCAATTCCAATTGCATTCAAGCACTGGTCTATAATTTAGATTCCTAGCTAAGTAGGCCTACAATATGTGAGTTGTGGGAATTAAACATTTGCCAAATGTTTATTGTTTATTTGGCTTCATGCGACAACATACGTTATTATGCTTCAAACGAATTGCATAAACTTTCTTCTTAATTTAACAATTTTATGTGCAGTTAAGGTCTACGAATGCAAAATAAAATATGATGCGCAATATATATTTAGGAGAAAAAACATTTTTGTCTCTGTCCTTGATATGATTTAATACTTCGGTTGCTTTACCACATTCACTTATAACAATAATTAATTATAAGTTAATCAATTTGGTTAGAAACAGGTGGATGAGGCTTTTACCAAAGCTGAGACCTCACCCTATTCTGCTACAGAACTTTAAACCCCGACTTTAAGTAGTTTGCAAAACAATTGTATTAATAGTAGTATGCTACATATAAGATTGTAGATCTACTTACCGCAGATATTGAGATTAACGGAACTGTGAATAATTAGGCTAGCTTATTGACAAGGCCTACGGAATTCGTCAGGCTTGTTTGCATGACATGCCTTAACTTCTCTAAAGCTAAGAGCAGAGCACCAGCTTATTCACGAGCGTTCTGTCGTATCAGAGTGGCTATCCAAAGAGCGATGTCCAGTGGAGATCCGAGTCCGGTTGCCAGAGATATTATGCTATATGTCAGCTGCTAACAGGAATCCATTGTTTCGATATCATGAGTGCACGTGGACCCGCCACTCGTGATTCTTCTGGTTTGCTGTGTAGGCCCTATTTTTGGCAATCTTATGAAACTCCAGTTCTAAGTAACATTTGACATCATACATCCATGCGCAGAGAGCGCCCCTATTAGTTTACACTTGAAGTGGCGCTATATAAATTCTCAATTACAATTGGTATTACAATTTTATGTCTGGCGTCGTGACATCACACTTGAAGAATTACAGCCCGTTCTGAATACCTCTGCAGGTCTAATCACTCGGAACAAAAGAACTCTATTGGCTTCCTATTAGCTTTCGTATGCTATAAAGTACGAAGCAACTGATTCATGCACAACGAAGAATCATTACAAAGATTTATATAGCGCTCCTTTAAGGTTACTACTCAGGATCGCTCACAACCCAACCCAGGCTGAAAAGGACGGTCTAAAGGCTTTGGCAACAGCCTTTACCATATGGCGTCATACGAGAAATTTTCGTTCGACAACCATAGTACCATTTGCTGCCGACAAAGTTTGCATATTCGACCAAGGAGAACTAGGCGACGTGGCTCAAAGAGTTTAACTGTTGCTGGGCCATCTGTGTGAAACTGCTGCCGCCTGGTATCGGCAACCAACCAAGTAAGTCCATCGATCGATACACAATAGGACCTTTGCATTGCTAGTCTGATCTTCATTACATAGTATGGGACTGAGTTCCATCGGATGAATATGCAGCAGAAGAGCAATAGTCCAAAGTCTTATGGAGAGGACTCCCATCGAGAGTCGCGTGAATTTCTGCATTCGTATATTCATTTACCGTACAACGGGTGGACTTGGCAGGGCTGTAGTTGGCTACACTGCTCTTGGCCCATTGTATCGGCATTGATAAATCCCTGGGCCTGGATAAGTGACCATGCATCGCAGCTACTTCCTCCCAACTAACACTGGTGTTAACTAATAACAATGCCTTCCAGTGACAAGTATATGTAGTTCAACATACATGTACCAATTGTACCGCCAGTCACTGTACTAGTGTGTTAAATAAATGGAGCAGCTCAGGATACGAGTTCCTCCCTTCGCATAAGTGGTAACGGGAGAAACTTACAGTACAATACTACACTGCTCTGCATCCATTGAGGCGCCAATCGATAGATCCCATGTTCGTGAACTCGTGGCCAATGCATCGCAGCTACTTCCCCCAACTAACACTGGTGTTGAATTATACCAATTGATAAGAGAGACATGTGTTCGTAGTTCACAAGGCAACAACCGAAGTGAGTGTGATTTGAGTCGACTTACAAAGTGTGTGTGCGCAATTTAAAAATGTTGTGTGTGTGTGCCAAACAGTGCGACTGAATACACTTAGAAACCGCAAAAAATGTGAACTAAACCTTGTCCCACTTTGCTTGCACAAAGCCCTGTCTGCCGGATACTCATTTTGTGACAATTGCAAAGCAATCAGAAACTAAGTGCGTTAACTTAGGGACCAACGTGTTGTCACTTTTGTACTATACAAACTGTCTATGCTGGCAATGCAAGAATAACAATAATGTCGCATAACAATTGAAGTTTGTAATCGTAATCGTAAATTCCAAACTTTTAAAGCGCCACTCAAAAGCCAGGCGCAGGGCACCAAGTTATTGACAAGCGCTGCGTCGAGGCAGAAGGGGTTGTCCAAAGAAGGAGGTCCGAGTTCGTCATGTTTCGCTGCTTCTGTAACAGACTGCCAATAAAAGAGGTACCGTAAAACAAATATCAGGCGTGATAGTAGGCCCCTACTGGTGTATGTGCGTGTGATGCGTGCGTGTTGCCCGGAACCGATTTAGCAGGACACTTACAGCTACAGGATTGGTTCGCTATTTGCAGAAACAGTCTCACGCCTGTTCGGCGGGGACGGAAGCTTCGATGCAAATTGTTTAGGCCACTTGTAACACATTCTGCATAGGGTGGACAATTGGGTCGAGTTAAAACAATATTGAAACAGTGTGCCAGAAACTTGGCTAGTTCAATGGAACAACAATGCATCGCACACCCTATGATCGTCCTAAACATGATTGAGTCGGTGAGTAAGCGAGTCAGTCAGTGAGCTATAGTCATTCTCGCTACAGGACCACTTTGTATTGTATTGTAGTTGTATCTATCAATTTATATAGCGCCTCTTTCATTGCACACCAATCGTGTTCATGACATAGACTCAGACTTAGTGTCAGCATCAGCAACTAATTGTAACAAGTTTAGAAGATTAATAATTCTTTTACCTGTTCTAAACTAGCAATAAATCAGTTCATGCTCCGGTCATTCTAGCCTACTTCATAAAGTATGTTTAACAGTTTAATTTAAATATCAATGCAAACGACTTTCTATTATAAGAGCCAAATGGCTTCGTACCGATTCATTGTTCAATGAATTTATGAGTTGAGATCCTTCAACTACGCTGTCCGATTGAGTATGTGACACGTCCTCTTGTGCGGACCATGATACTACTTCAAAATTTAAATCCCACAAACAAGCCACTATCACCATGACAACCGAAAACGTCACGCACGAAGATGCTGTGACGTACTATATTATCAATGTAGCTAACCTTTAGCTAAGCGGGGAAGTTAATTTCCATTCCGTTACACTGTATCTCATAGATAGATAGATAGACTGTACAGTAGTTTAAAGAAGTTTCGTTCATTGCGTTCCGTAAACCCACAGTTTCGAGTAGTTTAGTCAAAGCCTCCTCTCCTCTTGTTGAAAAGCCAGCTTCCGTAGAAAGTGCAACTTCAAACATAGCTGGGCCATTATCCCAAAAGTGGCAAACTGGTGTCCTAGGCCTATGTGTTTTTCTTGGAGTTTCTTCATAAGTTGTACATATTTTTTTTCTCTCGTTGAAAGAATTAAAAGATGAACATTTTCCATCACTATTTTAGTTCCTACATATTTGAAAAGTTTTAATTTTTTTACAAAAAGTACACGAAAAGTCATTACCATCCCCTGTCCGCCACCACGTACAATGCATGACATGCGCTTCGGCGTGACATTCAGCTGCCACGTAAATGTGGTGCAATAATCTGTAACAAAGGTTTCTCATTTTGATTAATGAATACCTAGAGTATCCAATAATTACACATTTACACTGATTTCCATAGTATTTCCTTCTCCAAAAACCTACAAAATTTGTCCAGGGAAATACGCGTCATTGCCATCCTCATTTTTTGAAAGCCTCATGTTTTTACACAACGCACTTACTTACTTCAAGAAATAGAACGAGAAACAAGATCTGGTCTACAACTGACTAAAAACAGAAAGGCCATTTGAATCTTTTCGATTGTCTTGATTTTATGAAGGTTTGTTTGCTGTAAAGTAGAGAAGAGAAAATTTCTGCATCATTACCATCCATTTATGTATTTCATGGGTTCGGTGGATTACAACATTGATAACTGATTTTCTTCATGGCTTTTGTGGAACAGATTGAATTACTTATCTCATAGAGTAATTCGCATGGAAATGTTTCATGTGCTATCATTAAGGAGTAAGGACAGCATTATGTCATTACCATCCCCTGGTTGTTTTTCATCATTACCATCCCTTTTTTCAGAATTCTGCGATTTTCTCATTGCCGTCCTTATCTTCATAGGGATGGTAATGATGCATTTGTTATTACCATCCTCATGGGTCATTACCATCCCATTTCATATAAAAATAAATTAAAATTTTTTGGAAGTAATTAGAATTTACTATGAACTCTGAAAATGTTTGCCAAGTTGCACCTAATGCATATAATACACAGTTGTAGTCAATGCTGGACAGATTTTTTTCTGTCACTTAAAATACTTAACTTACGATTACAAATATACTAGATTTCTTTCAGATTAGTTAAATTTAGCATAGTAGCCGACTAAAAAACATACATGCAAGAAAGTTTGGGATAGAAAAAAATTTCATTTTCCAAAAACCGGATTGGACACTTTTGGGATAATGGCCCAGCTACGCTTTACAAGCAGCTCTTTATAATAAGAAGGCTATTCTTGAGGCTATTATTATTGAGAGGTATTATTTATAATAATCCAACCATCAACTGATAGTTCTTTAGCCTCACTTTGTCCGCCTTTATAGGCCTACAGCTAGTGTTGCAGTATACACCAATGTCGCGATAGAAAATCTTGTACATTTTCATTAATGTAATGTAATGTAATTGTAACAATTTGCACTTCTGGCAATTGAAAATACAGATTGTGAAATTAAAAGAAAATCCTTTTATGGGTGAAACTAAAAGAAAATACTTTTATATGGAGGATCTATTTTGGGTCTAAGTCCTTGATAAGTTCGGAGCAAACCGAGTAGTAAAGGTCCGATGATGGATTTGTAATGGACTCGGCGCCGACGTTCCCGCAACTGTAATCTTGCGACCTTTACCAGAACTTAAGTTTTATTAGGGATTAAAATACAGAACCCACAGACGTCAGACTTATGCAAGAGTGCCAAAGTAGTTTTTAAAATGAATCAGATCGGTAAATTATTTTTGGTTTTTATAATTACTTAGCGAGATCTACGACGTCCCTGTCGCTTTTTTGCAGGCAGTTTAATTGCAAAATCTAATAAGATATACAATAGGCTTGTAAACATTTGAAACTTTTCAAGAGTCTAACTATAGAAGAGATCATGCACAAGCCCAGAGTTTTTCTTTGAACCTGATGTTCGAAGACGAAAATATTTTAAAGTCGAAAACTGCCTTCAAAAGTTTCAGGAGGAAATTGTAAAGGCTTTTAGTCTTGGTTAGTCTATGTCTTTAAAGTGTATGAACAGTATTGCATGATTAATTCATCTCTGCGTCATAAAACAATTACCGACAACTGGTGATGGCGGGCTGAGTTGGCCTATATATTATGGCCTAATATCGCATGGGCATTGGGCAGTCACCAATCTGTAACGTCACTGTATGTATCTACAAGGAACCGCTCTCCACCTAGTAGGAAGTCAAATAATGTTGCTTTGTCAGGTATCCGGACAAGCCCCTGGACATTTCCCCCGGCGGACAGAGGTGGATGGACACACCCGCCGGATATCCCCAAACAACAGATTTATAGCCTAAAGCTTTCGATGGACGACGAGTGAAGAGGAAGAAGACGATGAGGAGGAGAAGAGGGGAGGAGGAGGAGGAGGAGTTGGAGGAGATGAAAAGCAATTCGTCTAAGAAATTACGTTATTTGCCAATTTCTTTTGTTTAACATAAATAAAACCGTTTAATATAAACTTTGTTTTTGCCACGTACACTAGCACACACCTCCATCTCATGGGTTTTCTTCCAACTGAAATCGTGTCAGATTATATAGCAACAGATTGAGTAAATATCTAAACTTTATTAAACCTTAATTTGAATCATCAAAGTGACTAATCAGTAATTAATTAAGACTCAAAGCAGTTGAAGCTTGGTTGTTTACCCAATCTGTTGCTATGTTAACAAGAAGCTTTATAAATCTGTTGTTGGGGGAAACAATAGACGGGTGTCATCCTAATGAAACTTTGTCAAAACAGAGGAACATAAAGAGGAGCTCATTAGTCCGGAATTCTCCTAGACCCGCTTTGTCATACAGAGGAACAAAAGAGGAGCTCATCCCGACTTCCTGGCCGACACGGAGTCAATGAATCGCAGTACTGGTCTTTACTTCTCAGCTAATATCGGTGTGAAACAATACCACAGAGACAATTGTGAGTAAGCAACATTGTGCATGTTACAAAGTCTTCCGGGCATGTGTTCGAACCTGTAACCTTTTGATTACGGACAAAGCGCTTAATACCAACCTTTCACAATTATAGCGCGATAACAAATCTGTACTCAACCGTGAATGCTTGAATGTGAACTACTAAACAAACAGCGAGAACTGATCGATTATAGTTAATTAAACGATCATTGTTCTTAGGTATAGTCACACACGCTTAAGCATACCATCTACATCCTGCCGGCAAAATCAATAGGCTCCACAAAAGCCAATGCACCTAGGCTGAAGTGGAAAGAATCACATGGCTCTGTGACGACAGGCCAGCACATCGCAGAGCTGCCGTTTACTCAGCACTGCTCCCAGTTTTCACAGGTTTAGAATTCAACCGCTTAGTGGCAGAGGTGCGTAACTGCAAAGAACTTGTTCAGGGAAGTTTCACAGAGTTCACTCGTCAAGCTCACACCCGCAGTCGTTGGAAATTCAGGTCACACGTGCTACCGTAGCGACACGCAAGTCAAGGCAGAATTAAACGTATCTCATTGGGTTATAAGAAGCTAAGATGTTGAGCAAAACGCAGTCGTACTTTTTGTTTCACATTGTTCCTATTATCTATTTTATTATTCCGATCGCTCGAGGCATCGTAAACTACGAATATTTTGAAGCTCCACTATCTGAAGATGTGGGAGGAAAGTTGTGCAGTGCTGAGATTGCAGATGACTCTTTCAGCGTCCCATCACGGGTCCATTGTGCCACTGCGTGCACTCAGAATCCACTCTGCATGGAGTTCAACTTCAGAGTCGATACGAAATCCTGCGAGTTGTACTACTGCCGAGCGTCGCATGTTCTACAGACAACAACCAATTGCGCTAACTATCAGGTATATTTACAAACATATACTGTATGTATTTACGTATCTAAATATGTGCGTATGTGTCAGAGAGCACTTGTATATAGCACCCTTTTCTAACTCACAAGGTCGCTCCGGCAGGACTACATAGGAATCATCGAACAAACGTGTCTTAAGATGAGCTAAACTTTTCCTGAACTGGTAAAGATGATAGTCATCGCATTATATGGTGGCAGATTGTTCCAGAGAGACGGAGCAACAGAGGGCAATAAGCTACTTCAGCTTTATCAGTGCGCATGAAATAGCTTATTGGCCGACGTGCGAGAATGGGGGACCCTGCACTGTCCATGGGAATGCTGAACGCAGCCGTGAGTGGCCCGGACAACTTTGAACCGGTGTGAGAAGCTCTAAGATGTAGGTACATTTGTATCTAGACACTTACTATGGCGCCTGTAATATTAAAAAAGAGCTGCAAGAGCCGGAGTGAATGGTGCTAAGGTCACTAAGAACAAGCGTTTATCACTAAGCAAACAGTGCTCCAATAACTAACAGAGATAGGCTTGAAGTATAATATTTTTGTAATGCAATAATTAAGTGGATTTTTGTTTTGCGTTTGCAGAGCCAGAAGCTTCGAAGTGGTATCTACGGAAATGGATGTGGTGAATATGGCGCTATATAATCGGTCTAATCTGATATAATCTAATCTGATCTGATCTCAATGTAATCTAATCTAATCTTGTGACAATCTTAAACCCTGCCAGCATTTACAAAGGCCTTAGATGGCAGTCACATAAGAGTACGAACCGAAAGTGTTAAATAACTCTGAGTCGTAAATTGGCCTATCTGAAGAAAAGAGAAATCGGCGTAGGGAGAAATTTGAGGCAGTATTCATTCACCGCAGCTCTGATCGTCAGGAGTTCCATATCAGCAAGTGGCATTTACATCCAACTTACATAAAATGACAAATCAACTTAAGATTGATAAGAGGGTTTCAAGGTTCCTTTAAGTTCCATGGGTTGTCAATCATAAAAGTCGCAACGCAGTAATTGACGAATAATACCATTGTCTTAGAGAAGCAATAGTTATTATAACGGTGGATTTAAACCAACTGCCACGTGTTAACAAGGACGACCAAGGAAAAAGTGGATGGACGAGATACATGAAAAAACTGGAATGAATTTGGCAGAACTGAGAGATGCGACGGCGGACAGAAGGAAATGGAGAGGCTTGATCATGAAGGTCGCTAAAGTTCAAAGAACTGACAGCACAAGGTAACAAGGTAGCCACGTGTTGAACTAAAATTGACCTAATCAACGTCATATGCAGGACATCTGAAGCCCACGTGAAAATATTACAAGATGGGCTTCAATTGAACTATAGGCTACGTGAATTCACAAGGGCCCATGTGGCAGGACATAAAAAGCCAAATTGGCTTCATATTGTCTCTTTCATGCCTGAACAAATAAGATATTAGTCCAGCCAGAGAACTTCCAGGCATGAACTGTTTAGTAATTACGCAAAGTGTCTAGTGGTGAAGAATAACTTTTATGATCTCTATCCAAACGTTGTTGTAGCCCTTTGGGGCCGTCCATAAATGACGTCACGCACCTAGGGGTCGGGGGTCGGAAATTTGTGACGATGTGTGACGTGGGGGAGGGGGTCAGCGAAGTGTGACGTCACATCAGGTCTGTGTAATTAAATTTAACAATTAACAACATTTTAAGTTTAAAATAACAGCACAAATTTTGAGTATTAAAATTTTCATAATTTTTTTTGATTATTTTAATGTATATGGGCACCATTATTAATAATTTTCTAATTATTTAAATATTTTTCACCATCAGATTTTTAAATACTTATTACAATGACAATAAATGTGACTTGAAACATGTTTTATTATCAAATGGAAATTTAGTTGTAGGGGGGTCAGAGCTTTGTGACGTCATTTTTCAAGGGGGTGTTACCTTTTGTGACGAAGTGTGACGAGGGGGGCAGGGGGTCAAAAATCGGTCAAAATAGCGTGACGTCATTTATGGACGGCCCCTTTGCGGTAAACAGGGAAACTAATTCGTTCTTTGACGCAAGGTTATGGCTGCAAGTGTTATAGCCACACTGATGTTGACTATAATTTGAAGATTGCACAGATCTTACCCAGCGTCCGATACCGCTAGTCGCTAACATGAACAGATGTTTTAGTGGAGAGTTGGTGTAATCTCGTCCCGGTTCAGGTTTCAACCATTAACAACCATCACAACGGCTTCCCCTCTGGAATCTGAGAGGAGAGATACATGTAGAGAGCTGCACAGGATGAATGGATGGATGAATGGATGGATTGATGGATGGATAGATGGATGGATCGATGGATGGATCGATGGTTGGATCAATAGAATAAACTGATGATCAATTGGCAGTCAATATCTGATATAAAGAGATATAATGAAACGCAAGAGAATGTGATTTGACCCTAGAGATGTATTGCTTTATCGAAGTGTATCGTCTCTTGTTTTGCTTTTGATGAAAGTGAATCAACTGATATTGCCTGAAAAGTGTAGCTTTCCATTCACCCTCAACGGGATTCGCTACTACGACTGCGCATCAAATCCGTCGAGCGGAACACACGAATACGGATGTTACGATGACAGCCATAAGTGGAAAAGATGTTGTCTTCCTAAAGGTAACTATGTAATTCAAATCTGTAGTATTTTATGCGGTAAAATATCTCTGTTAATCGCATATGTTACTGGAACTGTGTTGACGCCTACAGGTGCACTTGAAATACGCGATAATAGATACAATGTCAACAGCCTCGCCATCAGACAGTTTCGTTAGTATAAAACATATTTTGTTAGGTTTATTATGACTCAATGTAATATTGTGTGATTTAATGTGATGTAGATCGCATAGTTTTATCTAAAATACAACAAAGCTTCATTTATGAGATCTGAGTAGATATTCCTTTGGCAATGTAAAGCAGAACGCAGAGCAGTTCTCATGAATGAAATTTGAATAAATCAGTTGCATTTTAACTCAACACTTCATGTCCCAAACTGTGTTCGTGAAACAGACTACGCCGTCAGCGAGGTATCGACTGACATAACGATTTCTACATTTGCTGGAGTGACTACGGTTATGTCCGTCAACAACTGGATAATATTTCATCGCAGAGTCTACGAAACATTGCAATACAGCAGATCCTGGTCGGCCTACAAGGCAGGATTCGGCGCCTGGAACAGCGACTACTGGCTGGGCCTGGAAAAGGCATACCAGATGACAACACAGGGGACGTGGAGGCTGAGACTCGAGATGGAGATTCTTAGCACCGGTGAGTGGGTATCGGTTGAATACGACACTTTCAGGCTGGATTCAGAGGCGCTCTTTTATACCCTGTACGTTTCGACCGCCTTCTTCGGTGATGCACCCGACCTTTTACGGTCGCACGATGGAATGGCCTTCACGACATATGACGCGGATCACGACAACTGGGCAAATGGCGTCTGTGGCTCAAATACTGGCAACAACGGTTTCTGGTTCAACAATTGCTTTACGGTCTGTTTGACCTGCGCGACCAATTATTATCAATTTGCCACCGACAGTGGAATTCCTACACTTTCCCGTAGTAACATGATGATGAAGAGAGTGTAGCACTTCGAACTAATAGTACAGCGACTCTTCCGCACTTCTAACTGGCACTGCGACCCTTTCTCTTTAGCTGATATTGCCTGATGTAGTCTAATATTCGCTGGTCGCTTTCGTAAAACGATATTCGACATTGATTAGTCAATAAGTGATTATTGCAACGGTAGCCTATTCGATGTGCGGAATGTGGGAGATACATTGTTTATAGGCATGGCCTGTGTTAAATAAACATGAAACGGAGTTGGGTGGTTAGTGTTGGATACAGATACAGTGCCATAGATTACAGATAATATAAAAAGGTTTGAGTAGGCTATAGCGTAGGACTCTCCGTTTTGTGCAAGTTAAACCTTATTTAATTACAGTCTTGACATTCGTTGTTTGTCGCGTTAAAAATCTTGGCCTAATTTTAAATATAATTGTGGCGTACTATCAACAAGAAATTGTGTCAATTTCTGTAATGACTTAAAATTACAGATAATATACAGAACTCTATCGAAATCACGCTCTTCCAACAAATCCTAAAATAAAGCAGAAAACAATTTGACGAAAATGCGAACTAGTCATTTTACTACAGTAACATTTACATCCACCTCCACTCCATCTGACGACTCAAAATTGAGCCAGCTTTAAAAATTAAATCTAAATCTGGGGAGTGAGCGAGAGAGTGAGTGAATGAGAAAATGAAAGAGGTGAAGAAACTGCAGATTTTAGTATATGAGGGATGCAATAGAGTGAACGAAATTTCTGATGGCTCTTCAGAGAATGAACGCCAAACCTCCATCAACCCCGTTGCATATGTAACCTTGCGATTTTTGCAAGAATTTATATTATGTAAGTGATTTTGAAGGGCAGAACGCAGAAGCCAAATAATATTATGTAAACAGCAAAAAAATAATTATAACTCGAAGCAGATCGTGGACTTGTTTCTGGGTTATATATAATTAATTTCTGAAAGCGAGGACTTCACTGTCGCCGCCTAGTGAACAGGCTAAGTGTTAATTTTATTGGATATTCTATAATAAATAATTTAGGTTTATTTACGGCTGTGCTTTGTTAAGCGCAACTGGAATAAGGGATCTTTCGCACGGACAGGGTTTTCCTTTGAATCTAACGGTCAAAGAAGAAAAGAATGCAAAGACCTAAGTACTGCATGTCTTGCATATTTGCACTCGGTAACTAAATTACCTCTCGCGTATTTTTTCATTGGTCATATTAAGTATAGGCGTGCCGTACCTCATGCATCTTTATTGTGCGCAATACTTTCCAGAAATAAACGTTGAAGTTAGTTTTAGTTTAACATGAATCATATTTGTATTGTTTTGCTATACAATCTATTTTGAAAATGTAAAATTTTTACTTAAAAGCTTGTATTGAAGCGTGAATTTGTCATGGTTATTATGAAGCAGTGCAACTGTGCAGCTACTGTTATGGCAGTGTCCAGCTGTTGTGTTTGATTATGACCCAGCATGGTTTAAAGGTACACTTTTCACTTCTATTACTGGACGTCACTCTTAGCTAGGTGAGTCCATGCAACTGTAAGCGCCTTAGGCTTGGAAACTGTATGCATGTATGCATCAATGTATGTATAGCTGAAATGCCAGGATCGCTACTTTAAGAAAACAGCTTTCACCGTGATTAGCTAAAAGTAAAGAGACCTATACCAAAAACTTATCAACATTTACAATGTATTTATACAACTTAATTTAATGTAAGTATACAATTATAAAACTGCTAGTTATTTTATGATTAATGCCTTGATGTGCAGTTTTTATGGGTTAAACTTTTGAGAGACAATAAAGACTTTTTAGTAGGTTTTATTAGGCTATCTTGAAATGCGTTTCTTAATTAGCTGAAACTGCTTATAGCAAAGGCGCCAAGCCGCAACCATAACACTCCAGACTGACTTTAAGTGAAAATAGATATCTCAAATATTGATTTAGAATGCAATAGACACTGAGTCATAGCGTAAGGGTGGAATATAGTAAAATAAATGTTACGAGACTGATCCAAATTCGGCGAAAAGAACCATAAAATGTTCAGCAATAACAGTCAAAGGAATGTCAGTTACTCTAGTAAGATGCACCAAATCGGCTCAAAGTTGTTGTTGAAGGACTTCAGCTCACTATCATCACAATAGAAAGACTCCTTGATTTGCTGCAACGTCCTCCTCTCATTCTTAACATGACAGCAATTGTATTCAGCGACTGTATTCCATGTGACTCGATGTCAATACTTGAGTTCTCGTCCAAATTCGTCGCTATAGAGAACAGACAAGTTGTCGTATTTAAATATTGTATTTAGCCATTTTGAGTAGTGACTTGAGTCAGATTATTCAAGACTGGAAAACAGCAGTTCGGTTAAGATCAGTCTGAACCAGAGCAGATTACATCATGTCAGATTAGAATTGAATAATTACGACCAGTTCAGATTATACTAGTTTACACTAAACCATAATGTAATGTCATTAATTAGTAATTTATATAGCGCCGCTCGCAGCCGTGGCCATTCAGTATTGTATTGTATTGTATTTGAACACTTGTTATAGCGCCCCTACCAGATTGCCCATTCAGAGGCGCTCCCGACTACTGCGCGGACGCTGAATCGGAGTTTCACGCCGAAGCGCATGAGCAATTGCGAGTGAAGGACTTGCCCAGGGTCCCTACGCGGCGGCTTTGAGGTGGATTCGAACCCGCAACCCTCCAGCTGCAAGGCACCGAACATACCCTTATACCACCGCGCCCCAGTATATTTTGTTGTGTTGTATTGTGTTGTATTGTACTCCACGTTTATATTGCGACCGAGCCACCCGCAGTAAAGATCCAAGAAATTAATCTCTGATAAACCGACCGACCGGGAAGCGAACCCGGGGCGCCGACGTGGCGAGCGTGCTACCAACCCACTCGGCCACTCAGTAGCGCTGCCAGTACGAAAACCCCGAGAGAAGAAATAGGTTTCAAGGGGAGAGAGAGATTAAGAAAATGATCCAGAAAGGAAAGTCTCACGCAGAGTGAAGGGAAGGGCATTCCATAAAGAGGGTCCAATGATGACAAAGAATCGAGTTTGATCAATAAAAACCATAGGGTATGCGGACGTTTCTGCAGAATTAATATTGCATTTAAGTGCTCCCCTCGTTATCACCTGCGCGACTCCGATTTTAAGCGCCATCAGCCTGTATGTGTAATTGTGTATGTTGCTTGACCTTGAATTTGGACTTCAAACAGAGTGTGACCATATCCGTTTTTTCCGATTTTGTTGTTGATTAGACGTCCGTAAATAAGTTGTTCTCCTGACTTGGCTTTTGGGACGCCGAAGAAATCCAAAGACAGTCATTACGATTGCAAGTTAGAGCACATCGAAGTAGGCCTACTTACTGCGAATTTGGGATTTGTGGGCTATACTTTAAGAGGCTTCAACTTAGGGGTTATACACTAATAGAAAAAGAGCTCTTATTATTAATAGGCCTACTATCAAAGTCAATCTAGTATCTGGAGCATTTCGGTTGTAATTGTAGCTGTACTAAGGCGCCATTATTTTAAGAAAATTCTAATCATAATAGGCACTCTCTGCGAATACCTAAACATTTTGAATGCTATTAAGAAAATTACAGACCAAAATTTCAGAATTAAGCAAAGCACTGCACAGAAGACTAGAAGAATAACTAATGGCAGACTGACACGCCCACATGACAACGTGACACGTAAAAACCAGAGGTCTTAATGTATCCAAAGTTGACAGATGAAAACGTGTTCAGATTCTCTGGACCAAGCTGCGTCAATAGTGAGGAGTGATGACAGGCGGTAACGTCAGCGACACACGATAGGGTCACTGCCCAGGAGTCCACTCGTGGTGGGAGATGACGCACATCTGGCTAACCCTCGAGTTGTAGGGCGTACGTAGAACAACAATATTAGTCGTCTGAGGGTCAGTAGACTGAAGCCCCATGAGTGACTAACGGTCAAGGTAACGTGTCGTTTCTCATGTGTACACGTGTTTACAATAAGCGCAAGAATCACTGAAGTATCAAATCATTCTTGCAGTTAAAGGTAATAATAGGATCTCAGTTTTAAGAAATAATGTTGTCGGCAACACTTCAGATGGAAGCAAGATTTGAAAGCTTGGAAACATGTTTGGCCCCAGTTTTATAAGGAGCGATTACGGAAACGTTTCAGAATTAGTTATATGTTTTCAGCTGGACAGGCAACGAGCAGTAAGGCTTCAAAGCAACAGATCTGAAGTTTTGCATTTCTAAATATTTTAACAGTTGATAAGACGTCCGCAAATAAGTTGTTCTCCTGACTTGGCTTTTGGGACGCCGAAGAAATTCAAAGACAGTCATTACGATTTATATCAATTTATATCTCGTGAGGTTTTAATTATTGAGTAAAACATATGAAAATTGTATATTCATTTATAGAGAAAACAATCTGACAAAACGAAGAACTGCTAACATGAAAGATTACATTTAAGAGACGAGAAATGTAAATTTTATTGTCTAGGAATAGTAAAAGAGTGAAATTTAACAGAAATATGCATATGGAAAATCAATGTTAACTGCTTACACTGAAAAACGAGGGTGAAGTCGGCGTTTACCCCATTCAATACTTCTTGTCGTACTTTTCGGAACAGATCTCTCATCCGAGCTTTCTACAGTATTACGTTAATTATCAAGAGTTGTGTGTGATAGTACACATCATTATATATTATTCTACTAAATCTATGGGCTAAATGTGGTGGCTATTGGTCATATCAATAGGTGCTAACAACTTAATTTCAAGTTCATCGTTAACATTTAGGTTGTTAATTTCTTCAGAGCGCCTCTGATTCGTGTTTTCCCAAAGTTGCCATATATAAATTTCTAATTATAACTGCAATTACATGGTCATGATAAACCATAACAATTTCACTAGGCCTACCTATATTTTCAATATATTCAAAAAGCAGAAGCAAAAGCAGCTGTTATCTGCCACCATGCCAAGCGTTAGATTAGATTCTTATTCCTATGACAAACATATGTTTTTCTTCTTTAAATGTAGCCTAGTCATATCGATACCACGTCATAATTTATTCACTTACAAGATAATTTTCAGAGTCCGGTCAAAATTATTGCACTGAAAATAAATCTTACTTTGTTAGCAATGATACAAATATTATTATGTTTTATTTTAATGCTTCAGAAACTATTTATTATCAAGAGAACGGATGAAAATGATTGTCTCATCATTATTCGAATGGTTATTAAAACTATATAACTACTTACTTTCCATATTTTGATAAACTTTCGGCGTTCGCCAGTTACAATGTTGAGCGTAGCTATGCCTATAAACATATTTCAAAATATAGATGACAGTGATGATTGACACTCTAGGAAGTAAATAGAATTGATCAATTTATTGGAAAGTTTTCTATCGACTTGAAATTTTAGCACGCTGATCCATTTGTTAATGCCTCATCACTTCTTGTAGTCTATTGGATCCTTTCCAATAAAATACTCAGTGTGACTTTCAAAAAATAGCTGCTGCAAGTTTGGATTTTGTGCATTTCTTGATACAGACAGTCCTGCAGTCGCCGCAGTGTTAGGCTAAGCATTCCGATGATTTTGATTGGTAGCGTAATAGGCTAAATGGCTAATTAATTCACAGCATGCCAAAAGAAACAATTCATATGCTCCATTTAAAGGCCAAAAATATTCTGAATGCTGTGTCAAAGAGGCCTGTTATATTATTAATTTTATGTGGGATCAGAAGTCTTACTATTCAGAAGTTGAGTCATTTCTTGTTGTTGCGTTTTCCGTTTCTCTTGCATCTCTTTGTTGAACCTATCATAAATGTTTCTTTCCTTCTTTTGCCATTCATCCTCCAACTCTTCAGCCAATTTTGACAACTCTTGTGAATGATGTATTCTCTGAGTTTCTAATTCTAATTCATGTGCTCTAATATTCTTATCTCCGTCAATTTTTGCACGCAGCTTTGCAGTTTTTCTTTCATGCTGTTTTTCTGCTGTTTCAACTTCGTAGTTTCTGCTTTGGTCATTTGCTTCGTTTTGCAGTTTGACCTTCTCTAAATTCATTCGCTTTACTTCCATTTCCAGCTTCACTTGTTCCTTATGTCGCTCGTCAGCAAGATTTTCCATATGTGTCTCGTTTTGTCTAACTATTTCAGCTTCCTCATGCTGCACCTTTAGGGCTTCTAGCTTAGCATTCAATTTCTCAATATCGAGGCTATGTTCGTTTTTACTTAGCTGATTTTTAAGACGTAGTTCGTCCATTCCCCGTCTATGCCTCTTGTCAGCAATAATTCTTTCCAACTTCAATAACTCCAACTTTAGCAAATGCTCAGTTTTTTCTGCTAAAGAAATTAATTTGTATCCTTGATCCTCATCCATCGTGTTTACTTCTTTCACTGGTGTCACCAAGTCAATCTGACCTTCTGGATTCTCGTCTTCAATAAAATTTTCTCTAACGAACCTCACTTCGTTGGATTCTGATCAGTTCATTCTTCTGTTGTTAGCTCACCTAAAATACAAAGTAAAAGTAAAGGTTATCCAATTATATGCACAACTTTTTAGAAACACCAAAACGTCTCTGACACCAGTTCAAAGACAGACAACATGCACACATTTATGACTTGTGCTCATTCTACTTAAACAACACAGCTGGGATGAAAGGCTGAGTGGGCACCTATCTAAGCACTTATCGGTCTGACTTTACTTGAGACAGTTTGTCAAGACGCTATATTTGATTAGACTACTGGTTATAATAGTTTAACACTTTAACGACGAGCTGCCGTCGATCTTAGTACGCTCTAGTTGTGAAAGTGTTAAATAAGTGCACATTTGAAATTGATAGGCCTACTGATAATACTTTTGCAGGGAAATAAAAATGCTATATATACATACATACAAAATAATAGTTTCCTCTTGGAATAAATATCGCGCTCGATATCATTCATTCTATGCATATCCCCTCGAAGGTGTGTTTTGAAAAAAACCTCTGATTGGTGTTCACTGTGAGAGGCGCTTTATAAATTTATAAATACAATACAAACAGCGCAACGAGAGTTCTTTTGCAGTTTGAATCAATATTCGTACCTGCCGTTTCACTTGCGTCATATTCCGAGGACCCCAGTTATACGGCTATAGCAAATATATGATGGAATGCTTAGCCTTTGGTCGATTGGTCCTTAATTCTACGTTATCATAGGCCTCCAAAACTTAAGTGTTTATTATAACGGCGTCTATCTAGGGTACAGTACAGTCGTACTCGTATGAACTGAGAGACGGTGCACTTAATGTGATGGTTATTAGTCTTCTCAGAAAGCAATGCATTTCCCAAACAAGTGCTATTCAAATTTCCTCTGACGCAGGGAATTTCAAGACGCAGGGAATTTTCGCAGTAAACAGGTGTAACTCAAACTTAACCACGTAGCCTATCATGGTTTTCCGTAGTTACTCAGAACTTCGAGTTTTTGTTCACTGCGGACTGTGATGCTAAGTTAAATTCATTTAAAATTTTATAATTTAAAAACATGTATAGTTCATGCCATATTTATGAAGTAATTCAAATTTACGGATAGTTTGTTTTGATCTTAGTAGGCTAATCTTAGACATCTTTTCTGTTGGTAGCATATAAGGCTATTCGATATAGCCTAGGAAAACTTTGACGCAATTATTTCAGATTCCAATTTAGGATAAAGCAGTGTAACGTGGTTTTGATAACAAAGAAAAGAAAACATTGACGTCGAATCTTGCCCTGTATTTGCAAAGTAGGCCTATCTAGGCTAATTATGATAAATCTTCTTTGAGCTAACAGGCCGTTGCCCACGTAGTAAAACACTCTCTGCAGGAAAGGAATTAGATAAAATATTTGCATAAAGAGACTGTTTTTCGTTCTTCTTAATGAGGATGAACAGATTTCGTTCGAATTTTAAAGACATAACTTGCCTATGGATTCCAAAGGTTTAACGACAGATAATGGCATCAGAGGCCGCTGATGTCAATAGGAATATTAGCCTACATTGAGCAGTTATCACCGTTCATACAGCATAATGCAGCATGTGGTACATGTCGATCTCTAACATCTTCAGTAGATGCAGTTTAGACCGCATCAAGCCCAAGACATACACAGTGTTTACACACGCCATCCGTGACCATTAAATCTTAGAATGCAAAGACGAGGTAAAGTCGTTGAATTGGCGCCTATCATGGAGAGGGCTACCGATTAAAACACGAAACTGATTGCTTACACAGACCCGGTGCTGCGGAGTGCGGACGTCCCTGTTATATATTATTAGCCTCATTTTAGTTTTCTTTATCATCTGCGATACAAAACAAATGAATTTAAGTTTAATTTTGTTTGGGATCTAGCCCATCATCTAGAACTTTAATTTTACCCATAACATATTCATTTAAATAAATAAAAGCCTCACACAAATCGTTGTCCAATAGTTGGTGCCATAAAGCACTTAGCGACGTCAGAAAGTGGTTAGCTCTATACCTAATATGGCGCTTTATGTATAGAAGAGCATTGTACAACAATGTACATATGGTAGGCCTATATATTTGTCTTCACATTTAGTAACTTTAGATTTAATTTTAACCTTATTTAGCACAATTTTATCGTGTGTCTAGGAAACGCACACAATAGATACTTGCCATTCTAGTCTATATAAAGTGACATCTAAATGAAATTCCAAAAGGGGTTTTTAATAATGTGTATGTTTATATGAAATATGCCCCTACAATGATATCTTTTGGCTACAGAAACTATTAGGCCTTCAATATTTTTATTTTAATATAACCATTGCGCTCTCTTTGTCTATCTGCATGTATCAATCAATAAATCAATCAATCAATCAATCAGTCAGTCAATCAATAAATCGATCGATCGATCTATCTATCTATCTGTCTATCTATCTGTCTGTCTGTCTGTCTGTCTATCTATCTATCTATCTATCTATCTATCTATCTATCTATCTATCTATCTATCTATCTATCTATCTATCTATCTATCTATCTATCTATCTATCTATCTATCTATCTATCTATCTATCTATCTATCTATCTATCTATCTATCTATCTATCTATCTATCTATCTATCATCTATCCATCCATCCATCCATCCATCCATCCATCCATCCATCCATCCATCCATCCATCCATCCATCCATCCATCCATCCATCCATCCATCCATCCATCCATCCATCTATCCATCCATCTATCAGTCTAGGTCGCTCTCTGACACATTCTACAAGCGCTTGAAAACTGTTCTTTTTGATCGTGCTGGAGTCGGGAAGTTTCCTTGAAGAGGTGCTATATAAATACTTGAATGAATGAATGAATGAATGAATCAATCTATTTATATATCTCTTTTTTCTCACTCTTTCTGTACATACTGAATAATAGTTAAATATTTATTCATTGTTTTGGTAATCTCCGACCGTCATTATTGTCGTCATTTCAGTGACAATTGATCATCTATTAAATAAAAGATTCTTCGAGCAAAAATTGTCACAAAACACGACTGTTTCTCCGTACAAATACAGGAGCCAATGAAGCAAATGTTAAGTAAATACTTTCAATTGTTTCTAAGTTTAAGCTACTTGTAGTCCAAATCATTGTCATGCACCCACTTAGCGACGTCAGAAATGGTTAGCTCTATACCTAATATGGCGCTTAATGTATAGAAGACAATTGCACATATGGTATATATTTCTCTTCACGTATTGTAACTTTAGAGCGTGTTAAATTATTCACATATTTAGTCTTCTAAATCTCTTCCAGCAAATCCAACTAGTGCTCCAAAAGCTGCTCCGCCTAGTGAGCCTAAAGGCCCCAGAACAGATCCAACTATAGCGCCAGTTGTAATCGCGGTTCCAACGGACATCAGAGACTTCTTGTCCTTTGATATCTGCTGCTTCACTTCTACAACATTTCTCTGTGTGCCCTCAAGTGCTAATTTAAGATTCTCTAGAAATGCTCTCTGATCTTCCCTGTTTTCTCGCCTAATTCTGTTCACCATCATTGTTAACTTCTTGTCAAGCATCTGTTCCATGGTTTCCAGTTCTTTTTCGCGATTTTCCATCATCATTCTTGCTTCATCGGCTCTTTTCTGTGACTCCGCCGCGTACTGCTTTTCCAACTTCTCCATATCCTCAAGTCTTTTTTCTTTAGTCGTGGCTGGGCTGGGAGCGCTCCTGAGTAGTTTCTTGAAGGGGCGCTATATAAATGCTCTGAATGAATGAATGAATGAATATCATGTTCGTGTTTTTTAACTTCCATCTCCGCGTCATGCAATCTGGCTTTGACAGCTTAATCTGATTGCAAATTAAGCATTGTTTCTTCATGTTTCCTTGCTTCCATGTCTGCGTCATTTTGCATAGCTTTCATTTCCTTTTCTCTTTCGTGCTTCTGACCCTCCATTTTTTCCAAATGTGTTCTATTTTTTTCTGCTTCGCCATATTCTAGCTTGCGCATTTCGTGCTCCAATACTTTAAACTCTTTTTGCTCCTTAAACTTCTCCATCTCTCTTTTGTGATTCTCAGCCGCCATTTTCTCTTCATGTTCTCTGATTCGCTCTACTTCTTCTTGCTCCAGTCGAATTTTTTCCATTCCCTTATTCGCTTTTTCCATTTCTCGTCTATGTCGGTTTTCGTCAAATTCGCCCTGCAACGTCATTTGTTCTTTCTCCTGCTCAGATTTTTCTGTAGCCATAGCTCTCTCTATCTCTTTCAGTTGCACTTGTTTGTCCAGTCCAAATTCTGTCGATGAATGTTCCTCCATTTTTGTTCTCTCCCTTAATCTTTCTTCCGGTTGCTCATCTAAAAATTAAACGCACCTAATAATTTATTTTTTATGTACATTTTTACAGCATCACTATCTAATGAAGCGCATTGTCCTTACTCGTATACCCTAGAAGGATATACTTTCTTTTGTAGTAGTCCTAGGAGATGCTCCTTTTGTGGTTGTATCAACTTGTTTTTGCGATTGGGCAAACTGCATTAGTAGGATAGATGTATCACCGTTCAGCAAAATACAGAAATCTTGACCATGCGGTGAAGAATTAAGTTGGCCTACTTATAAATTGCAGTTACGATGCTAAATAAGCTTATACGATGCTAATAATATTTGATGATAACTTAGGACTTCCTTTAGATCCCTTTAATATTTAAATTAAAACATGCAGCCAGTTCTGTCAACTAGGCCTACACGTGCAAATATAAATTATATTTTTCAACGAGACTTAATTGCAGGTTAACATAATTATTATATACCTGTCACGGAAACGCTATACGTTTACAATCCTGTAGGCCTACAGATATTTCACACCTGTTTGAGTATGTTAGCATAGAACTTATTATAAGAAAACAGACACACAAGACAGAGCAAATCATAAATCATATAATTGACGAAAATGGTAAGCTTGGTAGCTTGGTAGCCCTCCAGCTGGGCTTGAGTCACCACTGCACTAGCCAATAATGCAGAAAAGCACATTTGCCAGCCAAAAATGTAAAAACTCAATCGCTACAATATCGATTTATAGGCTTGCTAAATAAAAGATGTCAAGCTTAGCCAATACCTTCGGCACAGGGATAAAATACGCTTGAACCGCTAAAATTAATATTTTACTGAAACGCTAAATTGCCATTACAATTAGATTACTTATTTATGCCGTTGTGTGTCAGTACACGTTTATTAAATACGAATAGATGACAAATTTGCCAGATTATAGGCACATTCTATTTACGGACAGTTGGCAACCATCTTAAATATTCAAAGTAACCTGTCTTCTTAGCCTTTAGTTGTCTGAATTTAATATTGTATGCAACATTTTAATTAAAAGTATACAACCACAACAGAGCAGTGAGAAAATATGAAACGAAATAATACAAACCAATTAAATTGTATCTTCCAATGACTAAGATAGGCCTAGCTGATGTTGACGTGAAGCCTGATCGTCGTTTCTTCTTCTGACCCGTTGCTCAATACCAACGCAATGCTGTTATCAAACCTGTCTGATTTATATTAGCCTACTCAGTGTCCCTAATTCTCGTTTGCATGTACAGCACCCACCTCTCTGTCTCTGACTCTGTCTATCTGTCTGTCTGCCTCTGTCTACCTGTCTGTCTGTCTCTGTGTGTGTCTGTTTAGAGATAGCGCTGTTAACATGTCAATAACCACGCTCTATATTTTACGACAACGACAGCGTCAAAATTACCGTTTCACTTTTCCAACCTCATCGAAACTCTAGACATCTATCTAAATATGGGAGTTATAACCCATTAGCAGAGTTCATGACACCATGGCAACGGCAGGCTATGATGACAACTGAATGAGAAAATCAACAACTAGAGGTCTATTTGCTTAAGTGCATTAAATGGCTCTTTTGGTCCTCTAATAACTCGTGAACCGTTTAATTTTGAAATTTTATGCACCTGAGTGTGCATAAGCTGGTCTTACAATGCAAACTTTGTAGGCCTATGGGCCATGGCGCTCAGAATCTTCGGTGACTTAATTTAAATTTACATATGAATTTTCATTGACGTTCTGGCTTGTTCGGATTGGCTTTGGGGCACACATTGACAAAATATGCTGCAAAGCCCGACAATCCATGTTCGCGCTACGTGTTTTGGTCGCCCATGGTCTCCACGGTCAACGTCTGTTTGACGTTGTTAGAGCCACTACCCTCGCACGGCTTCTTTATGCCTCCCCTGTTTGGTGGGGATTTGCCACTGTAGGAGAGCGTAAACGACTTGACGGTATTCTGAGAAAATTGACCCGTTCAGGCTTACTCCCTGCCGATTTTCCTAGTTTCGACAAACACTGTTCTAGAGCTGATTCTACTCTTTTCCGTTCAATTCTCTCAAACCCTTGTCACGTCCTTCACGACCTCCTCCCTCCCCGTAAGGTCACTCCATACAATACGCGACCCAGACCACATGATCTCACCCTACCTAGAATCGATGCCTTTGCTAAAAGAAGTTTTATTATGAGAATGTTATATGACTTTGCATAAATGTTTGTACTATTTATTTTTCTGTAAGTTACTGTGCGTTTGCTGGTAGTCAAATAAAGAATATTCTTACTTACTTACTTACTTAATAGGTCTATAATGTAATAATATTGTGAACATCAGTTACTGCTGTGCCACTAAAACAACGGGTGACACCCAGGATATTAATACGCTTATTGAAAACGTGCTTTAAACCATTGGAATATCCAATGGCCTCATGGCGTAGTCTATATGGCCATTAGGCCTAATTATTGTATTTTTAAGATTTTAGGAAAAACCACTGTTCAAAGCTCTACTTGCACAGTCGGAAATTAGGTTTTGAAAGAATATAATTATATGTTACAGGGAATGTGTATAATCAGGGAATGTGTATATACCCTGAAATTTTCAGGGAAGATGCATATTCAGCACATCAGCCGCATAATGCTAATAGCATAGTTAATAAAAGAACACCAGTTAAAACTGGACAAAGGGAATCTTCGATTGCAGGGGAAAATAAGAAAACTGTTGTTGATGCTCTCAACAAGTTTTTCCTCTCAGTTTCATGTTGGCAGTGGTGTTAGACAGGGCAGCACTTTGTCCCCTGCACTATTTAATCTTTTGATGCATGTATTTGTTTTCAATTTGAGGCGCACTGACATGGGTTGTCATATTAAGAATCACTTCTATGGTTGTTTTCTATATGCTGATGACATTATTTTACTTTCCCCTTCAGTAAATGGTCTCCAAGTTATGCTGAATGTTTGTTACAGCACCAGCAGTGCCCTTTTGCTTAAGTTTAACTGTTCTAAATCTTACTGCATACAATTTGGTAAAGGGTGTTCCCAGTCAATTGACATGATGTCTTTGGGTGACAACTCAATCTCCTGGGTTGATTCCCTTAAGTATTTGGGTGTACATTGTATGGGTGGCCGTAGAAATGTTATGTTTGACATTGTTCCTTTGAAGCGATCGTTCTACTGGGCATGTAATTGTATTGCATCTCATGCCTCCAATTTAGATGAAATTTTACATCTCCACTTACAAGAGACCTACTCCTTGCCCCTTTTGACCTATGCTCTCCCTGCCTTGACTTTGTCAGCAAGACAATCTAATGAATTAAATGTATGCTGGAATTCTGTGTATCGTCTTATATTTGGGTTTAATAAATGGGAAAGTGTTAAAAGTTTCATTAATGGACTGGGTAGGCTGAATTTCACTTTCCTGGCGAAATTACGCCGTTTTAAACTGTATTTCCATTTAGTCTATTCTGAAAATGTTGCCCTTTATAATCTGTTTTGGACATTCCTATTAGACAATTTCCATAATGATGATTGCTTTGCCTTGGTATTCATGAAGAAACATGATGCCATTACACAATTGTATAATAAGTTTGATGACTTGTGTACACAGAGCTGAGCTTTTGTGGTCTATAATTGATGCTTTCTGGACTATAATTAATGCTAGATGTTGCTTTTGTTTTTCTCATTTTTGTATTGTTTAGTTATTGTTCTGCCCCTGTGGCGTAATAAAGTGTTCATATTCCCTGATTTACTCGGGGAATGTATGCATTCCCTGAAAAAACCAGGGTATATACTATATACATATGCCCTAAAAATTTCATGTGCTTTCTACACACATACCCTGAAAGGCTTTACAATAACACATTAACCCAGATTTCTGTACACATACCCTGAAAATTTCAGGGTATGTGTGTACCAGAGGTGCAAAAAACCAAACTTTTTCAAAGTGAAAATTTGGTTTTTTTGTTTTTTTGTTTTTTTATTGTTTTTTGTTTTTTTGTTTTTGAGATTTTCCTATTTCGGATCATAAAGTCATTAAATGGCATAATACCGTTCAAATTAATCAGATGCATATAAATGAGATTAACTAGAACAGTAGAACCGTAGAATGTCATAAAACGAAGTTAACAAAGACCATACAGCAATTGCCAAGAGAGTTGAAGAGACGCCATTTTGGCATAATTTTATCATTTCAAAATTTGTAAAAAACCAAAAACCAAATTTAACGGTTTTTTGTCTTTTTTTGTGGTTTTTATTAAAAAAAAAACAAAAAACCAACAACCAGAAAACCAAGCCTTTAACAGCCCTAGTGAGGCTAGTGTGTACAGACGAGAAGACCGCATGATTATACCAGAAAACAGTCTTCTCACAATCTTTGTTCAAATTCGCACAACGTACTTAATAGTCTTGTCACCGTCTTATGTCTTTGTGGCAGGAGACGACGCATTGGAAATGTAGGCCTGTAGGTTCATGTCAACATATATTTGAAAGGATCAAGAATGGCACTAGATAAACATCTAGATATAATGAGGTAAACCATTATCCATGCTTTAAAGTTAGAAACAGTAAACTCTAACAATCATGTTAATTCATTAAATGCTAGATTTTACTGCTCCTGAGTGTGTCTGTTGGGATTATTCTTCGTTTCTGCTAAGGATTTGTAGGCTACATGTACGTTTTGACGGTACTTTCCTTGCATACCGTTCGGATGGATCTACGGACTTACGTAAATGGGGATTATTTTCGTCTCAGTTGAAGAACAGTGTGCGTGGGTCTTTGGGAGTGACTTCTACCGTCAGTAACTGGTGGCGCTTCTATCTACAGAATGCTGTTCTACGTGTGCACCCGACGGTTCGATGGATTACAGGATGTGCGATATCTACCACCAACGAGACACTGCTTGGCGGTGGCGTTATCGTGCGCTGCGGACGCACAGTTGTACCCTTTCGTCGCTCCAGGCCGCACTATCGACGGTCCACTTGTCCAGTTTGGTTTATAGGCTCAACTTGATGCTATTCGTAAATTTTGAATGGGAACCATTTGACTGCGTTCAACGCATGTGCGGCGACCAGTTACAGGCGACTTTTGTCAATTTTGCTTACTGAAGAAATTAATTTTCGTAATGAGATTTCACGTCATTTAGGCATAGACTATACGCTACATTTGCCCAGTTATCTCGTAAGAAGGTCTGAACTTAAAAAATGTCGAAATTTTGGTGAAATGTATAAAGTCTATTTTATTGAACCAACTCAGTATGTGGCAATAAAACATGAAAATATGAATGTAAACATAGCAAATGTTAAAATGAAGTGTCAATGCTTTTCAAAATATACCGCGCTAGCAATAGCCAGCATGAAAGTTGATTTATTTAAGCTAATTAGAACTATTAATTGCATGAAAAAATGTTCAGATAGACAATTTAAAATATTCTCAACAAAAACATATCTAATTTCTAAATTCATCAGTAAGTACAGACGATTAGAATAATGAAAATGTCAATGCTTTCTCGAGTTCTGCATCAGTAAATCATCATATTATTAAGTAAAGTGCATGGAAATCTTCGTTGGGTTTGCTTTCATGTTTTCGTAGGGCCTACTATTGGTTTTTCTTTTCTGCATCATGGCTTTTAGCTTTTCCAGTGTCCCCAGGTTGAACTTTTATGTTCGTTGTTCCCCTTCCTTGCCTTAGAGCGGCCATTCTTATCGCATGCTGTGTGCTTTTCTTTTTATCGTCATCTAACAATTTCTGCATATGCACATCTATTTTTTCTTTCTCCATCTGCAACTCCTTTCTTTCCTTTTCTCTTTTTTGCCTTAGGACTTCCATTTTTTGAGTGTGTTGTTTTGCTCTGACTTTTTCTTCTTCCTTCATCCTTTTAACTTTCAATTTTGCCTCTTCTTTCTCGTTTTCTCTTTTTTGTCTATTGGAGTTATGCTCTTCATTGAGTTGTTTCTTTTCTGTGTCCCACTGAATTGTTTCAGCTGCAATTTGCTCCTCCAATTGTCTTTCTTTAGCTGTCCATTCACCTCGGACATCAGACTTTGCTTCTGCCATCCTCACAGCTTATCTTATTTATCCTCCTCTGTGCTTCTTTCTATGCTTCTACAACATAAAAGCATCAACCGAACCTTTATTTGAATATATCTGAGGTTATTAGACCTACAATTGTTTAGCATTCGACAACTTCAAAGGACTGTCACCGGAACATTCTTCAAAATCTTCACACACCAATACACAGTCAAGAACTAAAAAAAGTTGCATCCATCTCTCATCTCTGAATGCGTTTTGTCAGTCATTGTCTTTAAAAGCAAAGATGTGCTGATGAACCTTGACATTGCTATCATGTCTTTGAGGCTGCGGAAATGTCTGAATATGCAATCAAGTGTTTCTTAGAATAAAATGCGTAAATCTAGGCTAACTATGACTATAAACATTATTTAAGAATTCCTTCGATAGGCTTTTGGTCAGCCCAATGATGCTAATCAGCCTCTGCGTTCAACCTTTCAATGTTCTTTCTGTGCTCTCTTTCAATGCTTTCCATTTTTGATTGGTTTTCTTTCTGAAATTGTTCTTCTAACTGTCTGTACTTAGATGCAAGCTCAGAATTCCTGTGGGCCATGGTAGCTCTGTGCTTCTCCTGTTCACTCACTGCAATTTCTTTCAAATTTTTCTCGTTTTCGTCGTAGTCTTTCTGAAGTGTCTTAACTTCCTCTTCATACAGTTTAGCTTTCATATCTGCTTCTAACTGTCTTTGTTTAAGGATATTTTTGGCGGAACTCCGTTGAAGATCAATCTCTTCTTCCACTTTTCTACGTTGTGACTTTATCTCATCTATTAAGACTTGATGTCTCACAGACTCGATCGTCAAATCATATTCTCTACTTTTCTCCGCTTCTTTACTCTGTCGCCGCATTTCCTCCCTTTTTGCCGTTAAATTATTGACTTCTTGTATATACTGATTTTTCTTTTCTTTGCTTGCCGTTTTAAGTCCTTCCATCACCAGTTGGTGCTGCATTTCTTCTTCTGATTCTTTAGCTTTCATGTGTTCCAACTTTTGCCTAAGTTCATCCAAGTCCTTGGTCGATATCGTTGGTTTCTCTTCATCGAATTCCATATGAACTTCGCCTTCATGGTCAATCGAAGGATCTGGGTCCTGCATCTTGGACGTTCTTTCGACTTAAGTTTTTCTGTCTGCTTGGCTTTTCTGTTTTATGAATACCTACGAATAAATTATCCCAAATTATATGCCACTGTTGGCCTAAAGAGAAAGAGGATTTGCAGAAGACAAGATATTTTAGTCATGAAAACACAGTAACATTCACCGTAGCCGCTTTTCAAGACAGGCAGAAATTCCGAAATTCCGAAAGTGGTGATTCATTGTAATTTCAGCACGTTTGTTCAATGGTCAAATTCTTGCCAATAATGACCATAACTGCATTTTTGTTAGCATATGCAGTGCTTTGTTGTACTAACATAAGCTATGTTAAATTTTTAAATAAGTCACTACCGAAAGTAATTTACCAACATCGTAAGCTACACGTGCAATAATACGGGACACAGTTGCTGAGTGACACAGTGGCGCCGAAGGTAAAGAAAGACTCATATTGAAATATATTTTGTAACCTCCTGGCTTCTGCAGCAGAGTCATTTTCTAAATTCCCAGGCAACCAACCATGCATCCCTTAGGTTTATAATAGCCTAATAGACGAGCATTGCGAGAAATCATCATAGGTCTTTATTTTGTACAGTCGTTGACGATCGCGTAAAGATTATTTCATTCAGAACGTCCGCAATTGGGCGCATTTTGGTGGTTCTCCAAAGCTGTGGGCGTCGGCATTTGAATTTGGTAGGCCTACAAACAGTAGTTTAAGTGCAGCCTATGACAGAAATTTGGTTCGAAATTTCTGCTCCGCGTGCGCTCCGTAGCAAACTCAACTATAATGAGTAAACTCTCGGTGGAAGATGAGACTTGCCATCCGCCCTCATATGCAGAGGCTAAAAATGAAGTTGCTAACACGTGGCTGCCTTAGGGCTAGCTGAAGGTACTGCTCTTCTTCTTGTTCTTCTTGTTCTTCTTGTTCTTCTTGTTCTTCGTGTTCTTGCTCTTCTTCTTCTTCTTCTTCTTCTTCTTCGTCTTCTTCTTCTTCTTCTTCTTGGCATAGAGAGCGAGAGGTACCGAGATCGAGTTCCGTAGGCGACATGCTTTGTCTTCTTCTTCTTCTTCTTCTTCTTCTTCTTCTTCTTCTTCTTCTTCTTCTTCTTCTTCTTCTTCTTCTTCTTCTTCTTCTTCTTCTTCTTCTTCTTCTTCTTCTTCTTCTTCATAATCTTCTTCTTCTCCTTCTTCTGTGCCTTAAACACCAAGTTCATTTGGTCCGCAGAAAGTTCACTTCTTTCGAACTAAGTAGAGTCTCTTTGCTGGACTCGGCAGTATCAAAGTACCCCATCCCGTAGCACAGTTAGTTCTATTTAAATTAACATCGTTATAAGTTTTGGTTTAGGCCTAATAGATGTGCAGTCTTGCACAGACCAGAGCGTAAGTCCCAAATGTTACTGTCCAAACGGCATAATAGGACGCGCACTATTAAAACATGAAAAGGAACGTATTTTGAATATTCTTAAATATGTTCAGGATAATAATTCTCTTACAGAAATACTTTAACTAGTATGTGGGGCTACATAAATCAACAGAGAATAGTTAGATGTGTCGAATGTCATCCTTTTAGCGTGTATGGAAGACTTTTGAATCATGTCATTTTCTCTCTTCCGTTAAATGACAATTGCTGACGAATGTCTTCATGATTTAACTTTACTTTGTTTCCGACAATCTTGTTAGCCTAACCTTTCATATGTAACATACTGCGGCTGAATAAATATTCAACTTTATTTGTCTGTTACCATTCAAGCATGCTTTGATGCTCACCTAAAATGAAGCGTCAAATGTTCGTGTCTTAAGATGTAATTGATGCAGGAACCAAACTAGTCACAGACAACAAAATCGAACCCAAACGACTATGTAATTGCTCGATCTACGTTGCATCTGGTCTCCAGCGAATGTCTGACAGCGACAGGATATCTCAGGAAATTTCAAGAGTGAATATACTGGATTTTTCACACACACGGGATTTCACGTGGTTATCGACATTTAATCAGTTAGTAAACATTTTGGTGAAAGCTTTAAGAGCGTTTCGCAGAAGTGGTTTTCTGAGGTGTTTGAGGTGCACTTTAACTGCCATAGTGATCGCAAATATTATGAACGAATTACGCCCAGTGACAAATGGTGTGAATATATTAGTCTACTGCACACTACATATTTGCAGTGGCTTAGATATCATGTGTGCAGGTTGTGCAAGGCACACGGGCCCACGACCTCCAGAGGCCCACAGAGATAAAAAGAATTTATTAATCTAGCCTAAGTCACATTCCAGCTCATTTTGTGACAGATGTAGTTTTAGTGAACACACTTGCAATACTTCCTTACTTTACTGACGCAAAATATGGAAATTCATATTGTCAAGCCTGAAATGCCTTCAGTCGTGTCGACTAATTGGTATCGTATTCCCTTTAGCCCACCAGCGGCTGTTTTGTTGTCTTTAGCCGATCTCCGAGAGATAACAGATCAGGACGTTATATATATATATGTATATATTCGACAAAACATATATAACTGACTCTGGCTGCAGCAACAGTCTCTGACTCTCCAGCCACCTTTGGGAAGCGACCAATATAGGTCGATGTTTTGAACGATGGCAAAGATCAAAGAATGCTAGTAATACAGTTTTAAACACTATGTCTGCAAGACGTAATACAAGTATTACATCAAAACAATTAAGTGGAGTTGCGAAACGTAAGCGACGTCAGCAGATTGGAATTGAATCAAGGAAGTTGCCAAAAATCTCCAGTTTCATTGTCACTAAGGCTGAAGTTGAAACGTCAATTTCTGGAACTGGATCAACAGACTGCACAGGCAATGAAGATGTCAGTGGCCATGCAGACTCTGCTGATGGTGATGCTGCAGGAGTACGTTACTTACCTGTGGATCATGACACAGGTAGAATATTAATTTTGGTCTGGTCAAGTGCTACTATAATATAATGCTAGTTTATTGGCAGCTCTTGGCCCCTTCGTATGCATATATGGTAAGGGCGTGCCTATGCTATCGTTTAGGATAGGTGTGATGATTCATGTCTGTCCATCTGCAGGGCCAATGAGAGGAGTCTTTGTTGCCCTTAGGCCCGGTTCTAGGGAAGTGTCTAAAACTATTGCGAAAGTGCATGTATAGTTCTTCATGTTCACAATACAGTCGCTAATCCATTCGTTTACTTGTAAACAAAAAAAAGACCTGTGACGTTCCTGTATTGTCATTAAACAGTGCTCCACAGAAACTTCATACTATATGTAGGCACAGGCATGCTCAAGCATTCCCATCATCTGATGGATATTGTTACGGTGGCGACCTGACACCTCTCTCAACTCCTCTCAGGTCTCACCCCAAAAATCAGGGAGACGTCAAATGGTGCAGAGGTGGATCAGGGTTCCAGGGAATCATGTAGTTGCCTCTATTTTTGAACTTTCATGGAATATTGCTAAATTTAATTTAAGTACCACGAAGAATCGACGATTCTTTGGTTTGCAAATTCAGATCATGGACCAGAATTGATAGCTCGTCATTTGGAGCCTGATTTTCAGAATGACAATGAGACAGCTTGCGTTGATGTGCTCTAGTAACACAGTTTCAGGACAAAGATGATTGACTTTTTGCTTAACAAAAGTCTAGAAAGAAAACTCTATAATGCCATTGCATTGCTTTAAATACTAGTACTGTAAGTGAATAGGTATGCACCGTGATACGTGTTAAATTCGATTGCGAAATCACTGCAATTATAACATTGTAATATATATGTCTCATTTTTGCAGCATTCATGTATATTCTGTTAGTAGTAATGTGATTTTTGTTGCATGCTTAAATATAAAAATGTCATTGTTTAGTTGTGGTAATCTTGATAGTAAGAACGCAAGGGTACAGGCCTTACAGGGCCAGACAGGGAGGGGCCCATGCGGGACCCCTGCACACGGGCCCATGAAAAGCTAGCTACGCCTCTGCATATTTGTGTGTATTATTTTGAAGACATGATGTTAGCAGCAACGGAATAATTATGAATTAAAATTCTTTATATTACTTATCTACTAGATCTAGAAAATAGTGTACAAGTGACTCGATGTTTTTGGGACTAGCATAACCATTCGTTGCTTTCAGTACATCGATTGTTTGCTTGCTGATCTTAGTGACTGCTTCGGTTAAGCGTCCAGTGATTCGACTTAGGTTGATGGCAGGGACTTCATTGTTACCTGCACGTCTCGCAGACAAGCCGATCTTTTCCTTGGAAATCGATAGGCTGGTATAGGCTAACCATGTTGGATTTTATCGTTTGTAAAACCAAGCGCGCTTATTTTACTGTCTGCTTCGGCTAAGCGTCCTAACTAAGGTTGATGGCAGGGACTTCATTGTTACATGCACGTTTCGCGGACAAGCTTTATCCTGGAAATCGATAGGCTGATATGTTGAATTTTATCGGTTGCATAACCATAACCATTAACCTCAAGCGACACGATGTAGGACACAGTTTAATCAATCATAGAATTATCAATCATAGAATTTATATAGCGCCTCTTCAAGGGGCTCTACTCAGAAGCGCTCCCGAGCCAGGCCTGATCATAGAGGAAAGTCTTTAATAGGGCGTAAAGGAAGTCGAGTGAATACGAGGAGATAGGCGAAGGAAAGATGGGAAGTCATTCCATGCTGTTGGACCAACGACAGAGAATGCTCGGCGCTGCATAGTAGCAGTGCGGTCAAATGACATGTTTAAGACAAGTTTAAGACATGTTTTGATATCAGCTCACGATCACGGGTTAGGATCCGTCAACGGGTTTTCGCCTATGCATGCCGCCTTTAAAGAGACACCTATGACGAGTTCTATAATCTCACCACAGTTGCACAGGAATTTGTGCATATTTTAAATTGAAGTTGATATTAAACTCTCAACTGATGTCGTCCGATGGACTGTGGTTTGTCTAAAGGGACCATCGATTTGCTACCTGGTGAAATAGGACAACGGCGCTTTAGAAGTTTTCAAATTAGACGAGCTTTAGATTGGGTTAGAAATTAGACATGACATAATTTATAGTCGGTAGCATTGATGAGTAGGATGCTTTTTTGTAGACCTAATTATTGAAAAGGCATAAATACTTGATCAAAAATTATTTAAAATGTAAGAACAATGCTTCTTTACTTTAAGTATTTAAAATGTTGCTGTAAAATACTTGGCCTGCAATGTAGGCCTATTATAAATACTAAGTTCAAAATTCTTCAAGTGATCAGTAATTGTAAATTTATAAGTATTTTGAAATTTGCAAGGCGATATCAAATTGACACTTTAACTGGAAATAGAGCCGTACAGAGTTGTTGCATGGATTTCGATCCATTTCGTAAAAATTAGGATTATAGTTGTTGACAGGTCTTTGGAACCAGACGGCTATTTTGAATCGATCACCTTTTCACAGTAAGAACCGTTTTTGTTTCAACTGTCGAACCCAAAAACCTGCATGCTGTCTACCACGGTTAATGTCAGATTAGGAAATTGTTGTAATGATATTGGAGCATTTATATAAGCGTCGTTCCAAGAGCAATCATAGCGCTCTCTGCGCACAGCATGGTGTTCTGAAAACAATGCACATTATAATTTAATTTGCTATTTATTTTTAAGACAGTATTTTTTAGCAAGGACTTTGTAATACAGTTTAAAATTAGGGGCCTACTACATATTCGAAATAATTTTGTATGTCTATTCAGTAAATATATAAATTTGGATGGTTTTGTATCGTTTTTCAAATGCAAGTAAAAAATATTTTAGATTGATTATAGTATCCTTTTTAAGACCTAATAGTTATTTTAAAAAGACTGTCCATCAGTGTTCTGAAGCTTAGACAAACGAGCTAACGTTCTTTATAAAATGCCACTGAGTGTTGTCTACGTTATTGCCTGGTGTGCTCAATCGCAACTGTAGGTCTACGTGTATTTACAGCAGATAATTTGTATGGCACTTCTTTCGAATTTAATTACTGTTTAACTTGGATGAAATCGGTGGATATACAAATCCATGTCGTGGCAAAAAGATATTGCAAGATTTCTGTTTTCACTTGCGACCCCTGGCGAACTCGGCTGTAAACGAGTTAGCTGATTGCACAATGTTGTCGGTGCAGGAAGATCAGACGGCGAAAACAGTATATGCGACTCTCTGTCTCTCTGTCTCTCTGTCTCTGTCTCTGTCTCTCTCTCTGTCTCTCTCTCTCTCTCTCTGTCTCTCTCAATCTCTGTTCTGTCTCTCTATTCTCTCTGGCTTCTCTGTCTCTGTCTCTGTCTGTCTGTCTCTGTCTGTCTCTGTCTCTCGTTTGTCTCTGTCTCTGATCTGTCTCTGTCTGTCTCTGTCTCTCTCTGTCTCTGTCTCTCTCTCTCTCTCTCTCTCTCTCTAATAATAATAAGATAATATAATCAATAATAATAATAAAATAATACTAATAATAATAATAATAATAATAATAATAATAATAATAATAAGGCTAATCTGTCTCTTCTCTCTTCTGTCTTTCTCTGTCTGTCAATGTCTGTCTATCTCTGTCTCTCTCTGTCTCTCTCTCCCTCCCTCTGCAATTCTCTCTCTCTGTCTGTAACAGTCTCTCTCTGTCTGTGTCTCTCTCTCTCTTTTTTTCTCTCTACAAAGCATATCCGCCCTAATTCTGTCTCTCGGGGCTCGAACTCTGTCTGTCACTCTCTCTTTCTCTCATTTGGCAAGTATGATATATACAGTCAATGCGCTTAATAATGAATACCAAAAGATTTACTTGTTCTTCTGTTCTTCTAGGCTATCTATCAAGTATCGACTATGAGATGACGACATAGAATTTCTTCAAATTCACTTTATTTATTTAATAAATATTGTCTTTTTCATTATTGCTATGAATATTGCGTTGTATTATTCATAATCTAACTATCACTTGATCGCCATTTTCATCACTTTAGCCCGCCTCCATGCAGCTAATGCTTATCAAAATTTCCTAAATACTAAACCATTCAGCTACACAGGTTACAGCGTATGACAAGGCGCTTTCACGGCTACGAAGATACCGGTTATGCCTAATAAGAGCCATAAGATGTGGGTCTTCATTCCTGTGGGAACCTGCTGACGTGTAGATCGATCATTGTATGCTAAAGCTAAAGTTCAATTTTCTGTTTAATGTTTCTAGTGAAATTCTAGTGAGTTCTTAGTTTTCTTAGTACCATCGAGTAATGCTTCTGATTATATTGCCCTTTTAATTGATATATTCATGAGCAAATAACTAAAAATGCACATGGTTCTCATTGGTCGGTCAATGGTAATGTCTTCGCCTCATGTAAGAAGTAGAGCAGATCCTTGAGTATGAAAAGTCAACGACTTCATTTTTAGCCTCTGCATATGAATTGGGAGTCAGTCCTTTCCCTCACCGCCTGATCTTTCAATCATTCCTTTTATATCTTGGCTATATGCTCAAGTGTGTTTCAGTTTACTTTATTTATTCAGCTGTTGGCGCAAGTTCAACCGATCGTTTAAAACAACTTTCTGCTTTGGCGAGGATTTGAACCCGAGAAGCTGAATTTGCAGAAAGACTAACCACTAGACTATAGGTTAACACTCCCCATTTAGACCTCGATTAAGTCCAAAACATCACGCAATAACACCGTATCTCATTAATTTCTCCAGATTGATCACTTTACATTATTGTGCACAACATATTAACAGATCAAACAATTTAAGTAGTCCTACACCAGCGAAACAAGCACTAAAGTTAAGATAATCACCAAGATTGACCAATCATTTAAAATAAATGTTAGCTAGAAATAAAAATTAACTTCTCAGTCGCATTAGTTCATTACTTTGTAGCATAATCAGAAAATCGCTTGCCTCATGATCTAACGACTGCGAGTTCGAACTTGCTGAGCGAACTCTGTGTAACGACTTTGAGCATGATGTTCGTGTACTACAATAATGATTTTTTTAGAGCATCCTATGATACATACGAGCGTCCTACTAGTTTTTAAACGATATTAAACAAGTAAAGTTGTTTTAACTCTAAATCTATAGGTCACTTTAAAGTTCAGTGCCAATGCTGTAAGACCACTTCTTCAGCTGCTGAACTAAAGAGCTCTTAACTGTTGCTGATTACTTCTTTCACCATAGGAGTAACAGCAGCAACGCCTGCAGCCATTTGGCTGGCTGCAGCAGTTCCAAAATTGCCAAAGTAATTGTTGATCAGCACTGCAACGGCTGAAATAGCGAATCCAATGCTCTTGAAATCCATTCCTCCGTTTTGTTTCGCTTGTTGAAGCTCTTCAAATTCTTTCGTCACCAACTGCCTCTCTTCGAGACGCTGTTTCTCGATTTCAAATTGTGCCTTCTTTTCTTCAATTTTCAGTTCAGCCATTTTGACCTCGTGTTCTCTAACTCTGCTGTTTTCTTCGTCATCAGCCATCTTCAATGTTTCTTCGGTTCTACGTTTCAGTTTCTTTGTCTCTAACTCAATCTTCGCCAGTTCTAGTTTAAACTGCAGTTCCTGGATGTTTGCTGGCTTGAGTTTCAATTCATCCTCCAAATTCTGTTCGTTTTGTGACATTTTAGGTTTTGCAAACACTGAAATATAGAAAAAATTATTTATTTGAATTATAACAGAGTTGGGTATTTAATCATAGCGTTTACCAGTTACAGCAACATATACTTAAGGATAGACCTAACCAGTTACAGACCAGTGATCACACATAAAATTAATATTGAAAACCTTTTCTCGCTAATGATTTGTCTATGCAACGCTATAAAAAATGACTTACAGGCAATGGAAATATCGATTTCGGTCGGCAAGCGCTCACCTAATAAAAATTGCCTGCATTGGAAAATTTCCTGCCTGTGGTTTTAGGTGGGTTTTGGTTTAGCTCAACACTACGTGTGCATATAATACATGTATATATCGACACAAGGCAATTAAGGCATGTCTCTCTTGCACATATAGCAACAAAGACTGTCTCTAACACGTAGGTCTATAACAAGTCCATGTAACAATATAATAATTATTATATGTATCTATATATGGCATTAGTGTACAGGGTGCGGCCGAAAAAATACCCCATTACGAAAATTGAGATTTATCTAAAACCGCTGAACATTTTGTTACAAAACTTCGCCAGTCTATTTGACACATATCTATCTACAGCTTGGCTAAATCTAATGAAATTCGAATCATGAAAACGAGAATGGTGCAACCCTGAAGTGAAACAATGTCATTTTCGTTTCAACAGACAGTTACTGACAGCAATAAGTAACAAAGTAACGACGCAAACAGTAATGTAACAAGGTTCAATGTTACTTATTGTTATTGACAAGATTAGGCCAAGTGTTAAGTTTTGTGCAAGGAATGTTCGAAGTGACCGCCGTTTGCTTTTATGCAAGCTTGCAGACGTTTTCGAAAGCCCAGAACAGACTTCTGAATTGTCTCAAGTGGCAAGTCATGCCAGATGATTTGCAGCGTATTTTTCAGTTCAGGAATGTTCTTCGGCTTTGTGGTAAGTTTGTTGTAGGTCTCAAGCATTGCAACCAGACAGCATAGTCGAGTGGGTTCAAATCTGGGGAATTTGGCGGCCATGAATTCTTGTCGTTGAAGTCCGGGCAGTGACTTGTTAACCAATCTTGGGCCAGCTTTGTGCCGTGAGCGGGCGCTCCATCTCGCTGCAAAATGCAAAATGAACTGATTTGTGCTGATTTCGACAAGCTTAGGCAAAAGATTCTCCACGTAGTAGGCCTACTTAGCATTGACTTTGGCCTTCTCGTCAATGAAATGCAAGCGTCGCTTACCCTCGTAGCTGACACCTGCAGAAACCATGATGTGGGGAGAGAACTTGGCTCTCTCGACCAACAGACGACTTGGATGGATATCGGCTTTTTTCGTCTTCGCCCATAGGCCTACGCGGTTGTTTTGATTATTAATGGGTGGATTGATGTAAAAGATCTTTTCATCGGTGAAGAAAACCTTTTTGTCGCACATCGCAGGCTACTTTATGTAAAAGTATGATTTGCTATTTCGTGAATGCCGTGTTCAGTTGAAAAAATGCAGTTCTTTCTTCTGCCTGGTGTCATGATCACAAATATAAAGATACTGACATAAAATTTTCAAATAATATGCACAAATATGTTACGAATAAGAATGAAAATATTTGTAACAAAATATTTAGCGGTTTTTGAGAAATCGCAATAATCGTAATGGGTTATTTTTTTCGGCCGCACCGTGTATATTATGCACTGTCTTATGCTTGCATGAATATTAAAGAGACACACATTGCAACTATTATACATGTAGAATATGAATTTATATAATTATATTGAGTGTAAAATATTACGTACAAAGTTGTCTAGTCGGTTGACGGTCCTGGTGTATGTCGTAACGCTGTATGAATTGAATTATAGGCCTAAGCTTAATTAATATTGTCAGAGAAAGTGACTTTTAAAAATAGGTTACGTATTAGACTTTGGAGAAACTGTTGCAGTTAATTTGAGCCCCTGACTACGGGCTCCCTACGTCTCCATTTTCAGCTCCAAAAAATTTATAATTATGTAATGTACATAGTAATTTATATAGCGCTGCTCACGGTCGTGCCATTTAGTAGCGCTCAATTATGCATCTATACAAAGCTTTAACGTGGATTCCCACTGCATAATATCATGCGTTTGCCTCGTAGCTATATATGTTTGCCAGCATTAAAGCATTTCAAAGCTGCATTCATTGTTATCGAATATGACACTGATTGATATTTAAATATAAACCAAGTCGCTGTATGTATTGCTTATGTACTTCCCTTTAAGGACAATAGAAATTTTATTCCTCGTGTCCTTTACCGGAAATTGTTACCAATAATCTGAGTGTCTTTGTCAAAATGTACCATTTAACACTAAATTCCATCTTTGAACCTTCCTGTTAACATTAGTTTTATATTTTGATTCTATCTTTATTATTCTTTTGAATTATCTGTAATCAGTTGCGGTGTGTCAGGCTGTCAGCTGTTTTCTGTGTGCCAATAAACGAATATAATAATAATAATGGTTCAGAAGCGAAATTCAGCTTACCTTTGTGTTTCGTTCCCTGGAGAAACTCGTCTGTTTAGCCACAGCTGGCAAACCTTTTCTTTATGTATCGACTAAACCACTTCGAAGCCAGGGCTATATTTAGACAATTGAAATTCTCCGTAAACTTGGTATTTTGTGGTTTTTCATTGCTACCGCATCTGTACATATATAACCTACCTGTGTAGACCTACTCATCCATAAAACCATCATCTCTACTGATGCTGAATAAAGCGTTTTTGAGAAAGTAAGAGAGACCTTTCGGAAAAACAGCCTCAGTCTGCTATTCTCTGAATCAAGACAGGTGTCACCTCAAGCAAAACAATGTCCATTGTCCAATGTATCTACTATCCATTGTCCATGCTAACCTATATTACTGCAAATTACTTCTCCTATATAATAATAGACACACCAGCTTACAGTGTATAACCAGGAATCGGTTGGGACCGGAAAGCACCGGAATGGCGTTCCGGGTTTTTTTGACGACCGGAACACCGTACCGGTAAAAATGTCTAGATTACCATGGCGCTGAAGCCGACGTTCCGGTTCCTTTTTGCTTATGACCTTGTTGAAGTTCAATGCTCACAATGTTCAATGCATAATAAATTGGCATAGTCTAGAGTCAACATTTGTTTGCAGCTCTCCTACTTGTTGCGAACGCCCTCAAAGTAGTCCAATTGGGTTTTTGCCCAATTTTGAATTACAACTTATGCGCAAGACTATCATTAAATCAGTGTAGCTAGGAACATATTGAGTATTATGCAATATGCATTGGCTTTATTCTAAAATACTAGTCAGTTTCAGGCGGATACTACGAATCTCACGCAGTCGGAAAGACCAAAAACTCGACCAAAATAGTCAAGCACAGAAATGCTTAACATGATAGAGAAATGGCCTTCTTTAACAACTGTGTTTTTTCAAAAGGTTCAACAGATTTTTAATATGAAGTATAACAGTGTCGTGAACACTTTGACAACTCAACCGTTAAATGCTATAACTTAAATGTCAGACCAGTAAAGACAACCGTGTTAATAAATATATTTTATGGAAGAAGAAAGACAATTTTTGAATAAATGCCAGAAAATGCTCTACTTAACCGCAAAATATATACACATATTTCAAGTAATGCAAATATTCTGATATTCAGATTAAGATGTTGCAATTTCGACTGTTCATGCTAATTCAAACGTTTAAAATATAGGCCTATCGAGAAAAATATAGGTCTAAATTGAAAAGAAAATTGTTTCTCAAGTTAGATTCATAGCGAATTGGCGACATGGCAAATGAAACAATATGGTACAATGAAATTCTTACAGTCAGCCTATCATATATGAAACAAAATGACCCAATAGAAATGAAAATGATTTGCAACTTTCTATGTATTTTAAGATGCAATTCATGCCATAGCGACCAACTGCAGGAGTAAATTTAAACTCAAATCGACGACAGTTGTCTGAACAACAAACTTCATGAAACGTTACCAAAGCAGCCAATAATGTTCTGAAATGAAGAGCCTGGCTTTACACTATAGAATGCCAAGCCAAAAGGGCCACCATAACCGCACCTATAGCTGCACCAGCGGCCATTCCATAGGCAAATGCTGTGCCACAGTAATACCCAATACCAGCAGCTACTGTTATAACGCCAGCAGCCCCGTAGAGAACGACTTTCTCGCATCTGCTTTTCAAACGATTGATCTCCTCTTGGGCTTCACTCTCGACTATCTTTCGCTCTTCCATGCGTTCCCTCATAATTCTTTCAGCAGATTTCATTTCTTCAAGTCTTATTCTGGCCATTTGTTCTTCGTGTTCCCTGGCTTTGCGTTTCTCCTCGTGGTCCATTTTTTGTTTATCCGGATCTGTATTATCGATTTCTTGCTTGATCTTCTCAAGTTCACGACGAAGTCTTTCGATTTCATCAGATCCTTTACTCCCAGACAGCATTTCCTTTCTATCCAACTTCATTTTATCTATTACTTCTACAGCAAAAAATGGCATTCCATCAGGTCGTTCCACACGTATACCTCGGAGCAAGTTCAATTGAACACAATGCGTCAGACAGATTGCGTGGAACACATGGTATGAAAGGATTGTCGTGAGGAATATAATGCAATAACAGCAAAGCGACTCATCTAAACCAGTATACGTGGGCGAACGAATGAACAACTGAAAGAATTAATAAATTAAACGAGAGTGTAACTAGAATTCGGCAACTCAATAGAATTACTCAAAACTCAGGACCTCAGTGATTTCTTGTGTCACTCAGACTATATCTTACCACACGTTACCATACAATGTCATACATTACTATACCATACCTTATTTGACCTATTCTTAAATTAGTATCAACGCACGTTCCGAGGTTCAAAAAGATATTATGCTGTTGGATTGATATATTATTATTATTATTATTATTATTAAATAAATTTGTAACGCGCGCAAGGTCACACCGAAATGTGAATCTGAGGCGCGGAATATATATATATATATATATATATATATATATATATATATCTTCGTTTATTATAACCAATCAGGCTGGCAAACCGCAGCTCAGTACAAACAGGTTAAATACATTAATATAGGAAAATAAAAGAGGTTGAAAAGACCTAGGCATTAGGATATGGTGTGTTTGTGCCTCAGCAGAATGATCTTTAGACTTTAGAACCACAGTTCTGATGACCTTCTACACAATTCCACCCTAGAGGATTTATCATGAAGTTTGGATTGAACAATCGAACGCTTGACTCATCCATTCATCCATACATTTACTTATTTACATCCATTAATCTACATCCATTCATAACACCACATCGCCTCTGAGTAGTTATATAAATGTTCTATATGAATGAATGAATGAATGAATGAATGAATGAATGAATGAATAAATAAATAAATAAATGAACCATAAATCCATCCATTCCATCCGTCAACCAATCTACCCATTCATCTATCCTCTTCCCATCCATCCCACCAATCTTCCATCCATCCATGCAAACTATAAGCAAACTCACCTAACAGCAATAACGTACACAACCAAAACGCAGCAGATCTGTCAATTATTGCCAGCGCAGCTGCAGATGTTATTTTGCGAATAAGCGTCAGTGGTGTGTTTTGCACAATGACACATCGTCACATAAAAATATCTACATCATTGGAAATTACATGAGTATGTGTTTTTCTGTTGATTTTGGTGGTCTGATGCTAAACATATATATATATATATATATATATATAAATATATATATATATTTATATATATATATATATATATATATATATATAATGAAGTGGTCCCAAAAATAGAAGTTGGAAATAGCCTACATGGCTCCACAAGTCTACCCATGATACGAATGAAAACACGAACCTGTATGCAACATTTTGGATAGATTGGATTATATTTGCTATTGACTCTGCAAGGTAGTAAGAAGACCAAACCGGAACGGTCATACAGCGCCTTTTCTTTTAAACATCGACAGGGTCATCTACAGTAATAGGCCTACTTAGATGCTGGCAGAGCAGTGCAGAGCACCTTAAACTTGGATTTTCCACATGTGTTGGTTTCAGTTTGACGACATAGATTTTGCAAAGCCGTATTTGAAAAACATGTTGTTACCAGCTGTTATGCGCTGAAATATGCAACCGGCCGTTCTATCGATTGTGAAATTTAAATTTGGCCAAATTTAAATTTCCGAATCAATATTAGGCGGCCTGCTTCAGCGCAGAATGCACGCGCTGTAATCTGCTGTGTGAGTTCTGCTCTATGACGCTGACGGCGGTTGTGATGTTCGTTACGTAATATTTTTGTTTTTGTATTGAACCGTCCTTGGGGTGAGGACGTACACTTTCGCTACATCTGCTTCTCTTCCATGTCTCCTTCAGTGACTTCTTGAACGAAGGTTTAAGTTTACAACTCAATGTTGTCGATCGACGTATTTTTAGGTCTTACCAAGCTCGCAATTCAGGATAAACGCATTGCATGACCTCCCCTCTCAAGGCAATCTAAACGCTCCCTTAGCACATGCTAAAAATTTAGAAACTTCCTGTGCTTGAATACTCCTGGCATGCTCCTGTTTTTATCCGTGCAGTATCCAGGTCCAACTCATTTGCGTTATTGATAAAATGAGCTCAAATATGTAGCATTCTTGATATCAGTAGCCATAAAAACAAAGAACCGTTTCAGCAAATCATTGCAAGCAGCCTAATAGGAGGCCATTATGCAGAGAGAAGTCGATTCGTGCAATCAACAGGCGACCGACAGTGAATCTATTACATTATGATTCCTACTTATGACATTGATGCAGTCTAAGGGTTCATTCGGTAGCGCAATGGGTCTATGATCTAATGATCTTGGGTTCGATACAGCTAACGGACTTCGTGTAACGACTCCGAACAAGTTGTTTGCGTTTACTTGCTTTGCGCCTCAGATTTAGATGTACTACTGATATTGTAAGTGCAGTAGTCTAAATAACTAAATAAATAAACATAACTTCTTTAATGGCAGTGCAATAATGTCTTCCGAATTATTACATCGTCCTCAAAACTCTCTTTGTGTTGACCGCGGACAATGCATCTAAGCCTTGGGTGCGATTGCACCCAGAGAGAAAGTTCTCAGTGGGTGCGTCGCACCCAGAAGAATTCGAACCTCCTGTACAATAAATTTGCAATGTCCTATATAAGACCTATATAAATCCTATATAAGTTCCACTTGGGTTTGTTCAAGTTTCATCTCTATCAGTCTTACATAGTGCTCTCTGGTACGATGGTTTTCTTCCTGCTGTAACCGCAACGTTTCCGATTGATATTTTATCTTCTCCACGTCTGTCTTCTTAATTGCAAGTTCAATCTGTTTAATCCTTTTCTCAACCAAAAGGTGCCTCTCAGCGTTCATATTCCCATTTGACTTCAACCAGTACTTTTTTTAAGACGTAACGCTCCGGAACAGTGTTCCCGGACATTTTTTCAGCTGCGAAAAATAATTTATTTAAATAAAACTTTTAATAAAAAGTTTATTTAGTTGCTTCAATTTAATTTAAGTGTTAATTTTTAGTGTTAATTTATATACACTGTGTCCCGATGAAAAGTAGACCCCAAGAAGAAGTGTCATAACTCGGTCAAATCTTTTAGCATTTGCCTGAAATTTTAAAAACAACAACAATAACCATACTATTACCAAATCGTAACGCCGTTTGGAAATTTTGATGATTTTGTCAAGTTTATGAACGTTTGAGATGCAGTACTGAACGCAGTATATATATATATATATATATATATATATAATAAAAAATATTAATTCAATGTGACCCAATGGTCCACGGGTCATTCCATATTATTGTTCTGAATTTGTTCATTTCCAGCACTTATTTATATAAAAAAGTACTGAGTTCATCTTATCCATCTTATCCGTTTCAGGAGTCTCTGCTCTTATGCTCTCAACTTGTAAATTTGCCAGTACGGTATAAAATAAAGAGCACATTCTTTGAGAATCATTTGGCTTGTAATAGAACATTTTATATAGAGCTTCTACATGCCATTAAAAGGCAATGATAATTAATTTATTTTTTACATACGTTATAAGTAAATAATTATTTTGTCATTCGTCCAGAAATGTACCTACTCTGGTTAATATTATGTTTAGATTATGTCGGACGTGTTTAGGCCTATTTCATATGCGTGAGAACCTTATTATGCGTAGTTCCTTAGGCTATAATAGCCTACTACCATATCTGACACTTACGACTCTGATGAATGCATTCATGTGCATAATGCTACCTCTCTTCTCTCTTATGATCTTATCCAACGGCATTCCTTGTCGAAATGTTACGCTTTTTATGCATACCCAAACAATTAATTCACAGGCGCACAGTGAAAACAACAGCGTTGAGACCGTGAAAATGCCTCTCTCGCTCAATCGCTCATTCATTCATTCATTCATTCATTCATTAATTTCTCTCTTACGGACTGACCTTCTGGATGTTGACCTGATTACGGATTGCTTTGGTGTGCCATCGGTTGATGCCTTGTGCATTAGACACCGGCGCAATAGAAGTTGCTAATTACATTACATTCAATCGCTGACTCATTAAGTCTCTCACTCGGAGCCTCTTTAACCGCTTTTTTCAATCTCACGTCTAATTCAAATTGGTACATTTTCTTAATGACAACAGTTAGTTGAGTTACCCCTCTATATTATGACTCAGTGCAAATTCTTTATGTATCTGGAAATTCCTTCCCACAGAAGAAAGTCTCATCGACAATTGCGCTTTCGAGCTCGATTGCTCAAACTGTCAAACATGCGAACAAAATGGCGGATTAAACATATCTGGTCGAACATATCCTGTTTTCCCTAGCGAACAATTATATCCAATGATTCGACTTTGGTAATCCTTAGAGGCTTAGACACTTGAAATGAACCGTTATATGGATTTTGGTTTCATATCCATAACATCGTAATCGTAAATTAAAATTACGTAATCGTAAATAAGCTGGTGCCCTGCGCTTGTCTTTAGAGTGGCGCTTTAGAAGTTTGGAGATTTAGATTACGATTACGATTGATGACACGTAAACGGGATTCCTTGATTCCTTATAGGATTCTGCCCGGTGATTGTTAGATCATGAGCTCTCCAGGCCCAATGTGTCAGGTACTGACGCGGATTGCAGCGAGACCGCAGATCCACTCATCAGTGACGCGTTGCGATGTTGCAGCACCGGTATTGGCCTGTTGATAACTAGGCTAATATTTTCAATCAGGCCTGCTCCGCTACAATCTCATTTTATTGAGTCTGTCGGTGAGCGCGTAGCATTTAACATATTCCTTACGTGCTGCTATTGTTGTGTCTTTTATTGACCTGGAGGGTTAACCAGATCACCTGCGCTTCCGTTGCACCTGCTTCGTTCTTTGTATCAACAACTGGTCGATCGATAGTATAACCAAGACTCGATTATGTGAATCCACGTCGGCCTACATCTTTCCCATGCTCATGATCACGCAGTTACGCTAGGACCATCTCTTTCTTAGGACAATGTCTACTCTTCCGTAGAACAAGCTTGAAGCTTAGAATTATGGCAGCATGCTCTGTTATATTACCGATTTACCGATTAGGGTCCTTTTACTCCTATACTTTGATCAGCTTATAATTATGTCTTCTTGGTATAAACGAGTTCAAAACAATAATAATTATTGAAGTAGACCGATAATCAAGAATCATAAATATTATGAAAAGTGAAGAATCATAATATCGCTCCTTAGGAATTACACTTCAAACTAAAGTCTAATCTCTTAAAGAATTTCTATATCCTGCTCCGCCTTCCAATCTTCGCTCATCCTAATTGAAACCAGACTTAGCAGCTCCTCTCCTTCTCTCTCTGGTTTTCTTCTGGCGACTGAACTTAACTCTCCTCTTGGAATCACTGGACTCGACGCAGTGCTCCTGAAGAAGCTGCAGAGGTATTCGATGATTACAATCGTCACGTTATTCTAATGTAATATGAGAACTTCTGGTCTGCATGGGCAGTGTTGATAGTACATGTAGAGCTCTCGAGACTATGAATATAGCTATCATGGACTTTCAAGAGGGCGAGATGGTAAGATTCCAGAGTGACTTCCATTGGACCATGCAGTGTGCGCTGGTCTGGCGCCGAGATCTTCAGGGAGGTGGTGGTGACTCTTACTCTTAGTAAAGAGGCATTATGCGCGCTGACTACCCGGAACCCAGGAAGTGGCAGGTTGTTGGTCGTTATCTTCTTGGCTCTCTTGCTGTAAAAGGGCCTATTCCCAAACCAGTAAGGCTTCTGAGGACATGAAAGATGTCTTCTACAGTTCGCAAGAAGATGCACTGAATTCGTAGGGTGACCTCGCTGTCTTTCTGGGAGATTTTGATGCGTCTCGGGTGCAACTGGAAATGACGCAACGTGGTCGGCCCATATGGAAGTTGAATACCTAATGACTACATGCTTTAAGCATCCAATGACTAGGCCTACATGCTTTATTCATTAAGCTTGAATATTCACGACATTCTGCATAATTTTTCCTAATTGCTTCTCCAAACAATGTCATAAATTTTATCAAAGTTTTATGTTGAAACAAAATTATGCGCGGACATTGTAAATACTTCTGAACAAATAATATTGAAATTAAAATTAAAATGTACTTCTCTAAGGTACCATGTAATTAAAACGTTCACATTATGTTAAAAACGCGCAGTTGCTTGCAAGACATGTCTATATAATTATACGCATGCAAAGAAAATGGATCTAGGTAAAGCGTAATGATCCTGCAAACTATATCTAAACTAAAATGTGAGCCATGCATAAGTATGCTATCTAGATAATAACTTATCTGGAACTGTATGCAAAGCCCCTATTCATATGCACGGTTTAAATTGTAACATATAGTGGGTATACACTATACAGGGGAATTGTCCTGGGGGAAATGTTCGGGAGAAAATTGGGGGAATGTCCAGGGGGAAATGTCCTACAGTCTTCTTTTCGAGTGATTTATTCTTCTGTGAAATGGAAGGTAGTTAAAAAATCACCATCTGAGTCTGCGCTTTCAGTAATCGTGGTGATTTCATTCCTGTCGATGTTGTAGTGCATTCCTCTGCTGAATCGCAACTTTCCGTCATCCAGCTGCGGACCAGTAGTGAACTCCAGGAGATTAAATTCAGAATCTAAAAGCTGAAATCTGTTGGAGGTGTGCGTGAGCAGAATGCGTTCGTAAATGTCTGCATGACAAATGCAGCTGAATGCGGAAACTGCGGACTGATATTGGCGTAGAATGGTGCCTTTCGTGTCGATCTCCGTTAACTTTGTTTGCATTTGGTCGTTATATGAAACCAGGACAAGGTTTCCATTTGACTTTGGGATTATCTTGAAATAATCCGACACAAATGCGTACAACATGATTTCCAGTTTCATTGAACCCAATTGATCATACATTTGAATAAACTTTCTGTCGTTTTCCTTAAAGGAAACGAATAAAGTTACATCGGTGGTTACGGCAAGAATAGGATAGCGCAGCACCATGTCTTCCTTAACTCGTGATACGGTGTACTGGAGTTCCTGATATTTCGTAATACGGTCGATGTTATACTTGAATCGACTTTGCAGGGTCAAAGTGTACAAACAGTTTGAAACGCTGCAAGGAACTATCGTCGGTGGGTACTTTCCCGGAAGCGGGATGACAGCTTTCACCTCTGCCATATTATTGCGGTCATAAACACAAACGGAATGGTCTTGACGACCTGTGGTGGTTAGAAGAAATATTTCATCTTTAATTGTAGCAATAGTTAAAACACCGTCCGGAAGCGGATACTGATGCAAAATTTCCAAACGAATCGTCTCCTGAGCTAAAAAAATACTACTTTGCTATGTAAATTTAGCAAATATAATGATAATATGTTACACGTTATCTCAAAAGGCGAAGTTATCAAAATTGTCCATGCATGCCTCAATGTGTTAAAAACTAATTAGAATATTGGCAGTATTATTATTATTATTATTATTATTATTATTATTATTATTATTATTATTATTATTATTATTATTATTATTATTATTATTATTATTATTATTATTATTATTATTATTATTATTAGGTCTTCTGCGTTCTATTTCAGGTGTGAAGAATGTAGGCTATTATAAACTTGAAAATAAAATAAACCTGAAAAGTGAACACGGAATTAGTAAATGTCGTGTGTACACTAGGTTTCTGCGTAGAACGGACTATAAAGTGAACACATAACAAGGATGTCCATTACTAGGGTTGTTTAAAATAAAGTTGAGCAACATCGGTGTAATGGTAAATAAGACGAATGAATAAATCGGATGCTGTACTGCAATAATTGCACACAGAAAAGACCGCTGCATACAGTTAGGAGTAATATTCTAACACTTTCCGTACAAACTGCATTGAAAATTAACATGCCGGTCGCGTCACTGACTGTAGGACCTATCATGCATTCTACTTCAAGTATTAGGTGGAAAGTACAATAAAATGCAAGAAATAAAATAAACCGAGACGTTAGCACGGAATTGATGGACACCGTGTGTACCCTAGATTTTTGCGTTAAAAAGAACATGAACCAAACACATAACAAGGAAATGCATTACTGGAGTGCTTCAAAATCACGTTGAGCGACATCAGTGCAATGCTATAGAAGACCATTGAGCATGTATCCAATGTCATACTGCATAATTTTACATGAAGAACATAAACCAAACACATAACAAGGAAATGCATTACTGGAGTGCTTCAAAATCACGTTGAGCGACATCAGTGCAATGCTATAGAAGACCATTGAGCATGTATCCCATGTCATACTGCATAATTTTACAAAAATCGTCATATCTAGTTGCGAGTAATGTTCTAATAATAAAGTTGAAAATGTCAATGGTGGTTATGATGGTATACAGTTCTTGTATTGTTGGTCTTGGTAGTGGTAGAGGTAAAGGAGGCCGCAGCTATGAAACAGCAAGTTTTCAATGTAGGTCTAATGGTAAATATTTTCAAGTAGCTTAGGCCTATGTGCCTAATGTTAAATTGATATTGTATGTGTGTATGTGTAAGTTTCTGTCCATACTGATTATAAACCCCATTTATGTAAGCATGCATGTTAGGGTGGTTCACAAAAACAAAGTTCAAGCTAGAAACCAAGGCACCCTCTCAGTTTGTTAGACCTGTCAATAGTATTATTGAGATAAAATTTCAGCATCTTATTCCAGCTGGAAGATGGTGCTCAATGACATAGAAATATTACCATTATAGTAGCATTAGAGGTAAATCTTGATGTCGTATAACTTGGTCAACAACTCAACATTTGTCTTGGAGATGAGCTTCAAATAGTTTCTGTTGTGTTATACTTACCTACTTACTTACTTACTTACTTACTGGTATTTTGAACAAAGTGTAAAGTTCTTGCTGAAGGTTATGGACTCATGGTGTCTACGTTCTGTGTTTTTGGCAGACATTTTTCATAAGTGAATTTTCAAATTAAATTTTACCATTTACCAATGAAATTTAAGAGCTCATATTTAACACTCTAAATTTTCTGTGTGCCAAAATTAGCCTGTGGGACAGTATACAATGAATCCATGGCCATTCATAATCTTCTGGAGCTGTGGAAACTCACTGACGAGGTTCAAACCTTGAGCTTTGATAACTGTCAACACTGAGCTCTTCAACGGAGTGTGCGTTCTGCTGGAAGACAAGATAGGTCGAGAGCTCCTGTGTTTGGCCTGCCATCACCATGTGATGATTTTAGCCAAAGTATTCACCTTGTGCTGCGGTACATCTAATTCACCACATATTCCAGTCTTCGAGACATATAAAGCTGCTTGGAAAAGTGTGATACAGAACTGAACGTCATATCCAGCACTGAACCATATCATGAAACAGCACTCAATTTTCTCAATTAGTTAACTGAGAGAAACTCAAATTCAGAGATAAGAGGTAAAGAACTCATTTGGGCTGAAAATGGTTGTCTTGGAAGTTAGCCTTCAATAATTCACTGGAGAGTCCTGGGCCAATTCACCATGCAAGTTGGATGGCCAAGTTACTGTATGCCATCAAAATCTACCCTTTTCATGATCAATGTGGTGTATTCAATCTAACGAAGAAGAAAGAAACTCATATCCATGTGCAGCTTTGTTGCCCTTCTTTACACAAAAGCATGGACAAAGACCTCACTTTGTGAAGATAGTGGACAAGATCTGTCACTTTGGATAAAATCTAGGAAAACATGAGTCAGTTGACTCCTAGATCAGCGTTGCTGCCAGGAAGGCCCTATAAACCACTAGTGGTACCGTTCAGATAAGGCTGTAAGCCTGTAAGTCTGGCACTGTTCTCAGACCAACTTCCAGTAACAGATAGCCTAAGGTGAATATTGTTCACAGAGTAACTGCAAAGCCTGGTGAAAGGAAGGTGAGAGGTGATGCACCGGTACTGAAGGAGGGGGCTTCCCAGGGTGATTTTGCAACCAAGTGAAAACTGACACTGCTGTCAAACATGAAGATTAGTGATTACTTTCTTACATTTCCACAACAGAAATGGATCGAGAATGAAGATTACAAACAAGGTAGAGAGAGCATTTAGCAGTTGAGAGTGGTGAACGACACGGCTCAGAGGTGTGTGAAGTTGTTCGAGGAATTCAACCGACTCATCGTGAGTAATGAAGAAGAAACGCAGTGTCTTCTTCAAGTGGTCGTGGCAAAATAATAAGAATGCTATTTGCCTCACAACAAAAACAAAGCAGTCTGTTGTTGACACAGTGCTTGCAGTTTCTAAACGCTAAGACTGTAGCGGGTGTTGAAGTCATAAAATCGGAACAATCGACATTCATGGTCAGAACGATGTGGTCTTTAAAAATTGTGGACATTTCCAATTCTTCAAACCTACTGAAATTTTACAGATCAATCTAACTAACTGTTCTACTGTCACATGTGTTGTCAAATTACAGTAAAATTTGATTTATCGTGAAATAAAATACATTTGTACGGGAATGTATGCTCGACGCATTCATTTCCACAATTTGTGTCTTTTTATCGGTATCATGCAAAGTGACACAGTCCGTGAGCACCGTCTTCCCGTTGGAATTAAAAGCTGAAGTTTTGTCTAAATAATACTATTGATAGGTCTAACAAACTGAGAGGGTGCCCTGGTTTCTAGCTTGCACTTTGTTTTTGACCATGCATCTGTGAACCACCCTACTGCGGAGGGGTTGCCCATAGAGAGACACACAATTATAAGGGCTGAATTAAGATCCCCAAAAGTCAATTCACAGTTCAGAAACGATTTGAAAGTTATTTCGACTGCGGCTTAAAAGTCGTAGTAAGTCGCCGATCACATAGATCATGAGTAATGCGGCTGGAGAAAAGGTGTTCAGGCATGCATCAAGTCTGAATTTCCGTACTCAAGACGGCACATCGGGGAGTCGTAGTCATTTCCTTATATACTACTTAGTCTGAACTTAGTAGCATTTAATTACCATTTGCCTTTTGTGTAGACTTGTACAAATTATGAGTAATATACAGTTATAATTAATAATATCAATTACAGTAATTTCGATTTGAATAATACTGTTCATGGAGAGACATTGCTGTCAAGCATTATCCTAAGCGGTTTCGAAAGCCTCAATCGGTTAGCTCTGGCCGGTGTTCATTCACAGATATTGGTTCCCGTGTGGAAATCTCTAACTCCTTATGTTCGCAACTCTACTCAGATAATCTTCCACTATACTATCTTAGTAATATGAGAAGATACTCTTAGCCTGTGAATGCTTCTTGATGTTTCTATTTCCCAGCTACCGAGTGTGCACTTGACACGCAATGGGCATTATCAAATTACAGGTGCAATATAAAGCTGAAGTATTCCGGATCTCACAATAACCAGAGAAAACGACAATCGAGAAGCGAGGTCGAGGAAGAGCTTGAACAATCTAAAATGTAGAATCATCAAACATACGAGAATAGGTAGGTGACAGGTAATTCTGCAAAATATCTGAAGGTGTCATTAGACATAAGTAATGCGAGAAAACATTTGTCGACATTAATGAGACAGTAATTGAGCCGAAACTATATGATTTGGACAATGCATCGTTTCTAATGAAAATTATGTGCGTGTATCATATTACGCTTTATGAGCCAGTTAATGAAGGTAGATAAAAAGAATAAGAATTGCATGACCTTTATCCACGATCTTGTACGAATCGCCATAACAGTATATGCGATTGCATCTGCTGCTGCCAAAACTGTATGCACCACAGTCATCAAAGACCGACATCGCTGAACGACCTTAAACACAAGACAATGATCAAAGACCGACATCGCTGAACGACCTTAAACACAAGACAATGATCGTGTACATTATATAAAGTACATAGGATAAATTGATCAACTTTCATCCGGTATTTTTCACCTGCCAATGACTTTGTAAGCTAACCATGGATGTACGTTTGCAAGATATAAATATGTGTGTGTATTGCAATTTACATGTAGGCCTATACACGGTGAACGGAAAAAACCGAACCTCTACAAAAAAGAGAAATTAACACCAAAAATGTAAACTATTTTATTCCCCACAATAGACTTAAATATATGTTATAATTATGCGTTATACCAGTTAAAAACTGACGTCACCGCGACGTCATTTGTAATAAGAATCCGTTACAAAATGGCGAGACCGTTGAACTTCTCACAAACCAGACTCCAGATTTCATACCCCCAGCACTTTGGCCTCCAAATAGCCCAGACCTTAATCCGGTGGACTATAAAATCTGGTCTGTGATGCAAGAAAAGGTTTACAAGACAAAGGTCCGCGATGTCGGAGAACTGCGTCAGCGCATAATACAGGCATGGGACGAATTTGATCAAGCTGTAATCGATTCAGCAATTTAGTCAGCGGCGAGCTCGTCTTTGTGCGTGTGTGGAAGCCAAAGGAGGGAATTTTGAACACACATTATAACTAACAAATGATAGTTATCTGATTCATGTCCTATAAACTGAAGTTTCTCCATGTTTCATTAAAATGTACAAATTATTACATAAATTATTGCAGCAATAGGAGAGGTTCAGTTTTTTCAGTTCACCGTGTATAACGTCCTTTCAGATTACATATCGCGCTGTTATACTCAGTAAGAACAGAAATTTCATTAGTAAGCAATACAATGCAGAGAAAGCAGAAACTAGAAAAGTCTCCACGTGTGGCCATACAAACGGAATCCCATATAACCACGTTCAGTGTCTCTTGGACCAAGGGTCCAAGGTGTGTCGATAGTGTGGAGCAAAACGACAGACTGTTATAGTAGGCTAGCGTCCGCTGCAAGCGATAGCGCCACAGTTCATCGAACCCTCATTAGTGGAAGTTGAGGCACGTCTGGGTATCTCTTGAGCCATCGGGTGCACGCAGAACAAGCAAGATCACAGACACAAAAAATTATACATGTTTGGAATTTATTTGGTTCTTTGTGAGTAACAATAATAGTCTTTTCGGTGATTATGCTATTGTCCGCGGCTGCAGATGGAATGTTATACGCAACTGGAGTGATAGGCTTGGTCTATGCCGGAGTTCGTAATCAGACAGGGAAATGGATAAATGGCATATAGATTGCTTTGTATAGTGCTAATGGATGTACATAACGGCTCTGTCAGAATAAAACTATTCACGGTATTTTGAAACAAGGCTTACCCAAATAGAGAAGTCTTTTAAACAGTTCTATACTACTAAATTAATAATTTTAGTTCGAATTCGTGCATACTTGTGCTGGCATTGATGTACATCGTACATTTGAAAGTGACAATATACCTTCACTATGAAATATATGCCGACATTGAAATGTCGCTAGTAGGCTATAATGAATAATATGACGGCTAAAGGTATGATACAACAAGAAATGGACGAGGAAAAGTTACACTTTCCTTCAACGTTCCGACATCGGAAGTCCCAAACAACTTGATTGGCAAAATAATAAATTTACTGCTTATTCTTTCTTGCAAAAACTATGTTTTGAATCGGTTTCAATACCCTACTTAGTTTCGCATACAAAGTCATCTTCAGTTGCCAAAACTTCTATATTGAATTTAATAATAAACATCACTTTAAATTATTTTTTTCTTTTTCACCGAACTCCTTCTCGGGTTGTATCGATCTTCTTTATAAAGTCACTAAAACCTCTTCCTGGATGACAATAACACTTTGTAATAAAACTGTTCAGTTCAGGAATAGTTTTGATATTCCTATCTTTTAACTTGGACTAGGCTACGCCTCTACTAACACATTTCCTACTAACCTTTGTGTTCGCAACCTATGCGTGACTTCTTTAATCAAAATTCTTTATTTTTCAGATCTTCCAATGATCCAATCACTTACCACTCACTACAATCCTACTATACCCGTCTTATCCACGTCAGTAACCTTAGTTGATGCCACAAAAATAAAATGTTCCCTGTGTCTATTGCTCATTTGCATCTCCTATCAAACACTCTGTAGTCACCTACAACGGTACAACCTCACTTCTCAAGAAGCCATTTCTTGACAAATAACTTCTTTCCCACTACAAACCTGTTTATATATATATATATATATATATATATCTTTACATCTTCAAACTAAATGAACGTATTGTCCTATCTCTGACTTGCAACTCTTCATTTCTTTGTGCTTGTTGCAGATTTTCTTAAAAAAAACAACACTTATTTCGATTCGTGACCCTCTATTATGATTCTTCGCAAATGCTTTATGTATATTGAAACTAGTATTACTCCTTTTAATCTCACCTGCAATTGCCTATCAGACCCAAGGAAGCAAACAAAATGGCAGAGTCTTGTAGGACATACGAAACCTTCTCTAGCGAAAATATCTCAAATGCACTTCAACTGCACTGTGTTGCGGATTTTCCATTTCTTTTGGTTTCAGTGTAGGCCTATATGATATACAGACCTAATAAGCTAGGCTTCGACCATGTGTAAGTTGTGTTGAAACATGTCCCAGTCACCGGTCGTCTACAGTCGCCGATGTTGATGGCACGTGACCGAGCTTTCTGGTAGGATTCGGTCCGCTGGTTGGATCAATAGCTTCCGCGACCCTAGCTATGTATATATATAGAGATATATATATATATATATATTCGTTTTATTATAAATTCAAACTCAAGGATGACACACCGCACCCAAGCTCACAGTAACAAGCTAGAATGAAAATTAAAATTATTTAAGTAAACAGAGAGTTGGCTTATGGCGTCACAGAGAAATTCGCTTATAAAGGATTCTTGAAATAAAATTCTTGTCACCTTTGCGTGGTAGTTCGAATTCATGGGCACGAGGGCGGAGGCTGTAGCGGCGATGGACTGTAGGCGGGAAAAGGTGACGCAGGACGTGCACTTCATTCCACACGACCGCCTGGAGTAGGCGATCCTCCGCGGCCCCGTCTCGCTCCTCCATCGTTGGCGCACCAGCCGGCAGGTATCCCACCCGTTTGAGTATTTCCAAGAATCTCTCCAGTCTCTGATGGTCGGCTGCCGAGGGAAAGCCCCTCCACGCCGGCGCCGCATACAATAGTCTCGCTACTGTTGTAGCTTCTGCAACTATTTGTACCGTAGGGGTGTCCAGAAAAATGACACATCGCAGAAAACACCCATATTGAAGTTTTTCCCATGATTCTATTCATATATTGTCTAGAAATATTTTTTACAGAATTTTAAAATGTTATCCTGAGGTCCCTCAAAGCCCATGAACATATCCTACTTAAGTCCCCAGAACTGAAGACGCCCATGCTCGGATCTTGGAACTTGGGTCCATTGTCTATTTACTCTTTTTATCACAAAAAAATAACGAATAGTTCGATTTGGATGAATTTTCTACTGTTGGTTTGTCTCGATGAGAGCTACATTCAGATGAAATATAGATACTAAATTCGTGGTCATTCAAGGTCATTTCAAGGTCATAAGAAAACGAAATCGAACAAAAATTGAAGAAAAATGATCAGATCTCAGCCAATAATTGTTGAAATTGGTTAATTCTTTCTTGCATTTCTCGTCTGGATAAGGGCTACCTGTGATAAGAAACAAGGGTACCAAATACAAGACGATCAAAAGTTATTTTAATTACAAAAGGTCAATTTTAGAGTAGAAATCATTGTCTGAAATTGACCTTTTGTCCTTTAAATAACTTTTGATCGTCTTACATTTGGTATCCTTGTTTATTATCACAGGTAGCCCTTTTCCAAGGCGAGAAATGTAAGAAAGAATTGACCAATTTCAACAATTATTGGCTGAGATCTGATCATTTTTCTTCAATTTTTGTTCGATTTCGTTTCTTATGACCTTGAAATGACCTTGAATGACCACGAATTTAGTATCTATATTTCATCTGAATGTAGCTCTCATCGAGACAAACCAACAGTATAAAATTCATCCAAATCGAACTATTCGTTATTGTTTTGTGATAAAAAGAGTAAATAGACAATGGACCCAAGTTCCAAGATCCGAGCATGGGCGTCTACTGACGCATGCACCAGTAAGAGTCAGAGTTCATCATAACCTACTCATAAATATCTATCATTATACTTCATAGGTAATAATTTTTATCAATTTTTGTTCAATCCCTTCAAATATTATTTTGAATTGTAAATGAAACCGATAAACTTACTTAATGCCTTTACATTCAATGAAATTAAATTGCATTTGACCACGTAATGGTAATTAATGATATCATCAATATAATGCTGTATTTCAGATTTCAGAGTTTTTCTTTGGGATTGAAGTGAGACCTTCATGTCGCTCTGTACTGCCACTTTCAGATTTATAAAAGTGATTATGAATGTTCAGCTACGGAACCACACGTGTAACTATGTGAACATGGAATGATTGTCACATCTAGCTCATCAGAAATCCTGTTTATGGCACACTTACATGTATAAGCTACAGGTATGGCTATGGACATACTTCAGTGTTATCTGAAAACCTACGCGAGCGATATTAATGAATGTCGTTAGACTGCTATAAATGATTACCAGGGCCGTAGCAAGCGTAAATATAGCGCCCCACCCCTCAAAGATCAACTTAACCCTTTCATTACCCATGGGACTTTGCAGTCCCGTTGGTAAAAACCGCAATAAAACAATTGTTTAATTGTTTTTGTAGGGTTGTTTACCATTGGGACTTTAAAGTCTCTTTATAAGGTATCAGGTTTAATCGCTAGATGGGGTAATAATAACAACTCTGAAGCTCTATGAATATTTTATCTTTGGAAGTTTCCGGTCATCTTAGCCAAGGAATCGATAGTTTTGCCTGTTTGTGTTCTGAAATCCGATCCGAAGTAAAATCACAGTAAGTAGAAGTTTTGTTAAGTTATATATTTAAATTATGTTGTTGCATTGTTTCATAAGATTTATTTGATATTTTGCCCCATCAGAACTTTATAACTTAGTGTTCCTTAGAAGTCCCGTGGGTAAACAACCATGTGGCAGACATGGCGTAAAATTATATGCTTATGTCTAACGTACAATATTATATATTTCTGTATGTATGTTTGTATGCATGTATGTATGTGCAATTGTGTATGCATGTATGTAGGTACTACTAGGTAGGTACGGGTAGGCCTATATATGTGTATATGTAGGCCTATATTCTTAGGCCTACTTTATTATGTCATGTATGTATAAAAATAATGTAGGTATGTATGTATGCATGCATGCATGTAAGCAATCATGATGACACATATGCTTAAGTTTAGTGCATAATATTATGTGTGCATTTAAGCATGCATGCAATATCTATGTAAGTATGCAGGCATGCTTATACATGATATATGTGTGTATGTGTGTATGTATGTGTGTATGTATGTGTGTGTGTGTGTGTGTGTATGTGTGTATGTGTGTATGTGTGTATGTGTGTATGTGTGTATGTATGTATGTATGTATGTATGTATGTATGTATGTATGTATGTATGTATGTATGTATGTATGTATGCCTACCAACGGGACTGCAAAGTCCCATTTCCGTTATTTAAAAAATATATTGAATTTAATTATATTTTTAGTCTTTCCTGCTCCATTTAAGTTATTTCATTATAGATCTGCTCTGTAGTTGATTATTTTTAATTTTAACCTTATGTGGTAAGCAAAGGGTTAACCAATAACAACAAAATGTGTTATCTCGAAAATAAAAAGAAGGCTTTGTCATGTTAAGAAAATAGAAACGAAGTTTCTGTGCTTCTATTAACATTTCATTTTAGTCACTTCAGATTTATTTCGCAGTTGAAGGGACTTTGAGGACAGGGAGGTTTGAGAAATTTCCGTGAGGAAAGTATTTGACTTCCCTTGGGTTCGATACCCCACCGTAGGCTATGGGTGACCCATCGTATAATCAACACAGGGTTTATGAAGCAGGCGTGCGCTCTTCAGTGACTTCTATAGCGCCACTAGACGATATATGCCTTTCAGCTCTTCAGATACTAGGTCGAGCTTAGAGCCTATACGACCGCCTTTGGTGGAACAGAAAAGTGGCCGCTTTGATTGGGCTCCTCGTCCCAACACCAGTAGGCCCTACTTTAATTATTTGTCTGGGGTTCACTCCCTGTCTTAGCACCCACTATTATACTCCTTAGCACTTCTGCCTGTTCTTCTCGCCGCTGTATAACTTTTGAATTAAAGAATCTAGCTCTGCATTAGCTGGCACTGACAACTCAACATCCGCCATTTCGCTAGTTCTGATTAGACCTATAGTTTAATTAAAAGAAATTCACGGGAGATAGCTGATAGCGGTTTCCAAATCAAATTACGCAAAAATTAAGTCTTATATTTCTTAGTTTGGTTGAATAGCCTAAGTTAGCTGTCTTTTCAAAATTACAGTTTCAGCGGGATCGAATTTAAGCTAACGTCCATTCAATAGCAATGCATTATTTCAGTAAGCAGGGACGGTACATGCAAAATCATGTAACAGTCCCGAGTCCCTTCTCAGTGTCTCGCCTCATTTCATAGGCTAATCTACGTGCCTAAAGAACCGCGTTCTTTCGCTCGCTTTTCCAACAATCACAGCGCAGTAGGCTATTGCAAGCGCCCTTATCCCCGCTTAAATATCCACAAATCAAAATTCGTTCAGTTCGCTCTATTTGGCTTCTGCGCCCATTTCGGTCTATGCCAGGTTTGTTAAATTGGTATTATTTAATTTTATTACATTTTATTTTATTTATAATGTATATTTCATATTTCAAGATCAAGTAATTATTAATTAAATCATTCCGCCTCAAAATTTGCGCCCCCTCTTGAGTTGCGCCCTGTGCCGTGGCACCGTTGGCACATGCCTCGCTACGGCCCTGATGATTACGTATGATCAATAATATCGTGGGCGTAACCGTTTAAAGGTTAAAAGATAATTATTGATCTAACATTTAATTTGAACCTCTCAAGCAAACTGCTAACCGTACATCAAGTCTGTCTAATCTACAAAAGCAGCGATAAGAAAGGTCATTTACTGTATTAATAATTCACGTGCCAAATTTTTATCAAAGTTTTGTTTCGCTTTTGTTTTAAATGTTTCTTTATGAAGTTTGACATGCTGAATACGAAAATGACATTAGTTTTTGTGTATCATCAACGGTTCTCATAAAAACTAAGAAAATATATTGGCAGCATATAACAGCAAATCTGTTATTAGTCGTGCATAGAAATTACATGGTACATGCATAACACTGAGCTAACAACAACAACAGTCTACCATAAAGAATTACTACAAGTGAGTCATCCAAACTTCAGAAGTGTACGTTGGATCGTTTTTTGTCTTTTATGACTAGTACTGTCCTCAGGAACCAAGTTCCAGACGTAGTCACCATCATCGCTTCATCCCATATTTCCTTATATTGTTTCTCCAGCAGCTATAATCTTTGCTGATGGAACTTCGTGCAGAGCTGTCAATAAACAGATGCCACTGATCTGGTTGGTGTCTAATAGCCTACCTAGTGCTTCAAACAACCAAATTATGTCTGTACAGAAGCAGAGTGACTCTGCCATGGAAAGAACTGGGCATACGCTGTATGTCTTTTGCGGTACTTTGAAATTTTCGACAACAAGCGGGACCTGTGTTCAACCTGGATCGATGTGGGAAAAGGCATAGGCTGTTTTGTTTATTGCGCGTACGTTTGAATGTATACATGCATTCGTGTATGTGTGCATATGTATGTATGAATAACTGTATGTATGTAGGATTGCATGTATGTAACTATGTATGCATCAATATATATATAAGTACTTATGGGTGTATGTATGTATTCATGTGTGTAGGTGTGCATTGTGTACGCGAGTGTGTATGAATGTAAATAGGACACTTTCAGTCTAATAAAATGTGCTGCCTTAGCTACCTGACGGCTACGCTCACAGCTTGGCACGCCCTCGGAGGTGGCAGAAGACGCAGCGCCCAGGGATATCTTTCAGCCCACCAAGTCTGGGGATGACAGATGCATTCGTCAGTAACTTACCGATTAGTCGTAAAATTTCTTTCTAATTGACGGTCATCGTCATTCCAGAGACTAACCTTTGCTTCCCTCAGTCTGATCTTTTGCGGACTCTGAAGGCAATGCATGTAAGTTATGTCTACAGGTTATTAAGTGTGTTTCTTATTCTGAAATCCAAATACATCAATCTGGTTTCGGGCATTCTCTTCTTCAATTAAATTCTCTCAAATAAATTTCTTTTCAGGTGGTTTATTATGTTATCAGACCGATTAGCCTACTTTGAATTTAGCTCACCTTAAAGGTAAAGTCACGCAATTGTCTACATGCCTCGACAAAAGATCATTCGAAGCAAAGACATAACAATCAAAAGATTGAAAACCTTAAAGCCACGATACAGTTGAAAGGTTGGCCAACACGAACCAGCCACCTTTGCGCCAATTCGCCTTTAAATTTAGAAATCAAACAATTAACCGACAAAACCATAATCACTCTTAGAGGGCCTATATATATATATATATATACATATATATATATATATATATATATAATATAATGCATTTATTAAGGTTATACAGAGGACATACAACAGAACTTAATGCACGGCATCTCATGCTAAATCTCTTTAATGAAGTCAATGGATAATTTATATTGAAAGGCTTCTAACCACCCGCCTATCAAATGACGAAAAATTTCTGTGTGGAAGTAACCATGATTTTTACAGATAATTAGAGTGTGCGATAGTCTAGCTATTTGCGTGTTGAAATATCAACGACAGTGGTGGGGAGCGTTTTCCCGTCAGTGTAGATTTTTCCAATATTTCGGCTTCATCTGCTTCCCTGCAATCCCTGGAGGACTCTCAATTTATGAGTGCACTGAGCGTGCGCTGTTCGTGAGAAGATAAAGTGGTAAGGGAGTAGACTAGCAACCCATCATTGTTCGCCCATAGGCTAACAAAATTGAATTCGTTAACACTTCATCCCCGTGGCTTAACGAATAAAGAACTGCTCGTCATCATCATCTTCCTTTTCTTCCTCGTCATCTTCTCCTTCATCGTTATCATATTCTTTTTCCACTGTTACAACTGCAAGCACGTCTCATTTGCACCAGTTTTGATGTTGGCACGCTATTTTATGCGTGCTTAACTCCTTTTACCTTTAACAATACTGCACCAATAACAAAACTGTTATCGGCTTTGAATACTGCGGCTCAGATGTTCGATGATATTCCTAGGAGGAAATGTCTTTCCATCTTTGCCCGTTAGCATTTAAAACAATTCTGTTCGATCATGGTTTCTCATTTTCAGGTCCGTAGCGCCTCTGACGACTTTCTCTTGAAGACTAGACGGGCACGCCGACAAAAGAGCGCCGACAAAAGAGCGCCGACAAAAGAGCGCCGACAAAAGAGCGCCGCTAAAAGAGCGCCGACAAAAGAGCGCCGACAAAATAGCGCCGAAAAAAGAGCGCCGACAAAAGAGCGCCGACAAAAGAGCGCCGACAAAAGAGCTGCCGACAAAAGAGCGAAGGGATCTATCTATCAACGGGGCTTATCAAGGGGTCGACAAAAGGGCCAATTTGAACAATTAGCATGTTAAGGCCTAAAGTTATATAGGGTTAAGTTCGAAATTGTTTCAATTGGGCTTAGATTCCTAGGCCTTTTAAATATACGTTCTAGTCAAATAAAGCCCTGTTGCTATTAGGCCCCATTACCGGAAATCGTTGAACGCTGCTTAAAACTTTTCTTATAAAAGGACGTGAAGCCTTCCAGTGATGAACGAACTCCGCCACTAGTCGTACTCTGCTAGTGCCAGTCCCAAGCCTGGATGAAGGAGGAGGGCGACGATAATGATCTCTGTTATCAAACGGTGTCGTTAAACTGAAACTACTATCAGTGACGAACGAAAATGAGCATGGAGAAGGTCGATTGGCAATAGGCATGGTGATGTTGCTGGTGTCCGTCTACCGTTATCGAAAAGACAAGGAGAATAAAGGCGGCAGTACGTCCTGGCGCTGCTGCAGGAAAGGCGGCTGTCGTGGAAGACTGAAGAAACTCAACGAGGACATTCTGTCAATATCTGACTCCGGAGCCAGCTAAAACCGAGGCGTCGAAAGTCGTGGCTGCTATACGGAGACGCGCAGTGGAAGGAGTCGAGAAACCACGGCAGATAATACAACAAGCGAGAAGTGAAACCTCTCTTGAAGTGCACCTCGCTCTTTTATCGGCGCTCTTTTGGCGGTCGCTCTTTTGACGTGCCACCGACTTGACGGTTACTAGCCTTCTCTCAAAGATATATTTTATCAACTAGGCTTTATCTGAAATATGAAAGGACGCGACTTGAAAGACGATGGGAATTTACGCAGTGACCAGGCTCAATGCAGACTTAAGCACCTATATAGCGTATCATTGAAACGGTTTATCTGTATTGCGCAATACAGATAAACCGTTTCAATGATACGCTATATAGGTACTTAAGTCTGCATTAAGCCTGGTCACTGCGTAAATTCCCATCGTCTTTCAAGTCGCGTCCTTTCATATTAATGCATGATTTTAAACCACGAAACAATCCTATAGTTTAAGATTTACTGCTAGATTTCCGAGAAGGCTGACGTTCAATACTGATAGTATTACGACGCAAATAGAAACAGCTTTCTTGCCACGTAGGCAAGCAACACATGTGATATAAGTGGCCTGGTGATTATTAGATGTGAAGACGAAAGATCCTGAACGGTTACAGCTTACCATCGAAGACTTTAGAAAGAATTTGTCAGTGGCATACAGAATTTCTTCTCTTTCGCTACTCTGTTCCACGTTAACAGAAATCGTACGGTAATATACTTTATTGATATACTTTAGGGGTCGTCCATTAATTATTCAACAAAATAGGAAGGGGGTTTGGAAAGTTTGACAGTTATTGATAAGGGGCGGGGGTTCGGTACAATTTGACGTCAACAAATTTTTTACAATGAATCAACACAGACCCTTCAAAATGGTAGCGAAAACATTAAGTAATGCTATAAAAATGTATAAAGTGCTTAATGTTTAATACTACTAAAAAGCTGGTAATAAACTAAACTCATATATTTTGAAATTCTATATTGCATTTTTAGTGTAAAACATTTTTTAAATGATTCTACATGTATTGAGCCATTGTGTTTCTTTTTGTAGTGGGGGGTTCTGGGATTATTGACATAATTTTTAGGGGGTCCGTCAATGTTTGACAGTTGTTGACAAGGGGGGGGAGGGGGTCAAAAACTGCCTAAAATTTGTTTGACAATTAATGGACGACCCCTTATATAAGGGTAAACGTATAAATATGAGTAACTGCACAAAGGGAAATAGACTATGTTAACACCTTTAACGAATGGATCTAGACATTCACTAGAATTTTTAGATGAAAATGAACAAATCTTATACAGTCTTCTTAGTGTACCATTTTGGCTCTAGCGCGTAGAAGTTGGCGATCGTTGTTTTATCACATATCTGATTTATTTTCACTTTCCTACTCCAAATTATTCATCTAGATGCAACGACGTAACTATGATCCCACAACAAGTCCTCGGCAGGCATGTTAAAAAGATACTGCCTGCTCAAAGCCTGATAATGGAGTTTAGAGAAGTCTCAGACTATTCAAGTATTCTGTGGGGCGACATTTATGCCACTGTTTAGATGATGTAAGCAAATCTCACTACGATTTTTATATCAGGTGACGCTGGAAATATTTTAGGTGCTATGCATTACTAACTGGAATTTTTCTCGCACCGCTTGATCTGGCTTGTGAGAAAAGTTAGTAGTTATTTGATTTTGAGAAACTTTTTGAAAGATCACACCCTCCGTAAAAGTTTGTACTAAGCCTGTATAGGGCCTACTACGATAATTATCCCAAAGATCAATTTCTTGACTTCACGTTCATGGCATAGAATAGATGAAGCATAATTACCAATATATCTAATATGATTTATACAGAAATTAAGCAGTCTAATAGTAATATTTAATATGATTTATACAGAAATTAAGCAGTGGAAGCGACGTGGCATCCACAAAAGCAACGTCATAATTATGTAGAACGTATGAAGCGCGTACGACAGCATGCTATTCCAATCTAAGTAGGCCTACTTCTATTTCCCGCTAGGCCGTAGCAGGCTATAACTGCGCCAAGTTCCAAGAGTAGACCTAGCACCCTCACCTCTAAAAGTTCAACTTAACCAATAATGACCAAATTAATTTTGTTATCTCGAATATAATATAAAACTTTGTCTTTTCAAGAAAATAGAAACGATGTTTCCGTATTTCTATTAACATTTCATTTTAGGGCTAGGGTTACCACGAAAATACACATTGTCTTTGGAAAACCAGCTGTAGCACTAGCTCCAAGCGAGGGACAAACCTTTGAACGAAGTAAGAGAATGATCATTCTATGTCAAATCACAAAGAAAGCAAAAGCCTGCGGAATACAATCCTGAGCCGAGGTAAGGATAAAAGATCGACCATAACGCCACCAAAGAGTAGGGCCTACTTCAGCACCGTTTTAGTACACTCAATATAAGTGTCAACTTCCAACCATGTTTCAATACCTGTAAGAAATTTTTGAAACACATGCATAAAATCTAGGTGCATGACATCATCACGTACTCACACGCATACCTACCTGTCTATATATACCTTTATGCACACGTACTTAGGCACGTGTAATATATGAATGCATGTGAAATTTTCAGGTACTTGCGAACTTACATACATTGCATACATACATCTAAATACATATATTTGTATATGCATGCGTGCATGAATGCGCACATACATAAATGTTCATGCATGAAAACAAGTATGCATGCATAGCAGCATAGGCCTACTATTATTATTTTTTGCAGTAATGTAAAGCACTTTATTGGTATACGCTTAGTTTCCACTCTTCTGTCCTTCAGCCGACAGTGGACGAATTAATATTTTTTTTGGCCCGAGGTAAAGATGATCCCTGAGGGACTTCAAGATTAATTATATTGTTAAAAAGTCTGGAACGGTTAGAACTCCACGGGCTCGGGCAGAAGGCTGGCAAAGGTCCAGCAGATTGCAATAGCGCTGAATCGTTGCTATTATTTTTATTGTTATTTGTTTATGCCCGAGGAATACAGGATCCCTCAGGGACTTCAATGTTAACTTATTATTATTATTATTATTATTATTATTATTATTATTATTATTATTATTATTATTATTATTATTATTATTAGGCCTATTATTATTATAAATCAGAGTTCTTAAAATCATGGTTATTAAAATAAAGGTTGTAATATGATTTATACAGAAATTAAGCATGCTTATTATTATCATTATTATTATTAAACGAATTGATTGATTGATTATTATTATTATTATTATACGTATTATTCGCATCCTGATTATAATCATCATCATCATCATCATCATCATCATCATCATCATCATCATCATCATCATCATCATCATCATCATCATCATCATCATCATCATCATCATCATCATCATCACCGCCACTACTACTACGCCGGGTCTGGAAGGGGCAACCAGTATGGTGATTAAAATTTCTTTTACACCAAGAACGATTTCAACTGCTGCAGAATATTTACTGAGCCGAACTTTTATAATTGGCTTACTTGATTGGCAACGGTATTTTCAATTTCGGTACATTTGCAAATCTATTACGATAGCAACTTTAACTACTTCAAGAAGTCTTATACCGCACAAATACTGATTCACGAAAATGTTTAAGTAAATTTTTGCATCTTATGGCTATTCACGGTGTTTATTTGTATATTAAAACTCACCAACTGTCTGAATTTATGTTTGGATTTTAAATTTACAGGTATGTGTCGTATGAACAGAAAACCGCTTGATGTCCATTTTGAAAATACTACGGGTGAGCATTATGTAGATACGTTCAAACAACATTATTTTTTAACCCCAACCGCTATAATGTCTAAAGGGTGTGGCACAAAACTTTTCACGAACGTCCCAGGGACGAACTTGTAGAGACCAACACGATTTCACATGTGCTCTCTAGTGTAGGAAGTATGGAACGCTCGTGAATAAGCTGGTGCCCTGCGCTTTGCTTTCGAGTGGCGCTTTAGAAGTTTGGAGTTTACGATTACAATTACGATTACGATAGAGAAACTACTCCTACAGGTGAGCATTATGAAGAAAAGTTCAAGTAATATTCTTTTTTTATCTCCGACTGGGACACGTACTCCATGACCTGCTCCCACCCGTTAAGTCCTCCGCCTACCACCTGGCCCACGACCGTGCAGTACCCTCTGCAGACAGCCTGATGAGGAATCACCACTGGGATGATATATGGCAGCTAGACCAAGTCGGGCTGTCGCGAGTAGTCCTTTGTATAATGTACGCAATATGCAGATATCAATTGGTTGATTAAAGAATGTTCTTACTTACTTGCTTACAACTACTGCTATTATTATTACAAACAGTAGATGCATAATTGGGCTTTGACTTCGCCCCTTTAGATGCTGCGAAGCCACTGATGGCGCTCTAGAAGTTACCCCACTCTCAAGGCTCTACGAACCCCAACAACGGCACCAGACGATATTCCACCTTCACACCCTAGAAGGTCTGAGGTCCAGTCGGGCCCCTCCAACGAGGCTGGCTCAAAACATTCGGATGATAATCATCGACTACCAGCCATTTTGTTCATCCGTTTAGACAAACGTGTAATCAGCATTTATTTGCATACGCCGTATGACGCCACTCGATATAACAACTTAAATCGTTCATAAGTTCCTTTTCTAGCCGAAGAACCGCTATGGGATAATTGTTTATACATTATATTATATTTTCCTATAGTGACACCGGCGCTCTAAATATACCAAGTAGGCCAATACTTAAAGCATAATATTATTTCATATTGGCATACATTTGATATTATGCTACATGATAGTGGTGTATTATGAATACCCCGATACAGGAAATTACCTTTTCAAGCTCAGACCTAAAACAAACGCGTCTACAGGCCTACCTGCAGTACTATTCTGCATGCAATTGCTAGACATCCATAAACCTATTTATTGCTTATTTTGTTCATAAAGGCCAGCGTGTAACTTTGTAAGTAAGTTTCATAAGTTTTGTTTTTGGATTTCTTAAATGTCGTTTGCTCTGGTTGCAGAAGTTTGGCGTATCGTCGAAACGGATAAAGAAAGTTAGGGATCTCACACCAGGCGACCATATTCGCTACCCAACTTCGATAGGAGTTGGTTATCATCACGCCATCGTTAAAAGAATCATCGACGATCAAACGGTTGAGATCATCCAATATAACGGAATTTTAGATAAGAAATCTGCATCAGCGATATCCAAGGGTAAGGCAGACCTAAGCAAGTATGCATCTAAAGGATCCCTCTATCGTGTAGATTATAGTCCTGCGAAGAATCACGAATGTTTCTCGGCGGATGAAGTCATCAAGAGAGCGGAAAGTAAGATTGGCGAATGTGGTCTGCGTGGGAAGAATTACCACCTGCTTTCCAACAATTGCGAGCATTTTGCAACTTGGTGCAAGACTGGTATCGCCTTTTCTAAGCAGTCACTTCGGATGCAGAGTAGTAAAATACTATGCTACTGCACCAGCGTAGAGCATACTGCGCTAGTGGAACCAGAGCGATTAATGCACGATTCGAAGGCTCTTTTTTATCCTGCAATCATGTAGAATAGCATGACTTCATAAATTAATAGCGTGACTGCAGTTAATTACTAATATTAAATAAATTTGACTGCAACCTATTTATTATAGTTACTCCAATTAGTTCATTTGAAAGAAAGCTTCTCAACTTATTACCCAAGAATCTATAATTGAAAAAAATAATAGGGCCTATGAACTCTTCCGTGCCTCAGATTCCATTTCGGTATGACTATACCCCCAAGCCGCCGCCATAGCCGCCGAGCCGCCGAATTTTTGTCCAAGCCGATTAGCCGCCGGAAATGTTACGGCTTAGCCGAAAAACCGCCGAGAATGTTTTTACGGCTAGCCGCCGGAAACATATTCAGCTAATTCAGCTAGAACACGCAAAAAGTTGTGATTGTAAAGTTTTCCCGCTGGTTTCAAAGAGTTATGACTTTGTAGATTACCGTACAAGTTCGGACTTATTGAAACTGTACTGTTTCGAATGACTTTTTGTGTGCCACTATTAATTGTTCATTTTTATGGCATTGTAGCAGATGTCCTAATGTCTAATTAATTGGCTTTTTGGAACTCTATAGTCGATACACGTTTTGAACGAACTATGTTTCAAGCCGTATTTTTTACGGCTAGCCGAAAAAGGTAGTTTACGTCATTTTACGGCTAGCCGAAAAGCCGCCGTAAATTTTCTCAAGCCAGCCGTTAGCCCAAAAAATTGCGGCTTGGGGGTATCGGTGTGACCTTGCGCGCGTTACAAATTTATTTAATAATAATAATAATAATAATAATAATAATAATAATAATAATAATAATAATAATAATAATAATAATAATAATAATAATAATAATAATAATAATAATAATAATAATAATAATAATAATAATAATAATAATAATAATAACAGCAATACTCATAATAATAATAATAATAATAATAATAATAATAATAATAATAATAATAATAATAATAATAATAATAATAATAATAATAATAATAATAATAATAATAATAATAATAATAATAATAATAATAATAATAATAATAATAACAACAGCAATACTCATAATAATAATAATAATAATAATAATAATAATAATAATAATAATAATAATAATAATAATAATAATAATAATAATAATAATAACAGCATTAATAATAGCAACAACAACTGTTACTCTGCTTCTGTTCCCCTTTTACCAGTCTTATATTTCGCACGAGCCAAGATTTCCGCTGATTCTATCTAAAAGTAACAGTTTGAGGTCGATTTAAATTAACTCTTTCAGTCGTCATCTCAGGTATTTCTCCGAACACTTTATAGCCACGCGCTTTCATTGAAGACACCAGGGCTGTTCTGGTAAGACAATCTTGCTCACTCACCTAATCCGTTATCCATGAAACGTATGGACAGGAACTCCTTCGACCACCACACTCCACTGGAGGCGCATGTCACATGGAGGTCTTTAAAACTGTTTGGTCTTCTTACTACCCAGGGTCAAGAACAAGCTAAAGCCTTTCTAGCAAAGCCTTCTGCTCTCTGCCCATTGGACCTACTTTCCAGTCGATGAAGGCTAATGTCGTTAATGACTGCGCAGAACGTGGAGTGGCTCTAATCCAGTCTTACAATGATGTACTAAGGATGAGTCACAGAAACAATACTTATTGAAATTAGTCTTCAGTCATCGGACAATGTTTTCTGTTCCAACAAAGGCAAAATGAAATAATAGCGGGTTTTCCGGCACTTCAATGACGGTCATTTATGCAGACTGGATAACTTTTTTAATTGTCCAAAACTATATTGCATTATAAATTATTTTCACTTTATGCACTCTGGATAAACGGTAACACTGCGGTGTATATTTTTGATTTTTCTGTTTATTGTTCAAAATAATAATCAACATGAAATTCAAAATTATATATGTTTTTTTGACAAGTTCATACTATATTATAAAGTCTGCAAACATAGCGACCTCTAAATAATAGATCTAATCCAATCTTTCCTAAATTTTGTTTTCATGTGTAACAAGGGCAGACTTGTGGAGCCATACATTTCCAACTTTTACTTGTTTGACCACCCTAATGGTTAACCAGTTTGCAGAAGGTGTGTCAAAACTCAAACCATCTTGCCAGAAAGTAACGCTATATAAACTTAGAAAGTAAAAGAATACGAGAGCTTTTCATTTAGGTTTTGGTCTGACGAAGCCCTGTTTTGATGTTAGTAAGCCTCCTTTAGAATATTTTTGTACAGGAGAACCAACTGAGGTTACTTCTATTAACTTAGTCGTCGTTTTGCTGTCTGTCTCATGTTCTTGCGACCGACAGAGTTGCTTGTTCTGTGAAGCGGCTTCTGGTTGAAATGTTAAACTGCTGTTGTTCAAGCTGCTGTGCTGTTGTCAAGTGTGGTCCTGTTTCTTTTAGAAGACATATAAGTGTTGTGTATTATTATTTGTGAATAATGATACCGGCTACTATTACACTTTAATTTTAACCAAAGCAAAAGTCGTTTTTATTTCAATGAATCTCTGTCAACACACACACACACACACACACACACAATTGTAGGCCTACTGTAGGATAAAGCAATGTAGTGCTACGCAGTCCATTATGCTCTTTGTAGGCTATTCACTTTATATCTCAAAGCGCTTGTCTCCTGATACGAGAGAAGAACGTAAACTTAGCGAGAAAAATAATACACAAGCACAACGAGTTCGCAATCAGCTCAACACTACTAAAGACTTTTGCTACACGCCAACTGATCCATCGCAAAATAATTGTTGCTTAAGTTAAGGGAAATTGGACTCATCTACTGGATCAGCGATATATTTTGAAACGGGTACATCCAGCCTCGAAGTGTGCCGAACTTGGGCACATTTGGCGCCATTTTCTAACGTGTGTATTACTGGACCTTTAGCGCGGGAATTATTTATCGGTATCTGTAGACAGCTTACGCGCCATAACTCCGCACGCTCATTGGCCAGCGATACACTGCAACTTTACGCGGAAGCTACGCCTATATAAGGAGGCGAGTGAAATTAGTTCAACTTGAGCTGTAATATGCCAAAACTAATCTTTGTCGGCGGAAACGGCCTATGTTGTCATAAGCTGCCGTTAAACTGTGGATCCAATCCAGTTGAGCGCACAGAGATCCTGAGTGGCCGAGTGGGTTGGTAGGCCGCTCGCCACGTCGGCGGCCCGGGTTCGATTCCAGGTCGGTCGGTTTATCAGAGATTAATTTCTCGGATCTTTACTGCGCGTGGCTCGGCCGCAATATAAACGTGGAGTACGAGGTTGTTCTCTGCCTCCGACACTAATCATATTCGATATGAAAAAGTGTCGTTAAGCTCAAGTACAACAAAGCGTTGAGCGCAGTCGCAATTGTAGTAGAGGTGAGAGATAGACCTTTGTCAGAGCCGTCAAATTAGTTACTGTCATTTTGGCGCGAAAAAATTATAATCAATTATATGTCGGCTAATGCTAATTCTAATCGATTAGCAATTCTAGCTAATTGTACCCATCTCTGATTACTGTGACATCCTGGACATGATTCTTCCGTTGTATTGGTTATCTGCAAGTCAATATGCTCAGAATATGCTAGATAGGGTGGCTCACAGATACATGGTAAAAAACCAAGTGCATGCTAGAAACCAAGGCACCCTCTCAGTTTGTTAGACCTATCAATAGTATTATTTAGACAAAATTTCAGCTTCCAATTCCAACGGGAAGACGGTGCTCACGGACTGTCTCACTTTGCCTGATACCGATAAAAAGACACTAATTGTGGAAATGAATGCGTCGATCATACATTCCCGTACGAATGTATTTTATTTAACGACAAATCAAATATTACTGTAATTTGACAACACATGTGATAGTAGAACAGTTAGTCAGCTTGTACTGTAAAATTTGAATAGGTTTGAAGAATTGGAAATGCCTAAAAATTTTGAAAACACGTCGTTCTGACCATGAACGTCGATTGTTCCGGTTTTATGACTTCAATACCAGCTACAGTCTTAGAGTCTAGAAACTGCCAGCACTGCGTCAACAACAGACTTCTTTGTTGTTGTGAGGCAAATTAATTAATTAATTCATTCATTCATTCACTCAGAGGACTTATATAGCGCCCCTCCAAGATAACCTAATCAGAGGCGCTCCCAGCCCAACTACGGCGATAGAGAACAGTTTTCAAATTCTTGTAAAAGGTGTATGCAGAGTCTCCAGCTAGAAGAACACGCCGATCTAAAGGAAGATTATTCCAGATGGTCGGCCCAACCACTGAGAAGGCACGAAGTTGCATCTTTGAAGTGCGCGCAAAGGGAACAGCAAGTTCGCCACGAGATGCAGAACGAAGATTTCTGCGGGTAGCTAAACCTGAGGTAGGGCGACAGAACTCACGCAAGTAGGCTGGGGCGCTCCCTAATTGGCACCGCCAGACCCAGACCGAAATCCTAAATTGAATGCGCTGAGAAACAGGAAGCCAGTGGAGTACGTCACGCATATAATGCGAGATATGGTCAAATTTAGAAAAACCACCAACAAGCCTAGCAGCTGCACGAAGCACACGCTCAACCTGAGCAATGCGCCCCAATGGGAGGCCAGCATAGATGGTACTGCAGTAGTCAATCCTACTACAAACAAAAGCATGAACAACAGAAAGTGCAGCATTTGGTGAAAGTGAACGGGAAATTACCCGCAATTGCCACAACTGAAAAAAGCAAGCACGGCATAAAAGATTTAGGTGTTGAACACTTAAATCTTTCTGCTATCATTATTTATGCTATCTCTGAACAGAGATAGCATAAATAAAGATAGCAGAAAGATAGCAGAAATAGCATTCCTATTTGCCACGACCACTTGGAGAAGACACTGATTTTCTTCTTCATTATTGATGATGAGTCGGTTGAATTCCTCGAACAACTTCACACACCTCTGAGCCGGGTCTTTCACCACTCTCAACTGCTGAATTCTCTCTCTGCCTTGTTTGTAATCCTCATTCTCGATCCATTTCTCTTGTGGTAGTGTAAGAAAGGAATCACTAATCGTCAGGTGTGACAGCAGTGTCAGTTTTCACTGGGTTGCAAAATCACCCAGGCAAGCCCCCTCCTTCAGTAGCGCAGCATCACCTCTCACCTTCCTTTCACCAGGCTTTGCAGTTACTCTGTGAACAATATTCACCTTATCTGTTACTGGAAGTTGGTCTGAGAACAGTGCCAGACCTACAGCCTCATCTTAAAGGTACCACAAGTGGTTTCTAGGGCCTTCCTGGCAGCAACGCTGATCTCGGAGTCAACTGAATCATATTTTCCTAGATTAATCCAAAGTGACAGATCTTGTCCTGGAGCTTCAGCAGCAAGTGAAGCCTTTGTCTATGCTTTTGTGTAAAGAAGGGCAACAAAGCTGCACAAATCGATGAATCTGAGTTTCTTTCTTCTTCGTTAGTTTGAATATACCACGTTGATCACGAAAAGGGTAGATTTTGATGGCATACAGTAACTTGGCATCCAACTTGCATGGTGAATTGGCCCAGGGCTCTCCAGTGAATTATTGAAGGTTAACTTCCAAGACAACCATTTAAGCTCAATGAGTTCTTGGTAGTCATCTCTGATCCCTGAATCTGACTTTCTTTCAGTAAACGTCTTGAGAAAACTGAGTGCTGTTTCATGATAGGGCTCAGTGCTGGATATGATATTCAGTCCTGCATCACACTTTGCCAAGCAGCTTTATATGTCTGGAAGATTGGAATATGTGGTGAATTAGATGGATCAGCACAAAGTAAATAATGTGGCTAAAATCATCACATGGTGACGGCTGGCCAGCCACAGGAGCTTTCGGCCTATCTTGTCTTCCGGCAGAACGCACACTCCTTTGAAGACCTCAGTGTTGACAGATGTCAAAGCTCAAGGTTTGAACCTTGTCCGTGAGTTTCCACAACTCCAGAAGATTATGAATGGCCATGGATTCATTGTATCCTGTCCCACAGGCTAATAATATTTGGGCACACCGAAGAGTTACAGTGTTAAATATCAGCGCTTAAATTTCATTGGCAAATGGTAAATTTGAAAATTCACTTCTGAAAAAATGTCTGCCAAAACACAGAAAGTAGACACCATGACCTTCAACAAGAACTTTACACTTTGTTCAAAATACCAGTAGGTGAGTAAATGAGTAAGTATAACACAATAGAAACTATTTTAAACTCATCTCCATACCAACTGTTAAGTTATTGACCAAGTTATACGACATCAAGATTTACCGCTAATGCTACTATGTGGTAATATTTCTATGTCATTGAGCACCATCTTCCAGCTGGAATAAGATGCTGAAATTTTATCTCAATAATACTATTGACAGGTCTAACAAACTGAGAGGGTGCCCTGGTTTCCAGCTTGAACTTGGTTTTTGTGAACCACCCTAATGCTAGAGATATTATTATTATTTTTTTTAATACCCGAGGTATCAAGGATCCCTCAGGTGGCCTAAAAAGTCCGAAGACTGCTGGAGAAGATTGTTATTCTGGAATGGTGTTGTCAGTCGTTTTGTCCGAAAAGGTTCCCCGGAACGCGACGGCATTGATAGCGTTGTATCGTTATTATTATTATTATTATTATTATTATAATTATTATTATTATTATTATTATTATTATTATTATTATTATTATTATTATTATTATTATTATTATTATTATTATTATTATTACTATTATTATTATTATTATTATTATTATTATTATTATTATTATTATTATTATTATTATTATTAATCTATCATGTTTAAGAAGGGTTGGCACCAGAAAAGCCAATCAGAAAACTTATGCTACGAGGTTTTGTATAATGTAATAATCCCCTCCTCTTCTTTGTCACCAGAACCCCCAAACCTCAACACCGCTTCCATTCTCAAATCACTCCATTGGTTAAAAATGCCAGAGCAAATCCAAAGTTCTATCACTAACCTACAACTGCCTACAGCACGAATATTTTCATGAACTCTTCACCATCCAGCCAACCCGCTCTACCCGATCATCCTCTGTTCTCTTTCTCGACCCCCGGTCACTACTCATCTCAAGTTCTGCAACCGAGCCATATCCAACACTGCACCACGTCTCTGGAACGATCTGCCTCCTGAATTCCGCACTTTTGCTGTTCCTGCACAATCATTGCCAATCACCCACCATCGGGTTCCTCAGGCTCCTCTATCTAACACACCCAAGGTTTTTCACTCGAAACTACAGTCTCTCCTTTCAGGAACTCTTACCCCCGACTCACCCGATCCTCTATCTTCCAATTATCGACCTAAACGTCACCCATCTTAACAGCTACTCTGCCCCCATTGATCCTCTGGAAACCGGATCCGAACCTCCTTCGGACTACTCTTATGGACAACCCTTCTGATTAGATGCAGCGCTCGTGAATAATTAAGCTGGTGCCCTGCGCTTGGCTTTCGAGAGGCGCTTTGGAAGTTTGGAGATTAGGCCTACGCTTTGGAGGGGATAAGCAGTTTGCACCAGCAGAATTTGACACATAGAAATTGATGTTCATGGATTACGTAATATTGGTTTTGGGTCAGATCCGAAAATTAACTTCAACAAGTACATGTATGTCAACTATTTTAACATACTGGTCTCAATTAGATTAAGACAACAATTTGTTACAGCACAATGAGCTGGCATATCAAAAATTTAAAATTTCTATCAATTGATTTTCATTGTTAAAACTTAGTAAAGCTACGACTCGCGTGTTGCGTGTTTACAATTTTGGTAGTATTGACCTTTAGCTCAGCTAAGTGACCCGACTCACTGCGCATGCCACTCGACATATTGATTCGGCTTATAGAAACAATCACAGACTGAGTCCGGTGTGTCAGATGCTGATAGTCTAATCGCTCTAGGCCAGAAGCCGCCCTGCATAGATTGGCTGATGTGCGATATCTTCATGCAATCACTTCTAATCCGGATCAAAGTTCGCAAAAAATCTTCGGAGTTTGTGTATGACCACGAACGCTTAAGGTTATAAAATGATGCAGAAATTGCAGATCCGCCTGTTGACTTAAGCTAAGCTTATGTTTATTTATCCCAAAAGTTTAACGACATCCTATGGCGTTTTTAACAAAAAGTAATAACATATCAGTTCATTCTTCATTTGAAATCGTTCGTTTCTCTTAATATTAGTTTCTTCTAATTTAGAAAGTATATACATATTCTATAATTTGACCGTTAACAATTCCTTTTTTTATATGGCCTTTAAGGCTCTTCTCATTGGCCATAAAGGCTTTTTTTGTGGCCATCAAGCTCTTTCCCATTGGTCATTTTGGCTCTATTTGATGGCCAAAGTAACGGTGTTTATCATATATTAAAACAACCTAAGCTTATGTATTCAATCAAATTCACTTAACACCAATGACATCTTAGTGCGACCTACATTTAATTGTACTAGGCCTACACCCTCAGTAGCAATTGTCTCCGCCTTTCGAAACGTCTATAGCATAGAACTCCGCCCAATGCCTTTAACGTTCCATACCGCAGTGTAATCCCAGAACTAAATTATGTCGTCTCTCAGCGTAAAAATGCCGCAGTTATAAGTGCGCTTTTTCTCATTTTTGTATCGTTTAGTTATTGTTCTGCCTCTGTGGCGTAATAAAAGTGTTCATAAGTATGTCTTTGAAACGCTAAAATTATGACCGCTGTTATCATCTTTTCATATTAATCAAGTCCTAGGCCTACTACAGCCTATTTTCCAAATCAAATCAATTCGAGAAAAGACCGATTCCAGCTCTTTCGGTTGCGTTTTCGACCACAATCTTACCTTAATATAACTTCAGAAATAGAAAAATGTGCTAAGACAACTCTGCATTATGTACTCCACGTCAAGCGGCAACTTGTCATGCTTCAGTAGGCCTGGTTATTTTGGTCTTATAATCAAATGATATTTCAGGAGGCTCAATGATTTTCCTTTTCCGACTCAGACTGCTCCATATAGCCTACTCAATTAGATCTATTTGCGTGACTTTCTTTCTTTCTAAATTTCCAGCAACTGGGTCTATAAAACCTATACTATACTTTCATTGTACATAACAACTTTAGAGTCTTGGACAGAAAGAAAACGAAGAAAAACATTTTCTGAACTAACATTTAAGCTTTAATTAAAGCTAAATTCAATTCAAATTCTCAACTTAGCTACGATCGGTCAGCATAGTTTTGTAGTTTCTTAATATCAGTTAAATATACGGCTGAGTAATTTACAAGCGCTAAGTATTTTACTTTCGGAAGAACAACTCACCGAAAGAATATGTTTCAGTATAATCGATCTGCAATGACCAAACTGTTGAAAGGTAGATTTAATGAAGAACAGGAATCTGTAGTCGAAGCGGGTTACACGAGTCCCACCAGATTTAGTATACATGTGGAAATCCCCATATTCGGGAAAATACATCCATGTGGGTTTTTCTGAGCTTTCAGACAATACTACTACCACCACCACCACCACCACCACCACCACCACCACCACCACCACCACCACCACCACCACCAGTGTACAGTTATGCAATTGAAACAATTCACAAGAACACAAATGACAGAAGACATAAATCTTACCTACTAACAGAACAGACAATACGCGGCGCTAATAGCAGCCTACAAAGCATGTCTGCATTGTCTGCCCTAAGGGTCTCTAACTCGGTACCTCTCGCTCTCAATACAAACATACACAGGTCTAAATACACGTATGCATAATTGCATATATGCATAAATAGATGTGCAGTGGCTGTGGTGGTGATGATGGCAACCGGAGGTAGATCGAGAGAGACAGAGACAGAAAGACAGACAGAGGCAGAGACAGAGAGGCAAACAGAGAAGATGCAGAGAGAGAGAGAGAGAGAGAGAGAGAGAGAGAGAGAGAGAGAGAGAGAGAGAGAGAGAGAGAGAGAGAGAACAAGTCGTCGTTGATGCGCGAACGATGGTCAGACGATGATCAGGAGTCCGGCATAAGCTGGTAGTCTTGCGGTCAAATGCTACATCTATCTTTATTGCATTGCTGGAGGCCTGGAGCTTTTATTCATATAATAAATTATTATGGAATCGACCGCCCCTCCATTCTATACTCTGCATGTCTTTTGCCACATTGCATCAGTCAGTCTCCCAATTGGGTGTATTGCTACTAGTCGAGGTTCAATGCCCTACTGGTCGCGAACGCCGCTATACGAAGTCATCAACGAACCCTACGCACTATCACGAAATGACGTCACTACGCTAGAATAGCCATGCCTACTTGCAATACGACATGCATTGGTTTATAGTGAGAATGCACTAACTTTCGAAAGCGAGGCACTTAAACAAGATCTACGCTGTTTTGTCGTAAACGCTTGAAATCATTTTGTTCATTCGTGGTTTTATGTTTTAGGTCAGGAGCAGTCAGGAGCTGTTATTGAAGACGTGATGGTTACTACTTACTAGGCTTCTCATAAAGGAATATTATTCTCAAGCAGTCAAGTGTGTACTATTAAAATTTCAAATAGGCTGGGAAGCCAGGAAATAACCAGGTTCAATTCAAATCTAACCACGCTACAATACTGATATTAACAAAGGACACCAAAAAACCACTGGTTTTTCGTCAAGTAGGCAAAAAATTTGGGACACAGTACTAAAGTAGCCTGATGAGAAATGACAAACAGACAGTGACAGCCAACCAACCTTAATTTTTGGTCTGATTTTAAAATTCAGACGACGTTATTGGTCTACTCTATACACAGCGCTTTCAATTACGTATAATAGTCTACTGTAGGAAGCTTTCACTTAATTGCATTGTCTATTATCAGCACACAATTGTTTTTGCTTCACATTCTGTCGCCAGGAAGTAGCTTACCGGTGCTTTACGCCTATATCGTTTCCCAGCAATCTTGCTTGACAGAGTCTTATTAAAATACTGCAATGCAAACGGGCATACATGTCAGACAAAGGGTAACACCGACTATTGGTCTAAATCAGTCGAATATTATACAAAAAAGAAAACGAAAATGCAGTCTGTTCCGCTTCACATACAGCAACCTGTTTCTGGAAAACGAGCGCTGTTCAAGTAGCTTATAAAAAAGTTCCATTATCACTTGAAAATCAGTCTTAAAACGCATTTTCGTTTTCGCGAAAATGCAAGGGAACCTTAGAACATTGATCCTCCTATAAATAACCCCTGCGGAACAAATGTTCTCCAGATAGCTTTTAGTTGATGTTATCGTTGTCATCAACCCAAGTTGTGTTTCTTCAAACTATCTGCATTCCGTAAGTATTACTGTATGCTGAAATTGGTAGCCCCATTAGGCTACTTTTCATCACATCGGTTTTTGGTAAGCCTAGTTCTTCCAGATGACACAGATGGGTTGAGTAGGCCTACTAACACTTATAAATGTGAATTCTGAAAAGTTTTTGTCGATCAGAATTATATGAATCACATTAATGGTAACACGAAGTTCATGCTGCCATCAGTACAGTCCACATGTGACCAGTGAGTGCAGCTGTATTCATTCTTCTTTCTTCATTCTTATGGCACTAAATGGTTCACAACAAACCAGACAAAGCATTCTTCACCTTACAAACTAGATCAAATAGACTTTTGAATAATTTTTATTATTATTTTTTATTTCTCAAAGTGGAAAGACCCTCTTTTCAGCGTCAGGCTAGGTTTCTTTGTTGCTGTTAGTTTTATTCTTCCCGGCTTCCTTGAGTTTGAGTAACATTACACAACGAAACTTTTCTTGGAATGGTTCGGCAGGGTTATTTACGAGCAATTATATCATCTGTAGCTTCCTGCATTGTTTGTAGCGTCGCTCCTCCCCTATTGGGTTTTCTCTTGTAATTCCTCATTCCAGCAATACAAATTAGATATTCCAAAGCCATTTACATTACTTGGAATGAAGCATAAAAACGCTTTTAAATGAACTACTGCAACTGCCAATATCTTACAGCTACGCAACATCATAATATGAAGAAAAGATTAAAATTAAAAAAACTTACTTATAGTATCTAAAATCAAACTCTCGTCACAAAATCACCACGTCTGCTAACCTACTTTGACTGTCTAATTGCCTTTTAATTTTGTATGTAGCTGCTGTTACAACCAACCCGTGGTACATTTAGCCCCTGTCTCTTCCTACTGGATCCAAAACTTGGTGATCTGATCTATCGTCCATCTTTCCTTTCGGAACTCATCCTGTTTCAGCAATATCGCTTCCGTCTTGTTCCCATACCCTTAAGTATCTCTCTTCTAAACGCTTCGGTTTCCAGTCGCCGTTTATTGCGATAACTCTCTCCTCACCGGTATCACACAGGGACCGTTCATAAATGACGTCACACTATTTAGGTACAAACTTGAACTCCACTCCATCGTCACAGTTTAGGCATTATGACTAAGCATTATGACTAATTTTCACTGCTGGAAAATCATATTACTTCACACAACTCTAACCCCTCCACTGGACGTGACGTCATTTATGATCGGCCCACACTCAAATATGCAGACACTCTAAAGAGACCATAACTCTTTGACTAGACCTAAAACTGATACTTCCAGCCATGACACATAGCCATCCATGTACTTTGGCTTCTTGTCAGCAAAGGATTTGTTTTTAAAATTGGTGCCCATAGTTTATAAAACATTATAATGTAGCCAACCACAGACCTATCATTATTCACCCAATTCATGATTGTCTTGCTTTGCTTGTTTCAAAACTAGAATTGGTTTTGGCGGACTATCCTTTTCGGTTGCTGGATCTAACGGTTGGAACTCTCTTCCTGCATCTGTTCGTTCTGATCGACCTCTTGCGTAGTTTCAGTCTCAAGTTAAAATTCACTTTTCAGTTGGCTCACCTACTATTGGCTGTCTCTCTCTGTTTTGGCTGACTGACTTTCTGGGTACTGGCCTGAATGAAGGGAAATAGTTGAAGCTCAAAAAGCGCAAGATCATGTATTGTATTAGTAACCTATAGGCTATATTGAGTTGGTAAAAGTAAAATTGATTCAATCAGCCCATATTAAAACTACAAAATTTACAAATCCATTAGAATAATTATATGGTCCTTTTTGAGTTACAGCTGTCTTTTCGTTTTTTTAACAGAAATTCGTTCAACGATGGCGATCGTGCTTGCAGCTGTACAAATCGGCACCTACTATGCAGCACTTCGTAATCGGACAAAGATGTTGATAAAGGTGTACATGTATAATTCATGAGCACATATTGTTTTGTATCGAAATAATAATAATAATAATAATAATAATAATAATAATAATAATAATAATAATAATAATAATAATAATAATAATAATAATAATAATAACGACAATCTTTATGGCGCCGTAACAGGGCCATGCCGTTACAATGGCGCCTAAAAAAATAGCTGACAACGGCGGGATAAGCATTAGAGAACAAGTGTGCTTTGAGCACAGATTTTAAAGAGGCCACGAGTCGACCAATCGAATAGCAGGACTGCTGCAGGAGGAAGTCTGTTCTAGCATCGAGGACCGGCAGCCGAGAAAGCAAGATCGCCGAAGAGCGTCCTCATCCTCCGCACACGGAGATCAGTACTCGCAAACGATAGGAGCCGGAATTAGTAGATTTGTGTAGCGTCTTTTGTCGGGATAAAACTAGTCACGTTACCAAGATAATTATGTCTTTTAACATGGTCAAATCTTTTAATAGTGAGCTGCAGCACTACTGCCAGCGAGAGTAAACCTGTTACAAATAACACGAGGGAGATAACTACAACGAACTACCAACAACTGCAAATGTCCTAAATCGAGGCAAGAAGAGAACTTCAATCACAAATCGATGAGAGTAGGAAACCATAAAGGTGGTCCAAATCTTAATCGTAATCTTGAGATTCCTACAACGCCCTTAAAGGCGAGTCACGGGACAAAATGAACGACACATTCCAGTTGGCTCTCCCTCTTCAACCTCACCCCACAACGGTGAAAGGGTTAATGCAAATGTATACGCTTTTTCTATCGCGACCGTAAATGGCCTCGACCTTGCTCACTTTTCACTGAATTGGTCGGGTGAGATCCTTCACTACCGTAGTGTACTGCTGAAGCGTGCGTGGCGCCCTCTACCGAACGCGCGCACTGTCGGGGAAATTCGTCAATCCGGGTCTGATAATAAAGTCTTGGGTTCAAATCCACCGAAGGTCTTGCTAACATAAAACCACCAGGGTCTCTCAACTGTACCAAGGATTGGGCCGCAGATATGTCCCTAGCTGCTCGATCTGAGGCTGTAGCATAAATGCTAGCTGGGTTCTCATTTCCACCGACAGTTTGATTTGTGACTGCCTGACCAGACCTTTCTGTTCTGTTGATCTCATTATCAATTGTTTGTTTTTGTTGTTGTAGGATTTGGCTCAACAGATGCTCGACAGCGTGTTGGCGCTCTAGAAGCGTTCCTAGAAGTTCTTCTACTCCTTTCTGATGCAGAGCTTCATTGGCTCCCTCTAGCGAATCTATCATTGGTTCATTATTTTGACTGTGACTTTCGTGGTTTGAGTCTAATTCTAAAGTTTCGTCACCAACCACACTGGCATCTTGTGATTTTAAGCTTGAAGATAGATCGTGTATTTGATTTTTAGATTTTGGAGATCAAGGGTATTTGATTTGGCTGGGTTTTTATTAATACTTTTAAGATTATACTAGACAAATCATTTCAAACGGTGTTAAAATATATATCCGATGCCAATATATATATAGGCTATATTCTGCGGGTGGCTGGAGTTATACTATATATTTCTTTCAGCTGCAGTGGCGGCACTACACCAGGGCATGCCAGGGCAATTGCCCTGGTAAAAAAGCCGGTAAAGTCGCAGTTTACGTTGCTAAATTATTCTAATGTCTTCAATGCCGTTCTTGACGTTGGTAAGTAAGAAGTCTACCTTTGTGCATCTTAACTATCATCAATCCAGCTTCCATTTCATAAAGAAATCTTTTTTTCATCAATCCAACTTCCATTTAATTGGAAAAAATTACTTTTATCAATCCAACTTCTATTTGACGAAAAAAATATTTTTCATCAATGCAACTTTTATTTAGGCAAAGATATATTCTCATGGATCCCGCTTCTAATTACGGAAACAATTATTTTCATCAATCCCGCTTCTATTGAATCGAAAACTTAATTTCATCCATCCAGCTTCTATTTACGGGAAAATTATTTCGATCAATCCAACTTCAATTTTGAACACAGGAATGTTTTCATCAATCCCACTTCCATTTAGAGAAACAATATATGTAATCAATCCAGCTTCCATTTTAAAGTGATAATATCAAATAATTTAGCAACGTAAACTGCGACTTTACCAAAAAGCCTTTGCCC